>NKZJ01000105.1:600000-1014912 GCA_002370135.1 Metschnikowia kipukae
GGCAACAACGTCTGGTGCATAAGAACCTACACTCTACTTCTTACAATACACCACTTCTTCAATGTAGATAATCTACTTCATAAAATAGGCGAGTTTCTGCGTGTCCGTCCATCATCACATAAGAGTCATAAATTTTAAACATGGTTGGTAATTATCCAAAGCTTTCTTAATCTCCACGCAATTAGTAAATATCACCACTGTCGCCCAACTCGTGGTTCTTTCTCTTTCTCCAGTACTCTCCGTTAAAGTGCCAGTATGGGTCACCTGTAACCGGATGCTTCAGCTTCACAAACCAGTTTGGCTTGTATGTTTGGCGATTCTGGTCCCGCGCTTTCTTGGCTGCTCTCTGCTTGTTTTCAACACGCGTCTTCTCACGGCCTGCGTCGTCATATCTACCGTCTTCCATGGCCCTCTGGTCTGGTCTCAACCTAGTATCCGTTGGCGCCAACCACTGCTTGAGATCATCACTCAAGTCATTCAAGGTGATTGCAAAAGAGGTCAAGTTGAACGGAACCTTCGGTCTAGGTGCTGCTTGCCAAACAAGGAATTTTGACCCACTGTAATAGTCGGACGAACTATCATCCCCATCCGCGAGAGACTCCTTCTTCTTGGAGTCGTAGTCAGCGCTTACCTTCTTGGCAAAAATCTTATTGTTCCAATGTCCACCGATAGCCCATTGAGATCTACCCTTGGCATCACAAACTGTTCCAGTCAATTGGTATGCTGACGACGCTTTCCATCCCCTCTGCTTCATTTCAACATGAATAATGTCTCCAGTGGTGTGATTTTGCACCTCCATGGTACCAAAGTTGTCGACTGAAGGCGACCCGGTAATGATACCGATGACTGATGTGTTGACCTTCTTCCAACTGTAAAGCTCTTCGGAAACTGTTTCGCCCTTCTTGTTGACAACGCCTGCATCTGGTCTGATGGTACAAAACATTTTACCCAAATGCTTGACGTCGAACGAACGCCCACGGAATTGAGGGTCCACAGCATTTTCACCAAAATAGTCCCATTTGGCTGACTCGGCATGACAAGCACTGATTGGTGGGTGGTGGCTGACTTGCTCCGTCAATAACCGGAAGTTCTGATCCGGCCGCGAGTACTCAAAGGTCTCACCTAAAAGAGGATTGAAGGGCTTGGCGATTCTGTTGGTCGTAGATGCGTACTCAGATGCTGCAAAGGTCGCAACAAACACAAGTCTCAAGGTCGAGTCGTCAATGGAGGCTGCTTTGGTCAACAAGTCGTTGTACTCAATATCCTCTGCCAAACGCTGGAGTAATGAGGTACATTCATTGAAGCACACGGGCAACGTCATCTTAGTCATGTCTTGGCCGATCATAGACTTCAAGATACCCCACAACCCAACCTTAGGTCTGTTGTCTTCGTCCATAGCAAGCTTCTCACGAGGAGGCTTCTCGTAGCCGAGAAAAGAACCTTCATCTTCCAACTGTTGCTGCTTGCTTTTCTGAACGTCAGTCGCAATCTCACCTTGAGCACTTGACTCCTTAGTTTTGCTAGCCGTGGAGGCAACACTAGCCTGCGGAGCCACTTCTGCGGGAACAGACTCTTCTTCAGCGACATTGGCTTCGAAAGGCTCGTCTTGAGCATCATCAAAATCGTCAGCATCGAAAAACTCGTCGTCGGAATTGTAAAGGAAATCATGAATTTCATTATCTTCGCCTGGATTTTGATTATCTTCGTTGACAGCAACACTCGAGGCCGACTTTTCCATAACACCCGAGGCCAGCTCATTATTGACTTGCGGCGACGAGATGCCTTTAGACTCAAGGAGTTTCCGCAACTTGTACTTCTTGCCCTCATATTGAGCGAGGGTTTGCTCGTGCTTCTGGATTTCGGTTTCCAACTGTCTAATGGAGCTTTCCCACAACTTATTGACCTCTTGCTGTCTTTCGATCTTCTTGATGAGCTTGGATTCTCTCTTTTGCATAAGACTATCGTACAGCTCTACCAACAGCTTCATGTTATTCAATGTGTTCAAACCAACGCGGTAAGTATCATCGTCAACGGAACCGTTTGGAGGATTTGTGCCAAGGGCTTTGAACAAGTCAGAGAGGCTAGCAATCTCGATAAGAATTGAACGCTTGGAAGAGCACATTTGTTCATTTGAAGCCTTGCCCTCGGGAGTCTCCAAGCTCAAAGACCCAGTGTCAGAATCTCCACTTTCTTCCATGTCGTAGTCAAAGTCTTCCACAGCTCCGTGGTCAATGCTCATTCTTGGAGGAGCACTCTTTTTCTCGTCGATTTGTGGGAGTTCTCCATTCACGTTGGTGGCAGCAGATTGTTTGCTCTGAGTGTCGAAGGAATTGATAGAGCTATTGTCCTCTGCGTCCGAGGCGGTAAAAGAAGCCACCGAAACCTGGCTCGGAGTCTTTTTGTGCAGACGTTTGCGTCCGGGAATGTGCAACAAGCGCTTCTTCTTTTCCTCATCTTCAATGACGGGAGCAGAGTCATTGGTGGCAGACCGCGAGACTGAGTCGTCGAGGGAAACTCTGGCTTTGGAGGATTTGCTATTTCTCCTTCTGATAGCATCTTTGGATATAGTGGTTGCATTTTGCAAAGTCCAAACCCATCTGTTTGTCTCCACAGGATGATTAGCCTTAAGATGCCATTTGATGCCATTCTTGCCAATGATTTCGAACTTCAACTTTTCAGACGAGTCCAAGTGAAGAGTTGCATAGCCGAGATTCAACGAACCCCTGCATGCGTTGTTGGTGTCATTCTGATTGGTGTAGTAAGAGAGAATGCCGTACTGGTCCAAAACAAAGTAGCGCAACTTGTAGCCGGAGGCGAAGTTGGTCCATTTGCGCAAGTAGCCCTTGTAAGTTGGGGCAGCACCCAAGCTGGAGCCGTTTGTGCTGCTGTTGGTTGGATCCATCATGTTCTGGTCCCTGCTAGCGTTCTTCAAAAGTCTCCGAATTGGATCACTCTTGTGGGAAACCAAGTCAATTGGAAGCTTGCCGTGGATGTCCCGCTTAAAAGGGTCGCCGCCGTGTTTCAAGATCCACTCGCACATCTGAAGGTCCTCCTTGGCAATGAACTCGTGAAGCACAGTGTTTCCAGATTCCGGGTCGGCGCCGTTGATATCCAACAACTCTGCGGCACGGAGGTTATTGACCATAAGATTCTCCAAATTTTCAAAGTCTCGGTTGCTGAAATAGGTCCGCAAGTTAGTGGCGGCCACCTCAACAAACTTGGCCCGTTCAAGCTGCATCAATTGGGCCACGTTGGCGTCTCTCGCAAGTTCCACGGGCTGATTCTTATCATTGTTCAAGATGGTATCGTTAATGTCGGGCAAACCCATCAAATATTTAACGACGTTGAACCGCGACGCAAATACAGCCAAGTGCAATGGCGTATTGCCGTCGGAATCCTGGGCGTTGATGTCAAGAGCATAGTCTTTATTCTGCACCAAAGTCTGCACCAAACTTAAGGGGCTGACTTGTACAGCAAAATGGAGAATTGTTTCACGCAACTTAATCAATTCGCCGGTGTCGACGGTGGAATCCACTGCTTGCAAGTTGTGAATTAACGTGTCAACTTTGGACTCGTCGCCGGCCCGCAAGGCGTCAATGAGCTTTAGGCGGAAAAGGGAAGCATTCAAATTGGACGACATGGTGCAGGACAGGAAGCAAATGTCGGCAAAAAGTGGAAAAGCACGGACTATATGCGCCTGGAATTGGGAATATAAGTTGGTGATATGATTGCTAAAGGGGTTTACGTCACTTGCCGGCGCGTGGGGAGCGCACGTGACCTGCGCAGGTGACCAATGCACGTGATCAAAGTTACTTCCACATGATACGAATCACGTGAATATCACGTTACGCGCCCAAAACGGCATCTTGGCGTGTGGGTTTTTTTGCGCCTGCACACAGCCCCGCGCCAAACCGGTATGCCAATTTCTGGTACGCGCGTCGAAATGAAAAGGTGCGAAATCTGGCAACAAAAAAACATAACTAGTTCCTACTACCATTTAATCCGCCACGCCAAGCACACACTCGCTTCCGTTCTCCCCCGGAACCCGCCTGCACTCATCTTCCGAAGCAGCTGCCCGTTCCTTTCGCCCGGCTCCACCGCTGCTCTTTCCGTGACCGGTTAGTTGCCTCCCGCGCATCCTCCACTCGAGTCTAGAACCATTTAGGATTTGCATATCCAAAACTTGGCTGTTTTTTTTTGGCTTTTTGACTGTTAGGAGTCTTTTCAGCAGAATCTTTGAATTCCTCTTGGATCATTGGATAGTGGTGAGTGTTTGAATCAGTGTTGTACTTGCTAATCATTGAGTACTCGTTTCCCAAAAACTTTCTTCGAATACTCTTTTGAATACTCTTTGAACACTTTATTCTTGATACTCCGGTCGAATACTTGTTTCCGGATTCTTTTCTTGTTTCTGAATTCTTTCTCCAAACACTTTTGAACACATCTTATTTGTCTAAAGTCTTTCACTTTACTTCACCCTGCATAACATTCCGTCATGAACCCCGCTCAACTCCTTCTATGGCTAGCGTGGGCAACCCAAATCTCCGCCCTAGGCATGATGATTCCGCCCATTGCAACCGGCGATAAGAAAAAATACTCTGGCATCAATAACCTCTTGAACTGCGTCAGTTACCGCACGTCCAAAGACGACATAATCATGGCCCAAATCAATAGTGGCGGCCGCATCTCGCTGCAAAAACTCAATCTCAACGTGCTCGATTCAGACAATAACGTGCTACGCACAATGAACGACATGGAAGGCGAGCAAACCATCATGTTCACCAACTTGAACAATCCCGTGCAGTTTGAACAGCATCTGGGTGCAGGCCACCACCTACTAAATCGGCAAGGTGGACTGAAAAAACTGGCGAAAAAGCCGCAGGCTGGAAACAAGGCCCGTGATGCTCAGTACGACGCAGAAATGATTCCTCACATTGGCAAGTCCTATGTCTACATTTGTTTTGACAATATCTACTTTGATAAGTCGTGGAGTTTCCAGAAGGCGCCTCGAGAGTTGACGTTATCGGTGGATATCCGCAACATCACCACCTTGAAAGACACCAATTACGGCCATTACGCCAAGTATTTTGAGGGTTTAAGCGGCAAAGATGTGTCGAGTGGTCTGCAGAGCGCCAACTTTAACGAGCGTGCCTTTGAGTCTGCCATCGACAAACTTCTGGCGCTGCTTTACCAGATCAAGGAGGAGATCCAGTCCTGCACTTCGGTATCTGAGTCTCTTAAGATCCGTCAAAGTGAGCTTCGAACCGTCAACGAGGCCATCTATGAAAGCTACATGACCACCGCCATCACTATCCTCTCGTGTATTTGTGGTTTTGGTGTGATGCAGGTTGTTTATATTCGTTTTTATTTGAAGCGAAAAAAGCTTATCTGATTCTTCGGCTTGAAGCTCCACTCTGAAGAACGTTGTTTTTCTCGACTGAAAAACTGGAATTCAGGTTTCATTTCGATGTTTGCAAGTGCCTTTTTTGGAATAAAAGCGCTCTTTTTTCGCAAAAAGACATAATGTCATTTCAATTCGATCACAGTGCTCTCTTAGACTTTTCTTCGCAAAAGATTAGATCCAGATTTTAATTCAATTGGCCCGAAAACCTTGTTGCTGGTTCCTTTTGGACTTGGGACTTGGCAAGTTTGTTTTCCGAGAACACGAGTCCTGGTCTGCATTTTTAATGCATTCACCACCAAGCTGAAGCTGTGGCCCGCTTCACTATTGTTGACCTCAGGGAATGCGTCCCATTGAAAACAATGCATTACCTTCTAGGATTCTCTTCGTATAGTGGTGTTCAAAGCCATGAAGAAAGTCCGGTTCGCCTAAAATTTATGACGTCAAAAGTTGCTACAAAGCAAAAGATTATTCGAGTTGCTTTGAACTTAAAGATTGCCGAAGTTGTTTTTCACAAAAAAACCAGAGGTTCTTGGAACTCAGAGAACGTCTAAAGTTGCTTTTAACTCTCAAGTTGATTTGAGTCAGCTTAAACTTCCAGATGTTGCTTTGAGGCAGTTTCAAAGTTAAAGTTGCTTTTAAGCAGCCAACTTAATGTTGCTTTAAACTCGATGTCACACCCTTAGATTCCCTCATGAGCCGAGTGTTGCAATGACCCGTGAGAGTCTTTTGATCGGATCTTGCAATTACGGTATAGCCATGCAGACCGTCACTTAATATACACAGACACCGGGCCGAATTAGAAGTCGTCTTATCGTTTGGGCCCAGTGAAAGCAAGACCTTCAGGGCTCCAAGCATAAATGTTCCAGTGATGCATGCCAGATATTCGGTCTACACATGTCACGCATTTCGTCCACATGGTTCTTTATATATTATACAATCCCATAATCTCTATAAGCACTCTTGCAAATTCTACCAACTAGTACTTCAACCATTAGTACTTCAACAACTAGTACTCCAACAACTAGCCCTCCACATTAGACTTCTTCTCCAGTCCCACGCATACGCTCGGAATTTATAATATCCTGGCAAATGGCCTCTTGTGCATCCTTTTCAATCAAACTGCTGGTGTCAGAATACATCATACTTGCTTCGTAACCCATGCGGATCCGCTGTTCGGTGATTCCTAACTCACACGCCGCAAGCGCCTTGACCACATTATGATACCGGGCAATGGTGGTTCGCGTGCTGTCGCTAATGTCGTCGTTTTTGTCACTGTAAATTTCCCACGAACTCTCCTCCTCCAACCGAGTAATGGACAAGCTGCCTTGTCCCGGATTGTAAGAGCCCTTGGACGAAAGCGAGCTTTGCGCTTTGTTGGTGTTAGCGCTGGCAGAACTGGCAGCAGCAAGAACCGAGGTTTTGCTGAGCCACACATAGCCGTTGACGCCAAGAATGACACTGATGTTGCCAGGCAAGTCATACGAGTGGTTTTTCTGCTTGATGATCAAACTCGAAGGCACCTTGAGAAACACTCCGTTTCGGAGCTTTCCATACTTCAACGACCGCGTGTGCAACGACGCCGACCCGTTGTTGAACACGTTCTGCACCTCTGCATTCAAAAGATCGCCCTCCTTCAAGAAATTGCGCATTTGCAACTCGTCACTTTCGGACTTGCGCCGCAAAATGCCTCCGGGCAAGTTGACCGAGCCAAGCATAAGCACGGCGTCCTGCTTGCAGCCAATGTCCACCTTCCAGCGTTTCTGGCCCACTTCGGTGATCCGCCCGACCACGTGATCTCCTGTTTCAGCCTCGTAGCGGCCTCGTAAGGGAATGACACTCAACAAACGATTGACTCGTGAAACGTTTCCAGCGACGGACGAAAATGTCTGATTTTCCAAAAAATATGCACCGTGGCCTTTCATCCACGTGGGATCGTCGGTGACGAGCTCGCCAGGGGTGACGATGGCGCCGTTGTGGTCGTTTTTTTTGGGTGGCGCTGAAACTTCTGTATCTGACATGTTCATGTCCGAATCGTCCTGCTCAAAGAACTCTTCTTTGCGGAAGGGTTTTGTGATTGTGATGACGGAACTCATGGCGAGTAGGGAAATGAGTGATTACAGAATTGGTATGAAAATAATGGTATTGTAGTTGTTTAGAATAAGTACTGAAGATGTGATGTGAGAAGAATGCGATGTGTGGTTGGTGGTGTACGGCTCTTTTACGTTTTGGTGTACGGATCTGTAATATTTTGGTGTACGGATCGTGCGGTGTACGGAGGCGCGTATGGACTCTGCAGGAATACGCACCAGTCCGATGGCCACAACTATATGTTCAGAGCCAAGAGCTTCACACTCAGCACACACTTGGCGGGACATTGCAAAAAGCAGTCTGCATACAGAGCATCATTCTGGAACATCCGTACACCCCACATCTTTATCCTGCATCTCTGCAACAAAACAGCCCGACGCCAAGCCATGTCCATAAGTAAGTTTAGTCCTCCCACACATCGTGGAATGGAAGTGTTAGACCGCAGTGTTTTTCAGAAACTGGTGCCGCTTTTAGTGGCCGTTTTTCCAAACCCCCGTTTTTTGGGCGACTTTGTCAAGCAGTGCCCTGGCGACATTTTACAGGTTCAAGGACTCAAGCATATTGTCCCATTTGACGGTACACGAGGCATCTTGCTCCGTGACGACATTAGCGACATTGACAGCTACCAAAAACAGCTCTCGACCGAGGCCGTGGAATTCTTCAAGACTCACGACATCCGTGTCGCTCCATATACGCTCCAATTGGACTATTCCTTTTGGAAAGCCGACGACATTCTACATGCAGTCATCCCAGAGCACCTTCTCCTGGATATCCCCACGGGCTACGCCCAGGCCGGCCATATTGCCCACTTCAACTTGCGAAACGACTTCAAAAAATACGGTCCTTTGATTGGCCAGATTGTCTTGGACAAAAACCCCAAAATCCAAACCGTCGTCGACAAAGTGGACACCATCGACACAAAGTTCCGGACGTTCCAGATGCAGGTTCTTGCCGGAAAAGATGACTTTCTTGTGGAGCAGAACGAAAGCGGATGCCGGTTCCGCTTTGACTTTAGCAAAGTGTACTGGAACTCCCGGTTGAGCACGGAACACGACCGCCTAATCGGGCAGTTCCAGCCGGGCGCCGCCGTGGGCGATGTCTTTGCCGGCGTGGGCCCCTTTGCCGTGCCTGCCGGGCGCAAGAACGTGTTCGTGTTGGCCAACGATTTGAACCCGGAATCGTTCCGGTACTTGGCGGAAAACGTGACCTGCAACCACGTGACCGACTTTGTCCGGTCCCACAATCTCGACGGGCGCCAGTTCATCCGGGAGCTGCCGCGGATGTTGCTTGACTGGGCCCGGCAAACGGGCGCCATTGAGCGGAGCAAGCCGAAACGCCGGAAACTAACCGCCGCCGACCAAAAGCCCGAAGTCGTGCGCTTCCCAATTCCAAAGTACATCTCCCATTACGCCATGAATCTTCCGGACTCGGCGCTTACTTTCTTGGACGAGTTCATTGGCTTGTACACGAGGGACAAGGAGGTTTTGGCTGAGGTGCAGGAGGACGCCGACTTTGTTCTTCCAACCATCAATGTGCACTGCTTTGAAAAGTTTGGCGCCGACGAAAAGCCCGAACCTTCCATGGAGGATTTGCACCGCCGCGTACATGCGAGGATTGTAAAGTACATTGATTTTGCGGCGCCTTTTGACGACTTCAAGTTTCATTTGGTGCGGAAAGTTGCACCCACAAAGCCCATGTTTTGTGTGACCTTCCAACTTCCGAAAGAGGTTGCATTTAGAGAGTTAGAGTAGCATAGAAGTCTCTGAATTGGTATTGGGACAGTTTAGAAACACATTCAATTGGTTCACTCAGAGTAACACTTTCAATCAAGATCAGAACTCTGAAATACATACATCATAATCTCAAGATCAAAGCAAAGATCAGAAAAGAACAAAGATCAGAGATCGAAGTCATCAATCATAAATCATAGACATAGACATAAATCCCCTGACATATCATTCAATCAGAAATTACCCCGTTCACAAGATCACTGAATCGGAGACCAAACATTGACAAGATCATTCTATCATCTCATCACTTTAAGATATCAATCCGTTCACAACTCGCGTGACCATGCTGGAGGCTCTAGCACAGTATGGACCGGCCAGCCTTGCGCAATCATCACTCCAGTACTTTTTCGATGCCGACAAATTCCTTGCTTTTCTCAACAATAGCCATGCTGGCTCAGCACACATGGCTTACGGCACCGATGTTGTTGTATTGATGAAACACTTGGCCACGGCACTATGTGCATGCATTGTCCAGATCTTTCTCTTTTGTTACTTGAGGACGCTGTTCAAGCAAATCTATGAGCCCCGATGCTTCTTCACCCCCGAAAAGGAACGTATGCAGTCGTTGCCTGACGGGTTTTTCGATTGGATCTGGCCCACTTGGAACTATGACATAAGTTTCTTTCTCTCAATGGGTCTTGACACGTATTTTTTCCTCCGCTTCTTGAATGTGTTGCTCATCTTTTTCGTGACTTGTGGCCTTCTCAATATGGCTGTTCTTCTTCCCGTTAACCTCACAAGCTCCACAGAGTCATTTCAAGCCTCGGGGCTAGACCGTTTGAGTATTACCAACATTGCCATGAGCAAAGCCACCCAGTTGAACTTCCATTTTGCATGTTCTCTCGTCACAGTAGTGGTGTTCAACTGTCTCATGTATTATGAATTCCAGAGCATCGCCAAAATAAGATACACATATCTCGACTCCGAGGCACACCGTCGCCAAGCGTCGTCCCGTGTTTTGCTTTTGGGTAATGTACCGCCGGAATTGCGGAGTGTCGAGGCATTGAAATGCCATTTCAGCTCTTTTCAGGGCGGTTTGGAGCACGTGTGGTTAACTGACAATTACCACAAGTATTGGTGGAAATGGCGCCAAGCTCAGATTGCCTTGGATGTTTTGGAGGTGGAAAATGTTCGTTATCTCAGATCAATGGGCAGGAGAGCTCAGAAACACAGTCACTTAATTCAAAATAGCACTCATTTGTCCCAAAACCCCGCCACTTTCTATCCTCCAATATTCTCGCCGCTTTACGAAATGCCATTTTTCCGGAGGAAAGTGGCTTTTCGATTGCCAGGCTATTTTCGTGTGTTCATGCTTCAAAAAAAAGAACCGTTGGAAGCCTGGAGCACGGAAATCTTGGAGAATTCGCTAGAGTCAATCAGAAACCGAATCACAGAAATTGCCAAGGATAATTATCAGAAACAAAACAAAGTGGTGTTGATGTTTCAAAGCCAGGAATCGGCATATATGGCACACCAAGCGGTGCTACTGCTGGACTGCGGGCTACTCAACCAAAGTTTGATTGAAGTTAACGCAAACGACATCATATGGGCCAATCTTGTACGCGGAACCGGATTTTGGATCGCCATCGAAAAATACGTGATTTATGTGATCATGGTGGCAGTGGTGTGCATGTATGTGGTTCCAATCTCCATGATCACACTTCTTTCACAGGTGCCTCTTTTGACCCAATTAGTGCCGTGCACAGGGTTTCTCCGGCGGCTTCCGGCAGAAATAAAAGACACATTTAGCAGTTTGCTTCCGACAATACTTCTAAGTGCAATGACCACTGTACAATTGAAGGTGTTCCGCGTGCTTCTCTATCTCAAAGGAGCATGGACAGGCGCCCAAATGGAACTTAGCATGCAGAAATGGTACTTTTTCTTCCTTTTCATTCAGCAATTCTTAGTGGTGTCGGTGCTGACCAGCTTGATTGTGATCTGTGTGCAGGTCGTGGAGCGGCCTGCTTCGATTCCCATTCTTTTAGCCGCCAACATCCCAAAAAGCTCGGTTTTTTTCTTCAAGTATCTCTCTGTCAAGGCGTTTGCATTGACAGGCAGCAGTTTCTTGCAGATTGGCGAGTTGCTCCGGAACATCTTCGTGTATTCGTGGAAAGATTGCACTCCACGGCGGAAATTCACACGACTCACGGCACTTCAAAAAGTCCACTGGGGCTCGGTGTATTCGGCCGTGTCGGTATACGGCGCGATCGGGATCACATATTGTGTGATTTCGCCGTTGATTTCCGTGTTCATGGTGGTGATTTTGGCGTTGATGCTCTTGTACTATAAGTACGCACTCCACTATATGTACAGTCACGTGAACGAGTCGGAGACCAACGGGAAGCTCTACCCTCGGGCCATCTTCCAGCTCTATTCGGGAATATACTGCTTGGAGGCCTGCATGATTGGCATCTTTCTCTCTCTGAGAGATAAAAAAGGCGACTGTCCAATGAAGTTCCAGGCTTTGGCCATGACAGCGGCGCTTGTATGCACCATCCTCGGCAACATGTCAGCATACAGCCGGTTTCAGCTGCACTTTCGGTATTTTCCTCACGTGAACGGCGGCAAATCCGGCGAAACGGCCACCTCCACTGACGTCCTGCATGAAACATTGCTCTACTTCCATCCATGCTACCGGTACGAAAAGCCGGTGGTGTGGCTTCCACGTGACGGCAAGGGGTTCCTGCAGATGATGATCCAAAACATAACTGAAACGACAGCAGTGGAGGGCAGTTCCAGTGAAGGCGCCGTAATGCTGCCGACTGGGTACATGTCACGTGTGCATGTTATGCAGGAGCCGCCCAAAGAGCCAGCAAACTGATGGAGCCCGAGTCGAGAAGTCAGGCGACAAATGTCCAAGAATCAAGGGAATCAATGTATGAGTTTGAATGATAATTTAAAAATGATATGATTTTGATGTTGTGATTTGAAGTGGTTCGAGGAGTGTATGTGCAGGACGTTGGTTCATCAGAACTTAATTGCAAGCCAATGCCGAACTTTTGCAAACCAAGGCCCAACTTTTTCCCTATTCGGCAGTACCATGTATTGCCCCAGCAACCGCATCCCATTCTCCCACCATCCGCCACTTGCTAGCCAGAGGAGGTACTGCATCGTGACCATATACGGTAAGACTACTGAATGTGGCTACCGAAGTATACTGCTTGCGAGAAGCGACATTTCCATCTCCATCCTGCACAAGGTATTCGGAAGGATTGCAAATGTATCCATTTTTCTTGACAAGGGGCACATTTTCACCAGTTAATGCTAGCCCTCGGAAATGGGCCGCGACGGCCGGTTTGGCGTCATTTGGCGCCGTTTTCGACGGCGAAAAAAACCGCATGGTGTCTGCCTCACCAGTATATTGGATCTTGAACGGCACAACATTCACAGCAACAGCGGGCACGGCTTCCAGCACGGAGAGTTTGCTCATGACGCGTCAGTAGATTTCAGCGCGTGGAGATGTAGAGTTGTGCACGTGATCATAAGCATGTGACTTGTATCATGTGAATATAACGTGCCAATAGTCATGTGAACGACACGTGACTCTACTTGACTCGGTTTATCAAATGCGCTCACGTGCGCGCCAGCACGGAGCCTCGCCCTGCATCCACAGCAAAAAGCTTTCTGGACTAACAACTACCAACATGACATCTTCTTCAAATCCACTCCAGGTTGTGGACGTCACTTCGGTGGACCTGCACACAGCCGGCGAACTCTTGAACGCCGCCACCACGCAGGGCTTCCTCTTTATACAGGGCCATGGATTCTCTGCGCAGGAAGTAGAGCAGTTATTTCTGCTTTCCAAAGAGTTCTTCGAACTTCCGTCACAAGACAAAGAAAAACACCCAATTGACGAGTCGAATCACGGCTACACCAACTATGGAGGCGAGAATTTGGATCCGTCGTCCCAGAAAAAAGGCGACCCCAAAGAAGCTCTCAATTTCTGTGGGTTGAACTTTACTACTGGCAAATCGGAAAAACCCATTCACGACTGGTTTCACGAAAAGCCCGAGCGGGCACAAATGGTGGAGCAAATCAACATCAAATTGTACCAGCTCTCCATCAAAATCCTTCGTATTCTTGCGTTGGGCCTTAACATCGACAGCCTGCAGGACCAACCAGGAAGTGAATGGTTTACGTCCAGATACGCTGCCGATGCGCCACTGGGCACCACTTTCCGGTTTTTGCATTATCCAGGCCAAAAGTCGCTCAGCCCGGAGGCGGTAATTCGGGCAGGTGCTCATACAGACTATGGATCCATGACTTTGTTGTTTCAGCAGGAAAATCAGGAGGGACTTGAGATCTATTCGCCCGTGTCAAAGGCGTGGGAGGCGGTGCCGTATGTGGGTGCTCCTGCAGGCAGCACAGAGGCGGCGCCAATTGTGGTGAATATCGCCGACCAGCTTTCCTACTGGACCGGCGGTCTTCTCAAATCCACCATCCACCGGGTGAAGTTCCCGCCGCATGTGCAGGAAACGGGCCAGGACCGGTACTCCATTGTGTTTTTCAGCCACCCGAATGACGCCACGCTTTTGGAGCCGGTGCCTAGTGATTTGATCCGGGGAATAACGAACCGGGGTGCCAACAAGGAGGAGCAACCGATCACGGCGGGCGAGCACTTGAGCCGGCGCTTGGCGGCCACCTATGGCTGGAAGTGAATTAAGCAGAAGTGCTTTAGAAGATGCTTTTTTTTATGCTAGAGATTATGCTCTATAAGCACGATGTGTTCAACTTGCTGACTGGAGCTGATTGGACTGACATAACTTACTGGAGCTGACTGAGTGGTCGAGAGTATTGAGCTGCCGATGAAGTTATAGAGGAGTGTTAAAATGCGTGCCTATAGTTAGACTAATAGAACAATTATTTAACTTGAGTGGCAATGAATTCCAGTGACAGTGAATTTGACTAGAATCAAGTGGAGACAAAGATGGATAAAGAGATATTTAGAGTGTTTACTCAAAGGACTTACAGCATACTACAAGATTAGCCTTAAAGAGTGAAGATGTGAACCAAAAAAAAACTTGATAGCAGTGTGACTACCAAGGTTGCCTACAGACTATTTCGAAAGATTGTTCACCATTTCGTCTATTGGACGTCAGAAAAGACAAGTGTATGAATGGCTTGTGGTCACATGAGCAGTCACGTGCGCCCTCGGACCTCCCCCGGTTTGGCCGGATCTCGCGCGTGCACAGCCAATATATCAGCCAAAAATACAGCTGAGAAAGCAAAACTTCGCCAGATGAATACTGCATCTTTTCTTGACCAAAATCCGAAATTTCTCAGCGCCACACCCACAAATGAACCCTTTTGCGCTGGGGCCTAAACGTACTGAGGTAGCGAGATGTACGGGTGTGTGTACGGCGCATTCCGATTCCGAGGGTGCGCTCGTATCTATGTCTACAATGTTTTAATAGACTAACAATAAAATAACATGATAAAAGAACTATAATCTCACATTAGCAAGAAGCTATAGTATCATATTACAACAAAGCTTATACTTTAACGAATCATAAATCACAATGAATTAAGAAAATAAGTGTAAGGTTCAGACGCAATACATTGTATCAGTATCAATTGTGGTTTCGCGAGATCCTTGCTTATCTGTCCTGCAGACAAGCACGATAATGCAGTACTGCAGGCAGCGATCCGCGTCAACTCCCATTCCAACTTGATCTACAAATCTACACACCATAATAGCGAAACCAAAAGCACGAATAAAAGCTTATAATAAAAGGTCACTATAAAAGGCATAAAGTTCAGAGGCAACACCCGTACCTCCAATGACAGTCGCCAGCCAACCCACCACCCGGCGTCCGATCCTGCCCATAGCATCACCTCGAATCAAAAGCCAGGAGCTCCAACACCAAGTTTTGGCCTCTGCTGCCGAGGTTGTGAACGTCATCAATGACCAAGAACGCCGCAATTTCAAGCTCGGCGCCGCTCTTTTGGTGGTCGCCATAGTCACGTGGATGACCGGGTTAGAGCTTGTCAATTCCGTATTAAAAGGCAACGAGTTCCAGAAACCGTTCTTCATGGCCACGTTGACCGGCTCGTGTTTCATGCTAAACTGGCTTCCTGACGTGCCGCTTTTGGCTGCTCGTTTCAGGAGTGTTTCATCTTCCGATGTCTTCTCGCTGAGTCCTCTTCTCTCGTCCGCCGACTTGGACATTGAGGGCCAGGATAGCTCCAAGCTTGCCGCCACAGGACCCGCAGCCACGCAGCCTTTGGAAAAAAGAGAGGTGCTTTCCTTGGCGTTTCAAATCTCGCTAATCTACTATGTATACAACATCATGGGAATGCTGGCACTCAAGTATACATCGGCGTCGAATCAGACGATCTTGGGCTCCACCACCACATTCTTCACGTTGTTCCTTGGAGTTTTGCTCAAAATTGACCGTTTCAGCTCTAAGAAATTGCTATGCGTGGTGGCCAGTTTGACCGGTGTGATTTTGATTAACTTTGGCGAGAAAAGTGCAGCGCCGGGCGGCGAAAACAAGTTCCATCCAAAAAACCCGAAACTTGGCAATTCGTTTGCCTTGGCAGGTGCCTTTTGCTATGCGCTCTATCTTTTGGTCATGAAGCTCCGATGTGGAACTGGTGACAGAACAACCAACGAGCGGATTTTGTTTGGCTGGGTGGGCTTCTTCACGTTTGTACTTGGCGTGCCGCTTTTGTTTGTTGTCCATACTTTAGGCGTGGAGAAGTTTGCACTCCCTCCAAATGCCACTATTTTTGCCATGGTGGTCATCAACTCGGTTTTTTCAGTGATTTCAGACTTTGTCACCATTATTGCCATGCTCTTGACAAGTCCTTTAGTCACGTCCTTGGCGCTTACTTCCTCCATTCCAATCAGCATTTTCGTGGATTTTTTGCTTCTCCGTGTCTCCGGTGGATCCTCCTCTTCTGACTCCTCCGGTTTGTTGGTGTATGCTTTTGGTGTCGGCTGCATCTTGACCTCGGTGTTGTTGATCAACATAGACATCACTTCGGAGAACGAGCTTATTGAGGAGGTGATTGATGGCACTTTCGAAGGTGCCATTCAAAGCGATACTGTTCTTTCGCCGGTCCTTTCGCCCTACTTGAGTTCTTCCTCTGCCACAGGAAGAAAATCTTCTCCATTGGGACTCCGGCTTCTCTCGCCAAGACTCAATTTTTTCCTGATGCAAAGCGAAAGTGACGAGCCGGCCGAAATCGGCAATTTTGCATTGAACGCCACGTCTTCGAGAGAATCGTCGACTCTCAAAAATGCAAATCATCACCAACAGCTATACACACTCGACTCGCAGTTATCTGCAACAGAACCACAGACCAGTCTTCACGTGTATGGCGGCGTTAATCATAACTACACGGTGGAGCATCATGGGGACTGACGGAGAGGTAATTGGCTCGATAGAACACGAATATAAGGCCATCGATGGTAAAGAAGAAAGCTGGCTATGTATAAATAGTTAAGTAATCGATGGTAAATCAGAAAGCTGTCTATAAATAAATAGTTAAGTTATAGATGGTAAATAAGAAAGCTGTCTATGTATAAATAATGGAGCTATCAATGCATAAATAAATATTAAGCTTTGATAACTAGTCTCTATTAATTGAACTGTGAAGCACGTGCTCCTTCATAAACAAAGAGGTAGCATACCCTGTGGCAATCACAGCCGTACTGAAAATGAACGTGCTGTGGCAGCCGGATGCATAGGCATCCAACAAAGCCTCTTTCACAAAAGCAGGTGCTTTCTTAGGGTAGCTCGTGTTTTCAAGAGCACGGGCTATAATCTTTGCAGCCAACTTGGGGTCGTCCACCACGGCATTCACGTTTCGGACCAAATTCTTGCGAATCACGCTCTGAAAGATTGCACTGGCAATGGACACTCCCAAAGTCGACCCCGTGGACCGGAAGGTGTATTGGATGGAAGTTGTGCAAGCCTGGTATTTTGCTGGAACCGCCGCAATCAATGCAAGCAAAGTAACAGTCAAAACACATGAGTAGGCCAAACCGGGAAGAAGCGTGATTGTGTACTGAGTCACAAGCAGAGAGTCTCTGGTAAGATTCAACATGCGCCACATTCCAAGTAGACAAACCACACCCACGACGGCGGTCAAAGTGTAGTATCTGCCCGTTTTTCTCATGTACATGCCGGCGCCAACAGAACCAGCGGATACAGCAAGGAAGTTGGGGATCATTCTCTCACCACTCTCTGTAGCCGAAAGACCCATTCCCGCTTGGAAGTAAAGCGGGATGAAAAATAAGTATGAGAACACACCCATGGTATAGAACCAATTGGCCAAGGAAGCAGACATCACGGTTCTGTCGGTGATCACATTGATTGGGATGATGGGTTCTTGAGAAATGTAGCACTCAATATAGACAAACACACACAATAAAAGCACCGACAAAACAACCAAGGAGTAAAACAACGGCGATGTATAAGCAATTCGCGTACCTCCCAAAGAAGCGGTCAAAAGGATAATCATCAACGCCGAAACCAAACAAAAGGCGCCCAAAAAGTCCACCCGCTTGACCTTCTCGGAAAACTCCGCTCCAGCAGCTCCCAACCCTGGAGAGCCTTCAGGCAAATTCAAGAAAGAGTAGATGGCAATGGCCACGAGCATGGCAAGAGGCACCTGGAGAATGAAAACGTACTTCCAGCCAAGCCAATCCGAAACCAAGCCGCCAAGAAGACCGCCCGAAGCGGCACCAACACCGAAGCAGATATTGGCAAGGCCTTGGTACAAGCCTCTGTCCCTAAGCGGGATCAAGTCCGACATGGTGATGGTTCCCAAAGTGGTAAAACCGGAGCCGCCAAGCCCCGTGATGAAACGGCCAATCACCAACACCACCAAGGAGTCGGTGACGCAGATACAGCAGCCAAGGGCAAAGAGAAAGCTGCAAATCAAGAGCAAGCTTTTGCGGCCGAAAATGTCGGACAACTTGCCAAAAATGGGCTGCAACGCCGAACACGACAAAAGATACGCCACAGCGATCCAACTGATATTCTCCACGGCATTCAAATCCGACGCAATCACCGACAACAACGTGGTCACCACGGTGGTATCCAAGGCCGCCAAAAAACTGGCCAAAAACAAACTTGCAATAAGCGCCCGGAATTGGGCCTTGGGAAGAATTGGCTCAACCGAAGACTCGCTGGCTCCGTATTTTGCGGTATTGGGCGCCGTTTCTTCGGCTTCACGGGCTGCCACCTCGCCGGCCACAAGCCCAGCGGTTCCTGCAGACAGATCCTGGAGTGCTGCTGGGTGTATGAGCGTACTTCTTTCGTTGACAGACATAAGAAGAGAAGTAGTGGAGTAGATGTGCGGAATTGTGGTTTTGGTAGATAAGTAAGACGCGCGGAATGGGACCGGGGTCCGGCATATAGACGATGTTCCTGTGTAATACACCAGAGATACGGAACGGCACCTCGGAATGCCGACGCCGAGGGCGTCTATCTAATCTTGGTATATATCTCTAATCTCGGTATATATATCTCACAAGACTTTGTGTCATTCAAATAAGTGTTACATGACCTATGAAAAAAGCATATGGATCTTCAGTATATCCCTTGGTTTCTCCAACGCTATCTCGAATATCTCTTGGTATACTCCGCTATCTTGATTATCTCTCGTTTCCCACAAAACTTATTTTTTTCAAGAAAGGTCGCGTGGTCTAGTTGGTTACGACATCTGCTTCACACGCAGAAGGTCCCCAGTTCGAACCTGGGCGTGATCATTCTTTTTTTCGCGCCTTTTCACCGGCGCTGCGCACCAACACTTTCACATTCCTCTCGTACCCCACATCTACATTTCGCACGTGGCCACAGCCCACTTCAATTCCACACACCCGTCAGCCCCAGAAAGAACTCGATATGGGCTCAATCTCAACAGAACCGGCCAGCTCAGCCCGTTCCTGCAGTACCAAAAAGCGCCCAATGCCCCCACCCTTCACCAGCCTCATGCATCTTACGGGAAATCCTGCAGACAGGCGCAGCACCCACCACGTCTCCGGCGGTTTCATGCAGATACATCAACATCCATATAAACCAGGCACATCCACCAATTGCCCCACCACAATTTGCAAGCACCCATTCCTGCAGAAAACCTCGTCTTGTCATGGAAACAATCGAAGTCCACGCCAAGGATTTCTTGGTCAAGTGGGTCAATGCCCCCGAAAACTGCTCCATCAAGTGGCAGGTGAAGCCGCTTAAAAAGTCCATCAACTTCTCCATTTACCGGCGCAACGACATTTTGCTGGATTCCGAGGGCGGCCCCTCGGATGTGCCCGTTCCGTCGCCGGCTGCGTCCGCCGATTCCCCCGGAATCTCGACCTCCACGCCCAGAAACTTGACCTCCACGCCCGGAAACTCTACTTCCTCGCTATGTCCGCCCAATTCCGGGGTGTCCAGGGTCAGATCCTCGTCCGTGGCCTCCGTCAACCGCATCACCGAGCTGGCAGCATACAAAACCAAATCGCGGTCGTCGGTTTTCTCCGATAACCTCAACAAATCCGACTTGACTCTTGTCAAAAAGTACGACAAGCTCATTTCCGGCGAGTTGGTGAAAGGCACTTTCGAGGCGCCTCAAGGCGGCACGTTTGCCTTTATCTTCGACAACTCGTTCTCCAAAACCACGGGCAAAAAGGTGCTTTTCAGCGCCAAAATCGCCGCCCACGATGCTTTTCGCGTGGCCCAACACAAGGATGCCGCCGCCGAGTGGAGATCCATTCCCGACCACCCCACAGAAAACATCTTGCGCCCCAAGGACGGCGAGTTGATGCAGGGCATTCTTTTGAAGCGCCGCCGAAAAAAGCTCCAGGGCTTCACCAAGCGGTTTTTCATCCTCAACTTCAAGTACGGTACGCTTTCGTATTTCAAGGTCGACAACAACAAATTGCGAGGCCAGATGCCCATCACGGAGTCCATTGTTAGCGCCAACTCGCAAACAAACGAGATCTTCGTGGACTCCGGCATGGAGGTCTGGGACCTCAAGCCCTTGAACCGCCAGGATTTCGATGCCTGGATCAATGCGTTCAACATCATTAAGAGAAAGAAAACACAGTCGGCCAAGGGCTCGGCGCAACGGATGCTTTCTTCTCGTGATCCGGATTTAGAACACATCTATGTATCTTTGGGCAAGATTGCAGAGCTGTTGCGTGCTTCGCCGGACTCGGCTGCACAACAGTTAAAAAGTCTCCAGGGAACGGTGTATTCGTTGATGTCCAAACTGCAGTCGTCTGACACCAACTCCGTGACCTCCAGTGCCGAGTTTTACGACGCCCACGACACCATTGCCGCCGGAGACACGGGAGTGGTTTTGATGAGCGGGAAAGCGCTCGATAAAGCGCAGAGTGACGACGAGTCCAGCGACGAGGCCGGTGGCCTGTTGAAGGAATCTTCTTCCGATTCCGAGCTGGACACCGAGGATACAAACGACAAGTTGCACGCTGCCAGTTCGGCGCCGCCTGAAGACTTCAACTCCGCGGAGTTGTACCCCTTGCCTGTCGATCCTGTTGAACGAGTGTGTGACATTGCTCCCTTCAACCACGAGCCACCCAGTCTTCTCTCGTTTGTGCGGAAAAACGTGGGGAAAGACTTGTCGTCATTATCTATGCCGGTGGACATGAACGAGCCCATCGGCATTTTGCAGCGGTACTCGGAAATGATCGAATACTCCAATCTTATCGACAATGCCTTGCAGGGCGGGTATCCTGAAGAATCCGGCGAGTTGCTCTTGCGCATAGCCGCCTTTTCGGTCACTTACCTCTCTCCAATGAGGGCCAAAGTGCGGAGCTCTCGGAAACCCTTCAACCCGCTTTTGGGTGAGACGTACGAGTTGGTCAGAGAAGACAAGGGTCTTCGTTTAGTCTGTGAAAAGATCTCCCACAAACCGCTTGTGTTTGCCATTTTTGTGGAAACCAAGGACTGGACAATCTCTTTCACTCCTGTCCCAACACAGAAGTTCTGGGGCAAGACCTCCGAGATCTACACCAACGGAACGGTGAAACTCACCATCAGACTGACGGGAGAAGTGTTCACGTGGTCGCAGCCTACATGTGTGCTCAAGAATATCATTGCTGGAGAGAAGTATACAGAACCTAGCGGCAGCTTCACCGTCAAGTCCAGCACGGGCCAGAAAGCGGTGGTGGAGTTTGCCAAGGGTGGAATGTTCAGCGGCAGATCCGAGGATGTGGTAATCAAGGCATACGACTCGTCCAAGAGCCAGTTGCCTTACACTGTCACGGGAACCTGGACCGAAAGCATGACCTTGAAGACCAACTCCACCGAAAAAACCATCTGGACTGCAGGCAAGTTGTTGGATGGGTATGAGAAGAAATTTGGCTTCACCGAATTCGCCAGCACGCTCAACGCCATCACTGCCATCGAAAAGGACCAGTTGCCGCCCAACGACTCTCGTTTGAGACCCGACGTTGAGGCGTATGCCAGCGGAGACATTGAAAAGGCAGAGGCCCTCAAACAAAAGCTTGAGCAAGCTCAACGTGAAAGGCGTACTGCTGATTCCAAGCACGTCCCATTCTTCTTTGAACAGGTGGGAGGCGACCCTGCTCGTCCCGAGACCGGTGAGTGGGTTTATAAACATGGAGAGGAGAGTTACTGGGAGCGCAGAAAAACTCAGAACTGGGCGGACTTGCCCTCTCTCTGGTGATCACAACTTCAAGTTCAAGCGCTCCTCCGAACTGGACCTGGTGACCATGTCAGCTGCGTCGATATCGACGGTTGCAGTCGGCGAAGGCATTAGTGGCCCGCCTCTGTTCCTGAAGGATAGATATTGCACTTGCTTTCGAAGATTGGCCACCACTTTTCTTTGCAAATTAAGATCATCACGCATCATAAAGTTATCATTGACTAGCCCATTAAGCACGCTCTCTTTCTCAGAGGACTTGCGAGACTCTCGCTCAATAAAAGGACTGATTTTCTCCTCTAGCTCACTCTTGTAGTAGTCCATCTCGTATGTGAGGTGCTTAATCTGACCCTTCAAGTGATCGCGAGAGTTTCCGATCTCCTCTATTGGCTCGCTATATCCCAAGTTGGCAATCTTCCCCAGCACTATGTTGCCCAATATCTGGTGGATCTGCTTCTGTAAGAGCTTATTCTCGGAGCTGAGTTCAGTAATGCGGCCCTCGAGACCCTTGATGTAGGGATGAAGCAGATTCAACGAGCAGTTACCGTCTTTGCAGTGGATTTCGAAAGCTGGCTGGTTGGTGCCAACCCATGTACAGCCAATGTCATGTGCAGGACAGAGAAACTTGCCAGAGCGTATACAATTGGACTCGTGCTTTTGAAGGCTTTTTTTGGGAATGGTGTCGTTGTCACAGAGCAGACAGGTCACGTGGTTGAGTGTGCACTGGCTGTCGAGGTGTGTCTGTTCGGATACCTTGGTGACTGTGGCACCACATAGAGAACATCTGTATGGCTCGTGCACACATGAGGAAGAATCCACGAGAAATCGGCGTTCTGTTAGCACGTGACAGACAATATTGGTAATGTTGCTGCTGTCGATGGAGTCACTGCTCAGAACAGAAACTGTATCCGAGCCTTCATGGGGTTCTGTTCCTTTAGACGTCTTGTATGTATGCCCCAAATTTTCAGTAAATGCCCCTGAGCGCTCTGTATCCTCGGAGTTAGAATCAAAACTACCGATAATATGATCAGGATTTCTGGATTCATGACCCAAATTCCTGGGATTGCGGTCAACAACTCCGGAATTCTCGCAAAAGACTGCATTCTCGTTTTCTATTGCACCCTCGAGTGTCCCAACTTCGGTACTTCCGTCGGCATCGCCGGAGTTTTGCCCACCAGTAGCAGCCCCAGTCTCCAAGCTCAAATCTGAGCCTACTCTCGACTTTCGGGGACGGTTGCAAAGCACACCAGTGTACTCACAATCCGTAATCACGTGACCCGCCGCTTCCCAGCGGGCGCCCGTCCATTCACAGCCACGTTCACTATTCAAGCAGTAAACTTTAAGGTCATCCACCATATTAGTGATTATGAAGGGCGTGGCAAACAAGTCGTGTACATTTGCAGAGTTGAGAGGGGTGCGGTCCAATGGACAAAAACCCTCTGTTCCCTCGTCTCCTCGGGTCAAACATTGCTGAATACATGTGTGGCAGAATGTGTGGCCACAAAATGTAGTCATTGGTTTTAAGTATGGCTGCTGGCATATTGGGCAATTGAGGTTTTCGGTATCACTGAGAAATCTGGCATTTCGAAGGTCGGGAGTTTCTTTTCCGGTGATGAGGTCAAACGTTCTTCTTGTAGTGATGATATTGTTCATTCTGTGGAGTTGCAATTTCCTGTTTGTATGATTTGAATGGTTCCGTTTTATTATGGATTCTATGACTTTTTCAATGTGGCGTGATGTGGAACTATTGAACACTTGAAAGAACTTTCTAATGTTTTTTCTGAGAGAGCAAATGTATTAAGTTTGTTGTGTTTTTGAGTTCAATGGCGTGTTAAAGATAATACATGAGTGTAGTATGTGGTCAGCTTTCAAAAATGATATTAAGGTGTTTCCCCAGAAATAGTCATAGGCGCGAAATAACATGAAAGCAAGTGCACCCTCGGAATTACTTAACTCCGACAGTATATCAATAGTCAACCCATAGTCTAAACACCGAAAATTAAATTTCATATTTTTTGAAATCGGAATAATCGAGTTAGGTAATACAAAACTTTTCGAGTTTGTAATTATTTGATTTTAATGCAATGTAATTTATAGGGTTTACCAACAGTGAGAGCGTACTCAGCATGTCGCAAATAAACATCCTGCAGTCAAAAGTCAATGAATCAAAACTTTAGTAGCTTCAGGTAACCAAAGAGCCATTACACGCTTTACCACATACAACAAACTATAACGCAATTACTTGGTCACGCCTCCACAGTTTCTTTCACAACACGGTTGTATAGTGTAGTGGTTATCACTTTCGGTTTTGATCCGAACAACCCCGGTTCGAATCCGGGTACGACCTTTTTGCATCCCCAACCCAAGCGCGAAACTACAATATTCCGACCTCGGCCGGCATATCACGTGTAGTCAATGACGAATCAATGAAGCCCAAGAGGCATCTATCATGAGTGTCTCAATTAGAGTGGATCAAAGTCTCACTAAAAGTGTATCAAAGTCTCACTAAGAGTGGCTTTCGAAATGATGTTGTTCTGCCGTTGGCCTACGTTAAATCATTCAACATGGTTTATATTGCCTATACATGTATTCACAAGTCTTTCATCTACTTGCTGTCGTCTTTGGTGTAGTTTCTAAAGTTAGTATGATTTGAAAAGCTGGGGACAATCCAACAATTGAGCTGCTAAAAGAGGAATGGACACAGAATTGCGTCTAATTGGCACATGTCAATTGACAAGTCAATGCTTTCAATAAAGACCGCAATTCTCCAGGATTGCCATTTTTGTTTTCTGTTCTGTTGCATTTGTTTCTGTTCTATTGCACTTGTTTTTGTTCTATTGCAACCACTGCCATCCGTCTTCGTCGACTCAACTGTCCCTTGTCATTCGTTGGTTTGATTCCGATACATACTCAATGAGTTTCTCCAAGTCGAATTCATCGTCCTTTTGTGCTGTAGGAGCAGCAACTGCCTTGGCCTCAGCCTTAGCTCTAGGCCATGCAGCAATGGCGGTCACAGACCCTAAGGTCAAGATTGCGAGCTACAAGTTAGTGTCCATTCTCAGTCCATTCTCAGTCCACTCTAAAGCAGTCGTTCTCAAGCAGTCCGTTCTTGAGCATCAAAACTCGTCATCACGTGACGACTAAAGATTGCTAACATACGACGTGTGGTTGCACTTGTTTGCCGAAAATATTGTAAGCAGCACCCATGAAGAATAGTAGTGGATGAAAGTTGGGGATTCGCGCCTCTCAAGACTAGAGACCGCGGACTGCAGATAACGCCCGTCATTGGGTGCGAAACGCTGTTGCACAGCAAACCAGTGAGAATGAAATCAGTCATTTTAGAGATAGTTTTTGACAAATCAATGGTTTGAAATTCAAATACTTTGTGATTTTGAATGTTTTATCTTTCAAACAAATGTGTAGTGTTTGATCTTTCAGTGTTTGATCTTTCAACGTTTGATCTTTTCGATGGGTATTTGACAAAATGCGTATGGCTTGAAGCTCATTTGATCTCATATGTTGCTTTTATTTTGCAAAACCATTAAGATTGGTGAGTAACAGTGATTAATGGTCCACTGGTAGCAGTCACAGATGATGGCATTGTACAGGATTTTTGCAGCAGGACATTTTGGAGTCAGAAATAATAATTGGAATTTTGGAAATCTCATGATTGGATCTTGTCTTCCTCATTAATGGATTTTGTCTTCATGAATGAATTTTATCTTCATATATGGATTTGTTTGCTTCACGATTGGACAAGTCATGACATTGTTTACGAAAATGTACTGGCCTCCCGCCAATAATTCTCGTGACCAAACTTATTCAACACCTTGTATGCATCGTCATCATCCTTCGTGTACATAGGTGACCACTTCATGAAAGACATATGGGCAATTTCCCCCTCCCAGAGCACGTGGCACTCGTTTGCAGAAAGATCCTTTTCCGAATTCAGGTGTTTCCAGTTGATACGTTTGGTCATAAGCTTCTTGTAAAACTTGATACTTTTAGCCCCGCCCTCAACAATCACAAGATTGAATTTCGGATTTATCAAGCAGATTCCCACAAGATTCAACTGCTTGGCATTCATGTCCACCTTGAAGAAATGCTGGCCATCACTAAGATCGGAGACTCGGTATACTGTGGTGTATAAGCCCTTGGACAAGTCCCTTTCCTGCAGGAGACGAGTCTTTTCATGGCGTTCTTCCGGGGTGAGTTTCCGGTCTTCGTTGGCTTGCATGTGCTTGTCAAAACGGTCCTTCACTTCTTGACGGACCCGCATTTCGATTCCCGTCGGGTCGTTAATTGCCTCATTGGTGAGCACATTCATCAAATTCAGAAGCTTGACTTTGGGTGCAGGTGCCGGCTCAAGTCCCAACCGGATTCGGTCCTGAACATCCTTGTGCTTGGCCTGACGCTCTATACGCCGCTTGCGTTTCATTTCCTTTTTGGTCAAGTAGATCTTGTCGGAAACTGCTGCTTTGTCGTTGGGTGCAGGAATCGGCACGGGATGCTGGATGTACAACGACACGGGGCTGTCGTCGTCATTGTATATGAACTGGCGGTTTTCCTTGCTTTCAAATTCTCGGTACAGCCGCGTGCCCAAATATGGCTTGTCCCACCACTCAATAAGCGGAGGCATACGCGGCTGATAGAGGTTTTCCTGCGTGTTGACATCAGGAAGAATGCCCTTGGCCCGTTTTTCTTCGAGGGCCGCTTCCTTGGCCTTTTCTGCTTCGAGTTTGCTTCGAATTCGGTCGGCTTTTTCGATGTGCACACCCTTTTCGTTGATTTTCAAGGGCCGCCGGTGAACCAGCGCCAGAATGTCGTTTTGGTTAATGTACGGGTTGAGGGTGGTGGCGTCAAACGCCGCCCGGGGCTGGCCTTTTCCTGCAGGCTTGCTGGCTTGGGGTAGTACTGCCATGTCTCGAAGAAGCGGGTGGAGCTTTATGTTTTTGAGCCCTGGCTGGCCATCTGAGGGTGCTTCTGATGGCCTTTTTGACATGTTAAATGTGGTTTTTTTGTGGCTGAAAGAGTATGGTTGTCGAATATAGCGATGCCTGAAAGTGTATGGTTGTAGGTAGGTGTTGATGTTGGGTTGTGCGCAGAGCATCTGTGCACGTGACACATCACGTGATACAAACTTGGGTGTCCACGAACAAAAAGGCGCTGCTGCTGTTGCAACATGGGCGTTGTTGAGGCCCTCCGCTTCTTTGCAGCCCTTTACCGGGCCAGGAAGGCTGCAAATTGGCGGCTGCAAATGGGTGGTGTACGGGTGTCTTTGCCGCACACGCGATCAGATACACCATTTACGATACATATATAGTATACCTTATAAGTTACAGCAATTCCATAACTCTAAAGAGTCTTCCATAGTATTAAAGAGTCTTCTATTAAAGTCGAGGTTCCAGAATGAAATGGATCTCAACAGTCTCTTTATCGAGTGGCTCGAGGCCCATCACTCCGAGCTTACCCAAAAAGGATCCAAATTAGCATACGCCTACAGCAAAGCAATCGACAAACTACGCAGTTATCCTGAAGCGATCACGACGCCTCGGCAGATCAAATCTATCCAATTTATTGGCGAGAAGATTTTCCTTCTTCTCTGTTCCAGATTGAAAAAACATTGTGTGGAGAACAATCTAGAGGTGCCCAGTGCCTTTGAAAACCACGTGTCTTTAAGCGAGCAAGGGGGCAAACGACGGAACGAGCTCGATCTGGATACAGGCCCCAAAAAAAAGAGGCGTCAGAACAAGTGGGTGCCCAAGCGACGCTCGGGTTCGTGGGCCATTTTGTTGGCACTTTACACGGCAAACAGAGGCCGTACAGGACTCCAAAAAGATAGCATAGTGGAAGCCGCAAAGCAGTTTTGTGACCACTCCTTCACCGCCAACCCGGCGGCACGTGACTTCTACTCTGCCTGGGACGGCATAAAGACCCTTTTGAACCGAGAGTTGGTGGAGTGTATTGGCCGGCCCAAGGTGTATGTGCTCACGGATGAAGGCAGCAAGATGGCTGCGTTGATAGCTCAACAGGAAGGCCTTGCCGTGGTGGAGCTGCATCCACTGGATGCCCCTGATGTGTCCTTTGATAACGGCGTCCGTTTTTCTCCCGAAACGTGTCGTGTTATTGGTTCTACCAGCACCGGCCGTGTTATTGGTTCCAGCACCGGTAGTGTTATTGGTTCTACCAGCACTACCGGCGATTTATTTGTGGAATCTTCTAGTCCTCTGCGAGAAGGTCAAGCTGGTGATACTATACGCGAAGCGTCTGCTGACAGCCAATTCAAAGCCTTATCGGACGGTGAAGTTGGCTCAGAGCCAATCCACGATCCTGCCAACCGACTTTATGCAGGGGTTCCCTACGAGATCTGGCCCGGCGACTCATTCGAGGTGGTTCTCTTGATCGACAGCAGAGAGATCCGGTCCCAGAGCGAACGTGACTTTTTCTATGACCGAGTTGTGTCCAACGGCATCAATTGCGAAGTGCGTTCTCTCAGTGTGGGCGATGTTCTATGGATTGCCCGAAGCAAGCAGCTGAAAAAGGAAGTGGTGCTTAACTACGTTTGCGAGCGAAAACGACTTGACGATTTGGCCATGTCTATTCGGGATGGGCGTTTTGCCGAGCAAAAAACGCGTTTGAAACGTTCGGGTGTCCGGAACGTGTACTACCTCGTGGAAGAAGGTGGCTTGGGTGACGTGCAACGGATCATGGAGATGAAGAAGCTGATTGAAACCGCCATATCAACGGTCATTACCACCTCCAACTTTTATGTGCAGCGCTTCAGGCGCACTGACGACACCATTGACTGGTTAGTCACCATGACCAGAATCATCACCGACCGGTATCGGTGCCGCCACTTGGTGGTTTTGAAACCCAAATGCATCAACACACAGGATGAGTACTTGAACATGCTATCCACATTCCGCAACAAGTTCGAAAAGCCTGCAGTCAGGACGGATTTTGGAACTCCTTTCGAGGCCGAGCGCTCTATTCTGTCCAACAGTGTATCTGGAGAACATACACACGAATCTGTGCATTTTCTTCACATGTACCAGGCTACGTTGGTCAAGAGCAACATGATGACTGTCAAAGAGATATTTCTTCTAATGTTGATGCTGGTGCGGGGAATCTCTTTTGAAAAGGCTGTCATGATTCAGCAACGGTTCAGCACGCCTCGGAGATTAATTCAATTTTACAAAGAGCAGACTGGTGCTGTGGGCGAAAAGGAGCTACTCATGATGAATTTATTTTCCGGCGCCATAGGGAACAAAAAGATTAACAAGGCTGCGCTGACTGCGATGTACGAAGCATGGGGAACATGAAGGCTGGGGTAATCGAACTCATGACTGTTACGTGACTTCAAGAGAATTTTGAAGAACCGGTGGTTGTTCTCTAACTCTGTGAAAACACACAAATTGATGATTTTTCCTGATGTCAAAAGAGGTTTAGTTGGTGAGATCACCTGACTTTAACCTATTCCGGCCAGAATAGAGGCATTCTCCAAGTCGATTGAATGGCTGCGAAAGTAGCGTAGGTCGTCCCGCGCACAATTTTGCGTGCGAACTTTTTTACCCTCAACATTCATCATCTCACGGTACAGTCCTCGATTCAACAACAGGTCGCCAGATTGTGAAAGATGAGGGTTTCCAGCATAAATCTTGGCAAAAGAACCATCAAATATGGCGGCAAGTCCGGTATTTTGCCCGAGGTGCGTCCGATTTTCAGGCACAACCCCATCCGACCAGACACAGAGGAAGAAAAATTGCAAAAGGCCAATACAGAGCAGGGCTATGCCGACGGCGTGATGGAGCCCAAGGTGCGTGGCTTCAAGATTCCTCGAAAACCAATAGAGAAGCCGGTCATAACTGTGGAAGAGCGTCTCAAGAAGTTAGAAAGAAGACTGCAGCCCAAGAAGGACCCTTCGCAAATGACACAGGAAGAATTGTGGCAGCAGCAAAGAGAAGACATCCGAGTTGCTCACTTGAAAGACGCGTTCGTGACGGAGGCCAAGCGCTTGGAAAAGATCCAGGAGATGGAGACCGTCAAGAAGCAAAAAGCAGCCGCTGCTGAGCAAGTGCAAGAGCACGATGAACGTGAAGAAGCTAACTTCACATTGCCCACCATTGATTCATACTTGGAGGGACCCATTATGAGACCTAGAACCGAGGAAGAAACGGCCATTGTCGAGGAGAAGAGATTGTTGAACCGGAAGACGCAAGAGTTGCGGGTCAAGAACGCCAAGACAGTCAAGTTGTTGGAGCTCTACCATGCAGCTGGAGACTTCATCACCACTGAAGAGGAGTTGAAGGATGCTATCCATGAGGCATTTGAAGTGCGCATTGGCGCGTTCGAGTCAGCCAAGGGCCAAGTGTTGGCCAAGTTGTTTGGCCAGGTCAGCTCGTTCGAGATCAGCGCCAAGAGTGCACAGCACATCAAGGATGTTGCTTTTGGAGAGATCAATGGCCAGCCGGGATTGGACATGGTGAAGGATGTTTTGAGCGGAGAGGCCGAAGTGATGAGACGGGAGGCGCAGGGAAAGGCCAACAAGAACATGTAAATAAGATACGCATACAAACGAACCGACGAATTGTAACTAATTGAATTAACGAATCAGACTTATAGATGACCAGGTACGAATAATTCAGTTCCACCAGATTCGTGGTGTACGGGTGTGGTATCGGAGGTGTACGGGTCTCGTGCGGGTACTTGTTCTTCAAACATCACACACTGAAAGGCCATGTCCACACACTCTGTCGCCGCCCCGGCTGGCCAGACCAAGTCCTACCATTTCTATTTCCAGGATGTGTACACGCAGCGCATGAAATATGTCAACAAAATATCCTTTTTTCTCGCTGTTTTGATGTCCGTGCTCTTCACTCGCCATACCACTTGGGCCCTGAAAATCTTCAGCCTTGTGTACGAAGTGCCTCTCTACACATTGGCTTTGCAGGCGGTCCGCATCAACCGCACACAGACGTCCACCGTCGTCTACTCAGAGGCCAAAACCTTCTATTTGCATGTTCTTCGAACCGTGTCGACTCGGCACTTTTGGGTGTCTGCCATATCCACAGCGTTTTCGACCATTTGCCTTTTTGCGCCGTTTCTTGGCCAGGCAAACGTGTCGTACTACGTGTACTCGAAGGAATACAGACACAAGCCGTTGGTGAATGATCAATTCATCTACTTCTTTTTCCATGGCGTGGTGGTGGGAGTGCTCTACAATGTGCAGCACCACGTCTTTCAACGGAACAAGCTCAATTTCAGCTACGGAATCCCGATCAACCCGCCGGCCAAATACTTGTTCCTGCCTGTGTTGCGGTTAGTGGCCAACTCGCTCACTTTTGCTGTGGTGAGTTTTGTGGCGGTGCCGGTGCTTTACTTGGGGCTCCACTCCACAGTATACAGGCTGCTCTGGCCCGTGTTGGTGCTCTTCAACTTGGATACCAAATCGGCTCCGTTGTACGGGTTTTTGAGCGGCTCCTTTCTTTTGCATATGGCGTGGTTCTCGTGGGTGGTTTTCTTTGTGTTGGAGTTTTTCAACCACGCCTTCAACACGTACTCCACCATTGGCTGTTTGCACCACGGCAAACCCATATCTCTGGCGGCTCCTGACCCGATCACCACGTTGCTTTCGGGTGTACGCGATGTTCGCCCATTTGATTTTTTGACTTCATTGCTGAACTTATCGGCATTCCAGGAATTGGCCTACATTTCGTCCGCCACCGGTGACGAGGCTCTCAACTACCGGAACGCCATTTTTAACGGCACTAAAAGCTCTTCTTTCTCGGGGCTTTTCTGGTCTTCCATCTTGGACGAGTGTTCTTTGGTGATTAAGACGACGTCGTCGCGGATCAACTTCAGATCGGCCTCGGATTTGGCCGCCTTAAGATCCGTCAACTTAAAGATCCCCGAGCTGAGCCTGGCAGAAACGCCCATTTTTGGAAACTCCGCCACGGCAAGAGACTCGGCACGTGACTCGTTCTTCAACGAAACAAGCTCCAACGATACCACCAACTTTGCCATCAGTGCCACCTCCAGTCCGGTCAAGCAATACGAAAACCCGCAGCAGGCCCGACTTGCTCAAATTGCCTCCAATCCTTTGAATTCGGCGCCAGTGTCTAAAGCCAAAGCTATACTACTACAAATCTCAAAGGTGGTGGACCAGTATGTGCTCTTGCCTCTAAACACTTACTTGGCATCGTTTTCTCGCCACAACACGCTGCTTCCGCAGAGTTTCACTCGCATCAAGCTGGATATCCAGCAATACTACAATCGGCTTTTGACGTCAAAGTATGGCTTCTTCTTCAGGGTCACTTTGAAGAGAGACTCTGAGTCTCGTATTATAAATCCGGTTAATTTTGGCAACGCCGTCCTCACACTTTCCGGTCTTTTATTGCACTCCATTGAGGAGGACAGATCTGACACCATCACCAATGCGTATGTCAGTGAAGTGCTCAATTTGTTGGAGAATCCAATCCGTTCCTGTGCAAACTACACTGACATTTTGCCTGCTTCGGTTTATGCCCCATCAGCCTCGAAAACGCATTTGGTCTCGCTCATGCACGACTTGACCATGAGTGAGTACTTTCAACTCTGTGTCAAGTTCAACTACAAGCTCAATGACTTGCTGCTTTCGTCCAGGGCCTTCAAGCTTGCCAAATGGGTGATCGATGCGTCCATTGCTCAGCAACAGAAACAGTCCAAGACACAGATGGAAACCTACATATAGCTTAGACGGACACATGAAGCGAGCTACAAAAAGCTCCAGCTCTCAACATAGAATATCTCATGAAGTAATTTCAGTAGTGAATTCTAATTCCACCAAACCCTAGTAGTCTTCACTTGTGGCTGCCTCATCACTTTCCAACGTTAGCCTCCTCGTCGTTCTCGTACTCGGGATGCCCGGGCGTTGGCGATGAGTCAAGAAGCACGGGCTTCAACACTTGCTCGTCAAATCTAGTAAACCATTTGGCATGCTCCTCTGCACTCAAAAATGCACCTAAAACACCGTGAGAAACGCCTGCCGGCGATTCATTGAGTGGGTAAGAAGCAGACTCGCTTACCAAGTCTTCAACATCACTGGTGTTGAAATCGTCATCACCGTGAAGGTCTGCCAGCAGGTTATTGAGAGAATACAGGCTGCGGCTCAATTTAGAGTTCGAGCCATCCACCCCGTCATTTCTGTAAATCGAGTTTTTGGTGTTGGGCTGCCCTGACCGGTACGGCGAAGGATTTGCTGCAGTATTGAATCTTCTGTTGCCCATGAGATTGAGATTGCTTGCCGAATGGGGTAGTCTAGGAGCCTCGATTTCAAATTCGTCATCCGAGTTATCGCCTTCTTGTACACACCCAACCTTAATGCCCAATATCTCCAACATGGAAGCAGTAGTGCCACCGAAGAAAATCACCGTTAACACCACAACCACAAGAACTGTAGCTAGCAAAGTGGACTTTGCCTCGCCTTGCAAACCCAATGCCAATGCAACACCGACAGCACCTCTCAAACCAGCCCAAAAGATCATCATCTGATACGAGTGGCTGATTTCCTCCGGGATACTATGCGATGATATACCGCCAGACAAAGCAGAGTGGGTGTTGAAGCGCTCGAATCTTGCACGGAACAAAAAGTTTAGGAATCGCGAGAGGGGAAACACGGCACACCAGCGAGCAACACAAATCAGAATGAATGTGACAATGATTAGGAGCGGCTTGAAAACCAACTCCACCTCTGTGAACAAAGACAATCCCAAGTAGATGAAGATGAAGTTCTCGGACATTTGCGCCAAAAACTGGAAGATGTATTTGGTGGCAATCTGGGTCCGGCGGGACATGTTAAAGTATGCGTAATGCTTGAGGGTGATTCCACAGAACAACAAGGACACAATTCCAGACATGTGGATACCGTTGGAGAAGAAATAGGACTGATATGCAAAAAGCAACACCAAACACGTTTCAATTTGGGGGTAGCGTCTGATATGGGAATGTTTTAAGATTAAGGCCACCAAAATGCCCACGGAAATGCCAATGATCGTGGAGATGGTGAAAGTCATCAAAAACAAGCCCACACCCTCGAAGAGAGACGTGAATTTCACGGGCTTACCGTGGAACTGCTGGCATGTTTCGAACATGACAATAGAGATGGCATCGTTCAAAAGCGACTCGCCAAAGATAATCGTGTACAACTTGGGATCCACCTTGTAAGCGTTGAAAATCGAAAGAATCGTGACCGGATCCGTGGCCAGAAGCGTGGCGCCAACGGCCAAGGCATCCACAAACTCCAAATGAACGCCATCGATTCCCAAAGCTGTCCACACGTAGAGAATGGTACCGAGAACCAAGGAGGAAATAAACGTGCCCGGAATGGCAAACGTGAGAATGGAGCCAATGTTGCTGAAGAAATTCGCCTGATGTAGCTCGTAGCCGGAGTTGAGGATGATGGGCGGCAATAGGATGTTGAAGAAGTACCCAGATTTGAACTTGACTGCATCCTGGATGTAGTGGCCAGGGGCGGCCCGGATAATTAAACCCACAATCATGCCGTAGAAAATGGAAAGCACCGTTTCGTGCACGGCCTTAATGCGCCGCTGCTGGAGATAATACGACGACCACAACGCTGCACACAAGAGACAGAAAAGGATGAAAAGGGCCCATGACGAAAACATCTCCTCGGTGACGGGATCAGCGGCTTCCTCGGGGTCGGGAAGCGCGAGCTCCGGGTCTTCCTCGGAAATGGCTCTTCCGAGTAGATATCGGGCGCCACGCACTGTCACCTGCCGCGTGACTAGTGACACTATTGAATCCATGGTGTTGTTGGAGATTAGTATACGCGTGAAGGAGACATGAGGCGCGGGCCGAGTGCTTGTCTGCAGTACCGCTTATAGTGGGTGTGTTGGCCCTAGTTGGCTGTCACTGTGTGGATCACGTGACGTGCTGGGGGTGCCTTGGGGCTGCTGACGGGATGGGGCTGCCGGATTGTGAAGGCTGGAGGAGGCGTGTGGCAGGAGAAAAGGGGGGGTGTGGTGTCTTGTGTGCAGGACGTCAATGGGTAGGTGTGAGTGAGTGATTTTCGTGGGCCGATAATAGAAAGATACGGTCATGTGGTAGCGTGAATTTGGTGATATGGCTTTATTAGCAAATTGGAAAGGGGCAAATTAGAAATTGAACTAAATCACAGTTGTTAGGCGACAGTATACAGACTTCGAGTTGGTGAATTGTGGCTGATCTTTCGAATCCTCGTACACTTAGTTTGTTTAGTTTTAATAGCCCATTTTGAACCCAATTAAATTGTGCGGTACCCTCGATCGTTAGTAGTGTTGTCTTAATGGTACTATTGAAGAGTACCATGCTAATGTCGACTTTATAGTGAGAGAACAACAGTATAGTGAAAGAACGCTATTGTTCCACATTATACTTAAATTCTTAATTGTTCAACTGACTTAATACCTCTATTTGACCCTGTCTGTTTTCTTAGATTGGATTTCTAGTTAGAGATCACTCCATTCAAAATTAAAGTAGCGTCAGCATATATCACTCATTTATACATTGCATGTAAAGTGTTCTATACATGTATAAATGGATGTACAAGGCAGACGCCGTTTGAAAAGCAGTCAAGATAACTCTTCATTTGGCATGATTCTAGAACACTCTAGTCTCATTCCAAGTAAATTTGAAATACATGAAGTTCCAGCTAGTGTGTACATTTCTGTCAAATGTGTCAAATCTATAAATAACGCACATGCAGGCCTGTGTGCATGACCTAGCACGTGTTCCACCAGCAACCGAATTCTGCCAATCAGTATCAAAATCGAGACTTTTAGAGCTCCGAAAAGTCATGAAGCTTTCTATTCCTTTTCTAGCATAATAAGTGATCGCTTCAAAAGTGAAACACCAAATGGCACATGATAAGAACTAGTGGGAGGTACGGGTGTACGTGCGCTGCTGGCTACCCTGCACATGCCGCCACAAGCAGCCAGCAAACTGCAAAAGAAAAATTGGAGTCGTACAAAATTGGTAATGAAGAATAGCATCTTGCCTACACCAGTACCGTGCCGCTTTAGGCTATATACATTTCTCCATCTCCGCCGTTGGGTGTGCCTGCACACAAGCCGCGCCGTTTCTTTTTGATTTTCGTGCTCCTATTTTTGTTATTACTCTTCGACTTTTCAATTCCACTTTCCACCACACTTTGGAGACATTGCCTCAGCTAGTTTCTAAGTGCAGAATTTGGTTGATTTCGCCTTTTTTAAAGCCCCTATATTGGCTCTCGTACCTTAAGTTGGTCCCTCAAAGGTGCACATTCAAAAGCCTCTATTCCGCTTGTGGATCCATTTCCTGTTCTTGTTCTTCGTTCGCTAAACCCAAATTTTTTGCTTCTTGCAACCGACTTCTAAACCCTTAACTTTCCGGGTCATTTGAAAGATTAAAATCGATAGTGAAAGGTCAAAATCGATAGTTAATTCGGTCTTGTTCAACTAGTTCGTGTCATTTTCCACACCCCAAAATGCTTAGTGTCAACCCCTCCATGGAGGATATTCCCAAATATCCCCAGCGAACGCTGCAAATGAACCCAAACTATTCATCCACAGATATTCTGCGCTTGAACCACCCCAAAGCATCCCGTGTGCACTATCCGTCGGCGTTTCTCCCAATCACTCCGCCAACATCAAATTCTCCCACACCCACGGGCGAAATCCACAAGATTTTCACGTTTGGATCTCATGCCAGCTCCACTACAAGCTTGGAAAATTTGGCCGTCGCCGCCACCTCTGAGGATTCGTGGTTGCAGAAAGTGGTTCCTCGTATCAACTTGGAGGTGATTGTGTTGTGTTCGTTGTGGTACGGATTCTCCATTGTGTCTGCCAACTCCACCAAATCGGTGCTCTCGCAGTTTCTGTACCCGCTTACGCTTACACAGTTTCAGTTTGTGTTTAACGCTTTTTTTTGCTCGGCTCTTTTCACTGTGTTAGCGGCTTTTCCCGTGTACACCCGGAAATTCCCTACCGGCTCTATCCCTGACCCCCAGGCATTGAACGGCTCCTTGTCACGTTTTCTCACGCCGACGTCATTCATCATCAAAACCACCTTGCCTATGGGTATCTTCCAGTTTGCAGGACATATCACCAGCCACAAGGCCACGTCTATCATTCCAGTTTCCTTGGTGCACACCATTAAGGCCTTGTCGCCTATCACCACTGTGCTTATCTACAGGGCCGTTTACAAAGTGCCCTTCAAAACCATCACCTACATCACTTTAGTGCCTCTTATGTGGGGTATCATGCTCACGTGCTACAAGCCTAAAAAAGGCAAGGTTGTCAATCCGGACGACGCGTACGTCAGTGGGCTTGTCTATGCGTTTGTCTCCATGCTCATTTTCGTGACGCAGAACATCTTTGCTAAAAAGCGGCTCACCCATACCACCGAGGCAAGCGACGAAAAGTCACTTCCGTCGTTCAAAAGTGACCTGAACAAAAAGCTCGATAAGTTGACCATTTTGCTTTTCTGCTCCATCATCGGCTTCATATTCACGTTGCCCTTTTATTTGATCTCCGAGTACAGAAACTCTGAGTTCTCTTTGTCACAACTCTCGTTGCCTCTATTATCATTGCTTGCATTGAACGGATTCTCTCATTTCATGCAGTCTTTGTTGGCGTTCTCTCTCTTGGGAACCATCTCCACGATCGACTACTCGATCGCCAACATTATGAAGCGGATAGTGGTGATCATTTTTGCATTCATTTGGGAGAGTTCCTTCAATTTCTCTCGAACTCAAACTTGTGGCATTCTCCTCACTGCCTTTGGCCTTTATTGCTATGACAAGTGGGGGATCCAGAGGAAGCACTAGATGCTGGAGCGACAAACAGCCATCAGCAGTCTTAATTACTTAGAAACCTGCATAAACTGCATCGGCAGTAAGCTCTATTGCCTGTATTTTAATGAATATTTGCATAAATAGGATTAGCGTCCACTTAGTGTCCACCATCAGCATTCAACATCTTCTTGAAGATGTCTCCAAAGGCAACCATGAACACCGTTTGCCACACACCCAAACCAATTCTTGGGGCCACACCTCTGTACAAGCCCTTGACACCATTGAGGGAGTAAATGTATTTGGCAGTCGAGAAAACACCCAAATTCTTTGGTCTGTTGGGGTCGTTGGTCTTCGACTGCATCTCGACACGAATCACCTCAATTGGCTGGTTCCATGCTGATAATCCACCACCAATACAAGAAGCAGCGATTTTCTCAACAGCGGACAACTTATCGTCCTTCGACTTGCCAATCACACTCTTGATAGCATCCTCAGCCAAGCGAGACAATCCGAAACGCGAGCCCCAGTTGGTCATTTGTCTAATAGCCACAGCATTCACACCTTTGTTAATTCCACGAATACCCTCTTTGCGGAAGATATCCCGGAAAACCTGCAAAGACGTCTGCTGAGGAGCACCGGCCACGCCGGCCTGTTTAGCCCTAGTAATTTCGACAGTCTTCATGCACGTGCAGAAACCCATAGTAAGGTACGCCTGGGCAACACCACCGGTGACACCACCACCCATTCCGGCGAGGAAACTGCTGGCGCCCAAGGTACGGAAGCGGAATTCGGCCTCTGCAGACACAAACAACAAAACAGCACCTTTTGTAGAGGCCTCGATCCAGGCCCAAGGAATCAAACCTTGGTAAAACCCGAGCAAGCCACCACGAGACCACACCAATTTGCCTGCCTGGACAATGGATATGTTTCTGTTTGCAGCCATGGTAGTTTTGATGACTTCAAGCGGCTGGCCCAAGGTAGTGACCTCGGCCATGTTTAATCCGGCACCCAACAAGATGTTGGAGAAATTGATTGGTTTTTTTTCGATTGTGGTAGGAGATAAATTGGACATTGGAGTATTGGAGTGTTAGGTTTTCTGTGTTTATCAAGAAGGTGATTCTTTAAACTAGGTGATTCTTTAAACTAGGTGATTCTTTAAACTAGGTGGGGACTAGCAAGTTTGAACAATAGCAATTGCTTGTGAGGACGACTTGGATAGTTTAGCAAGTGTAAATAATTTAGCAGGTTTCAAGATTGTAGTAAATGCTTTTGAAACGATTGACTAGTTTCTATTTATTCTGATCGTTCTGTTGTGTCAGATCTAGCCTGAAGAAGAGTATGGTGGGACAATAGTGGGGACTGAATTTTTCTTATAGTACGCGCGCCGGTCCCGGCCCCGGGAAAAGTCGCGAGAAAGAAGATATGGACTCCCAAAGAGGAAAGCCGTCCTGATGAAAGACAAGATACAATTTAAGGAGAAAGGTACATTTCATTATTTGAAATGGATCAGAAAATTATAGACGGTCATTAATATACGGTCATTTAAATACATGGGTTAGTGAATTATGACATTGGGTTGAAGACTACACCATTCTTGTGTCACGTGCATCACTAAAGGTCGAGTCAAAGTGGGATCAGGGCTATTTTCTTCAGGGCTATTTTCTATCACTGCTAAATTAATCCAAACAATAAATCAATCCAAAACAATAAATTAATGAGGAGATAAACAAGTGGATAATAAATGTCTTGTTTATTATCGTGTAGTGAGTTCTATAGTAGACTATAGTGTATAGTGAGTGAGTAGAGATGTTGCAAATGTCACCGCGGCTCTGCATACAAGTACCCCGGACCCCAACATCTAACCAGATGGAACAGCCAATCATCACACGTGAAAAACAAAGTGAAGCATGAAAAATGCCACACAAGCAAGGCCGCTTTTGAAACCGCTTTGAAACTGCTTTTGAAACCGCTTTTGAAAGCCGGTATTTGAACGCCGCTTTTTGAAGACGGTACCCTCGGAACTCTCAGGTCCGAGCCCACATCTTGGTGTTGCACGCGCGGCTTTATCGAGGGCCGCATGCACCAATCAACACCCCCGGAATTGGCCGGGAAATCCAACAAATTTTAGTGCAGTAATGCAGCACAACTTTACAGCTACAAAAACCTTTTGATATAGACACTTAATGGTAGCGGTTACAGCGCTTCGAGCCGTAGATTGGTCGTTTCCGTCCAAAAGTTCCGGCACAAAGTAAGTGTGCCGGTTTTGGCAGAAAGCGTACCTGCAGGACGTTTGTCTGTGTGCAGAACGCGAGATTAGCCCGGAACTCCTTTTTGCAAGTAGTGTCGCTAAGTAGCTAGTTTGTAGATGTATTCCGGTTAGTCTGGGAGACTGAGTAGACATGACAGCACGTGACCTTTGTAGTACTGCATGCTGGCAATAAACGGCCAAAGTGTTTTCCCGCCATTTGCATTCAATACTGCATTAAAGTAAGTGAGTGGCAGATTGCAAATTGGAGTAACAACAACTTTGATATCGTATCAAGAATCATTGGCTGAGAATTTAATTGGATGAGTTGGATGAAACTTTAATTGGATGAAAATATTCATTTGGATGGAATCACATCTTTCCTCACTCCATCATAATACATCTGAAGCTGACTTCCCAAAATTTCTAGTAGTACATGTCTAGGGCGATATGTCTGGCAACATCTTTTGGTGTAGCGACATTTCTTGATGTCTCAAGATTTCTCAGGCAAGCGACATTTCCTGGTCTAGCGACAATGTCGTGGCTACCTCAGTCAACACCACTACAAAATATGCCAAACGTTATGATTCCCGTTCAATTCAACCATTGTTTTATAACCGAGAATCCCATATTACAATATACGACAATGTGTCCATATTAACATGTGTCCATATAACATGTGTACATATTATGTGTCCAAATTATGTGTCCATATTATGTGTCCATATTATGTGTCCATATTATGTGTCCATATAGACAATGTCTCCAATGTGTCAATTCAGTGCAGTCCCCTTTCGTGCGCACCCTTTCTTTTTCGTAATCCCGTTTCGTACAGCCATTCTATCAGCCCAATTATACGCACATGCAGAATTTGGGTCCTTTCTTTTTTTTCTTGTGCGCGCTATAAAGCCTTTTCCTTTCGCCGTGTGTGATTTGCAAGCTTTTCTGTCCATCTCTGTGATCCCTAAAAATGGCCCAAATTGCTTCTTTGTCGTCTACCACGACCGGCTCTGGCTCGGCCACTGCCGCTACCCTCAAAAAGACTGGCAACGTGACTTCCTTCGACTCAAACGCCACGGCCATTGATACCTATGGTAACCAGTTTGAGGCCCCTGACTTCACTATTAAAGACATTTTGTCTGCAATTCCAGCTCACTGTTACGAGAGGAGAACCTTGGAGTCTTTGTACTATGTTGGAAGAGACATTTTCTGGATGGTGGTGTTTGGATACGCCGCCAACAACTACATCCACTTGTTGCCTTCCTCCTCCTTACGGTTTCTTGCCTGGACCGCGTACTGCGTGACGCAGGGTCTTCTTGGAACGGGACTTTGGGTTTTGGCCCACGAGTGTGGCCACCAAGCCTTTTCCGACTCACGGTTGGTGAACGACTCCGTTGGCTGGGTCTTGCACTCTTACTGGATGGTGCCTTACTTTTCCTGGAAGTTTTCTCACGGAAAGCACCACAAGGCCACCGGCCACATGACCAGAGACATGGTGTTTGTTCCTAGAACCAAGCAGCAGTTTGTTGAGCTGAGAAACCACTCTCACATTGAGGAGATTGCCAGCGACTCCCCCATCTTCTCCTTATACTCGTTGATCTTACAGCAAGGGTTTGGCTGGATCATGTACTTGTTCACCAACGTCACGGGGCAGCCTGTTGCAAAGTCTGGCTGGGCCATGAACCACTTTAACCCATCGTCTGCTATCTTTGAAAACAACCAATACTGGTACATTGTGTTATCTGATATTGGAATCTTGACGCAAGCCTTTGTTTTGTACACGTGGTACAAGAACTACGGTGGTTTCAACTTGCTTGTCAACTGGTTCCTTCCGTACATTGGAGTGAACCACTGGTTGGTGTTCATCACCTTCTTGCAGCACTCGGACCCTGAAATGCCTCACTACGAGGCCAGCCAATGGAACTTTGCTAGAGGCGCCGCCGCCACCATTGATAGAGAGTTTGGTTTCATTGGAAAGCACGTGCTCCACGACATTATCGAGACTCACGTGTTGCACCACTACTGCTCGCGGATTCCTTTCTACAATGCCCGTGAGGCCAGCGAAGCCATTAAGAAGGTGATGGGCAAGCACTACCGTCACAGTGACGAGAACATGTTCCAGTCTTTGTGGAAGTCTGCCAGATGGTGTCAATATGTGGACGGAGACAACGGAGTGTTGATGTACAGAAACGTGAATGGTAACGGAGTTGGCACCAACTAAGCATACGAAATACAAGGATAGCTAAATACAAGAATAGCGCCAAGCGCCAGATGTGTTTGCAAGTGCTTCTATTCCATTCATTCACTTAAGCGATGAATGAACAATCCTCAAGCGATGAATGGGATGCATACAGAAGTTCTTGCTCTGTAGGCCTTATACTCGTTGCCGAAGAAAGACACCAAAAGCCCCTCTTCGTACGCAATCCGGCTGCGGAAAAACCCGTGGAGCTTGTAACATCCATAGAGAAGAAGCAAGTAGTTTTGCATCAACACTTGGGTGCCCACAAACCACCAGAAAAACCCAAAGTATGAAGGATGCCGCAAGACACGGTATATGCCGGACGTCACCAACACATGGTCGGCCGCCTGTTCTTTCTGGACATAGTGGTTGAAAGAAACGCCTGCAGTACGCATGGCTGCAGTCCTGGCACTCTGGCCAACAAGTATAAGTAGTAGACCCACCCAAAAAGACACCCTGTACATTGGAAAAACCCAGCTTTGCACGGTAGCCTCAGCCACGGCGGCAGCGTAGATCACGTGGAGGTCCAGATCGCCTAAAATGAAACTGTCGTTTTCGGTTTCGGCGGTGTTGTATAATGCAGTGACTAGAAACTCGAGAAAATGGAAAGTCGTCACGAAAAGAGCATACACGGCCGTCCTGCACACCGTGCTGCCTGTCGACATTGTCCACACGGCCACAGCTGCCGAGAACATCCACGCCAGGCCCAAGGCGAAAGATTTCAGGGCTATTACGTGGGGTTGTGCATGCATTGTGGAGGTTGAATGTAGAAGATAAGTGCACTTTGGGTGCTGAGAAGTCACGTGATACAAGTAAGACCTTTCTCTTACTCCTCAAGTTTGCCAGTATTTTGTGATTCCAAGTGGTTCTAATTTGACGTTGGATTCCAAGTTGTTCTGATTTGATGTTGGATTCCCGTGGTTTTTAATTTGGCGGTGGTTTTTAATTTGGCGGTGGTTTTTGATTTTGTTTCGGTGGGTGTGAAAGTATAAAGACGAGATATATGTAAGAAAGCGACATTTTTGAGGAATAATAGTTACCGACTTGACATCTTAACTTGTACACATCAAGTGATAAATAATTTTGAATTAATTTACTTTGGAATAACGAAAATGTCGTTTATCCTTTTCATCATTATTTAATTGGGAATGATGGTACTGGTTGTAGATAATTTGCACTACATGACGCGGGTATTACTGCAAACAATATGAGCGCAACTAATCACCAGCCGTATCAATGAAAAGTAGAGTAACATTCAAATAATAATAATCATTCAAACGTCCATAAAATAATTAAAACCAAAAATTTTCAACCCAAATAATCAAGATTTTCAACCAAGTAATCAAGATTTTCCACCAAAATAATCTCTGGCGTGGTGTACGGGTGTACATGGAAGTCACATCAAAGCACACGGCCGCCGCATCATCCACAGCACATGGACCTAGTCACGTGCCAATGGGCTGTTCTTTCGGCGGCGGCTCTCTTCTCCGTATCCCACTGGTCACGGCCATTGGCCAAGTACATCTTCTGCTGGGCGTTGTTCCATTCCACAGAATACACGCTCACCAAGTATTGCCAGCGCCGAACTCTCACGGCTCGGTCGTTTCTCCTATTTGGGGCCCGAGGCTCTGTGCATTTGTTTTTGGTGCATGTGGTCAGCATAGTTGAACATATGGTGCTCAAGAGCCGGCAAATGCTGTATGGGGTTCCTGTTGTTGGCGTGGCGGTGGCCGTTGTTGGAGTGTTGATTCGTGGCATGGCGCTTTTTCAGTGTGGTGAATCTTTCTCCCACTACATAGAGACCGAGCGGCAACCTCACCATACACTAGTCACGGGTGGAATCTACGGGATGTGCAGGCATCCGAGTTATCTTGGGTTTTTAGTATATGTGGTTGGAATGCAGGTGATTTTGGGCACGGTGGTGCTGCACATGCTTAGTGTGGTGGTGTTGACTCGCTTTTTCTGGCGCCGGATTCGCTTTGAGGAGTGGTTTCTTGTGAATAGAATGTACGGCGCACAATACCTGCAATACCAGAAGGAGGTTGCGTGCTTAATTCCGTACATCCACTGGCCATCACCTCAAAGCTAGCGTATCCCAACCAATCAAAACAGCACGATCCAGTAATTCACAGAGGTTTATCACAAAGATTGCAGCGGTTTAATCCAGTAACAGATAATTGTCACAATCAATGCCCCATTCATAGTAAATCCAGTCAACAACTATCCATTCATAGTAAATCCAGTCAACAACTATCCATCCAATCAATTCAATCAATTGTCCACCGTATACAAAAGTGCATGCAAATCACTTACAAGCTCCGGTTCATGAACCGCTTGCGGGTAAATGCCAACCAGAACTTGCTGGGCACCGTCTGGTCCTCGGCATATACCTTCTTCAACAAACGGTCTGCCAACTCCTGGCGAAATTGCTGCAAATAACCCCGCAACAACTCAGCTTCGTTTTTAGAGCCTGGCGCCTGGTACAACGCATTCATTGGAAAGCCAATGTCTCCTGGCAAAGCAAAAGAGTCGAGGGCTAAGTTATTTAGCGCCCGCACTGCCTCTTTGTACGAAACCCTGGCGTTCAATTTCGATAAGCAGTCGCTCACAAACAAGATCCCGTAGATGAGCAACCGGTCTGCAGGCCCCTTGATGTCAAAGTTCTTGAAAAACGAGTTTGCTCGGAAGAGATCGAGCACCTCCTCAATAATGTCGTATTCTTGGTTAGGAGGATACGAGGGGCCACGGTACGCCGTGTGGATGGGCAACAAAACAATGTTGCCAACAACCCGCTCGGAGGCGGAGTCGCCGAGAAATGTGGAATGGTACGCTGGCATTTGGTGTAGTATCTTACTATAGGTGTTGACCGATCATGTGTGTTGGGGCGGAGGCGCGGGATGTACGGGTGTGCGGCCCGGCCCGCCTCGGGCTACACTGGCCGGCGGTGTCGGGTGCCGCAAAACACCACAGCCCGTACATCTCTGCATGCACAGCTAGCCCGACCACGCCATGCTGAAGCAGGGATGTACTGGTTGTGCAATTTTGGCGGCTCTGCCCAAAAAGTGGCCAGGAGCGCTAGGTATGCACCCGTGCACCACGTACACCCGTGCACCACACCCTCACAACTATCACAGCATTTCTTTTCCTCCACTCCACCATCCTTATTTCCGGCACATTCCCACTTGGCACGCTACTTTTCCGACTGCACACATCGTCGGGTGGAAAATAGCATCTCAGAACTTCCGTCCTGCACCCCGTGGCGTCTTCTGTTTGGTTTGTCTACGTTGCCTTTACCCACCATCCAAAACGCCAAGCCTGGAACCTTCAGCCTCGTTCAAGGCACTCTGCTGTATCTTTGCCGTTTGAACCTGTGGCTGCATTTGAGCCGTTGTCCGTCATAAAACTTTGAAACACTCTGCCAAAAACTTCGAAATCTCCGCCAAAAACTTCGAAACACTCTGCCTAAAGTCTTCGAAACACTGCCTAAAATGTCATATTCCTCCAACCACCCGGAGGCGTTGAATCTCCCCGAGCACCTAATACCTCTGGCGTTAATGGGCTCGCCTATGGGCCCTGGATCTACTCCCAAAAACAAGGGCGCCCCTTATGTGCCTAGCCATTCTGCTCCTGGCAATGCTCCTCTGCCGAACCCCTACAGCAATCCTCGGCAGGTTCCATACCTGAGTGGCTCTGTTGGCCTGTCTGGCAGTTACGACAATAACAACCAGCAGCCACATTTTGGTTACTCGCAAGCGCCAGCCAACCGCCAGTCGGCGCTGTCGCTCACCCATGAATCTGGCCAGCGCTATCAAAACTTTGAGACGCCTCAGAACCCTCAGGGAAGTTATCCCGGCCCAAAACCACACCCTGGCCCAAAACCACATCCAAAGCATGCTCAATTGCCTCAGCAAAGTGTGCAAAATGGCTCTCACTACCAGGTTGCCCCGATAGCTCCTCAAAGTCGTGCCTCAGATGCTCACATGGGCCACGGTATGGCCCACGGAGGACCCCAAAACATGCACTATTCCGGCGCAGGATATCCTCAGCATTCTCAGCAACATCCTCAGCAACATCAGCAACATCAGCAGCATTCTCAGCAAAATCTGCAACACACTTACCGCCCAGGATACCAGCCCCATCCCGAAACCATGTATGGTTCTCAGGAACCACCCCAAGGCAGGCAATACAGGCCGCCTCCAAAACAGCCAGTGTATGATTCTCGAATGGCATACGACTCCCGGTCCCTGCAAGAGCCCCGCCCCCATCCTCAAGACCAGCGGCAGGTACCTGTCAATAGCCAGCAGCAGTATCATCAGAGTGGTCAACTTTCATCCATTCCACAGTATGGTCCTCCAAGTGACAATGTGCCTTTGGGAGGCCATCGAAAGCCTCCGGTTCTGCCTATTCTGGAAAACAGAAGAGTGGTCACTTCTCCGTCCATGCCTATCTATAATGCAGAGACAATGCAGACTCAACAGCTCAGAAAGGAACGAGAGGTGAAGGAGAATAGGACAAAGTCCATGACTTCTTCTCACCAACCGGTGTATTACAACAACACCCAGAATCAACGTTCTACGTCAGGAAGCTCGGGACACACTTTTTCTTTCTCGTCGAAATCTAGATCTTTGAGTTCTTTGGGAAAATTGTCCTCACTTTCGACTAAGAAGTTCTCCAGCTCTGCAAATTTACAGAAAGATCGCACCGTTTCTCTGTCTACCATTGCCACTACGAGAACATTGCCGCACTCTCTGAGAAAGCCTTCCGTGTATCCAGCTATTCTCTCTCGAGTTGCCAAGGCTTTTAAAGAGGGTATGGTGCTTAACATCAACATGAAAGATGGCTTGGAGTACCATGATTCCTTCACGGGAAATGTGGCCATAGATCTCATATGTGAAATCATCCGTACCAACGATAGGAACTTAGCATTGCTTTTGGGACGTGCTTTGGACGCTCAAAAGTTTTTCCACGATGCAACCTACAACCATCGTTTGAGGGACTCTCCTAATGAAATTTATAATTTTACACGTGTTTACAGTGGCGTGGAATTCTTCGACGACAATGGTGGATTGAGCGGAAACGGAAGCAACAACAACTCGAATAGGGCTTCTTTGACCGAAAATCAGGCATCCAACTCGGCACCGTACCCTGCGTCCAACTACCCTCCCTTGCCGGGTAGTCCAATCGAAGGTATCCCAGGCAGTTTCACCAGCCTCAATAAGGTTGGAAATGACAAGGATTACATGGATCAGTCCAGAGTCAATGGAGTTTTTACAATTTTGACTGACTGCTACTCTCCAACGTGTAACCGCAACAGGTTGTGTTATTCGATCGCATGCCCCCGTCGACTTGAGCAACAAGCGCGTCTAAATATGAAACCCAGAGGCGGTTTAAAGCGCGCTGTCTCGAGATTGTCTTTGCATGATACAGAAGCATCCAAAACTTTGTGGCATGAAACGGTTGATAGTGACGTTCTTGACAAATTGGACAAGCACGAAAAGATGAGGCAAGAGTTGATCTATGAGCTCATTTACACAGAGAGAGATTATGTGAAGGATCTTGAATTTATGACTGACTTTTACATCATGCCCTTGCGAAATCCCACTAACAACATAATTCCTGAAAGAGAGCGGGATGCCTTCATCCGCACTGTCTTTGGAGGGGTTAGTGAGCTTTTGCGATTAGCAAAGAGTCTCAGTGAAGCATTGACTGCACGGCAACAAACACAAAAACCAGTGGTGGAGACCATTGGTGACATATTGTTGCTGTATGTCGGAAGTTTTGATCCATTCATCAAGTATTCCGGAAATAAGGTGTTTGCCAGTTTTGAGCATGAAAGACAACAACAAGTCAACATGAAGTACGCTAGATTTTTGGAAGCAATTGAAAAGAAACCTGAATCCAGAAAGCAAGACTTCTCATCATTTCTTATCAAGGGTGTCCAAAGACCTGCAAGATATCAGTTGTTGGTCAGTGGGATCTTAAAGAACACTAAAGAGGATTCGCCCGACTACAATGTACTCAAGGAAACCAAGGAAGAATTGGAAAAGGTGTTGGCTAGAATTAATGTCCAGACCGGTGAAGCTACGGATCGTCACAAAGTCATGGTTTTGCACAGACTCTTGGGAAGGCAGACCCTCGAAGAGCGGTTTAACTTCAAATTGAATTACAATAATCGCATCATTTATCAAGTGACTTTGAGCCGGAAAAGAGATAATGAAAAAATTGACCTCTACCTTTTCGAGCATGCATTGTTGTTGGTGAAACATAAAATTCAAAACAAAAGGGAAGTTCACAAGGTTTTTGAGCGGCCTCTTTACTTGCCTTTGTTGTTTATGAACAGTGGTTATGAAATACCGACCTTCAAAAGCTTGCTTCCATTTAGAGAAAACGGATCGATTGTGTCTGACACTGGAATCAGGAATAAGTTGGAGAATTCCCAATACAATCCCGTGTCTTCATCTCAGCCGAAATTGCAGGTTAATTTCTTGGGACTTGGAAGTAATGGAACCCACATTTCCTTATTCGCAGATGACTTGACCAACCAAAACCAGGTATTGCTGCAAATTCAAGCGCAGCAGAAGAAGCTCATTGCTAAAAATGACGTCTTTTCCTTGTGCAAGTATGAAACGAGGAGATTCACAGGGAACAACCGTATCAATTGTGCAGTCCCTTGCTATGGAGGGAAAAAACTCTTATACGGAACCGACGCTGGAGTGTGGGTCTCAACGGTTCGCTCGATCAGCATGACATCATCGGAGAAAATATGCTCGGATCCAACCTTGGTTATAAGCAAGCCATATGTGACACAGTTAGAGGTCTTGGTCGAATATTCCAAAGTCTTGGTTTTATCGGACAAAACATTCTATGAGTTTGACTTGTCATGTACAGATTCTTTGGACCACGTCAAAAACACGAGAAGCGGCAAGGTGATCCTCAACCACATCTCGTTCTTCAAAACCGGCGTTTGCGATGGAAAACTCCTAATGTGCGCTGTGAAGAGCGGTAACACTAAGGCTATTAATATTGTGGAACCTATAAATCCTTTCGACAAAAACAGAAACAAAAACCGAAAGCCGGAAGTACGTGAAATTACGTTTTCCTCTGATCCAGTGTCTATTTCGTTCTTAAAGACCAAATTATGCATAGGATGCACCAAGGGATTTGAAATTCTCTCGTTGGAAGCTGGGCAGAAAGAGTGCATCTTGGATGAAGCAGACCCTTCGCTAGATTTTGCTACGCAAAGAGAAAGTGTCAAACCATTGGCCATTCACCGACTCGATAAAAAGTTCTTATTGAGTTACAGTGAATTCTCGTTCTTTATCAACGGAAATGGGTGGAGAACGAAGCACGACTGGGGCATCTTCTGGGAAGGGATGCCTCAGAACATTGCGATGTTCTACCCGTATCTTTTAGCGTTTGACCCGGGCTTTATTGAAATCCGAGACCTTGAAACAACCACGCTCATCCGGGCGTTGGTTGGGGAAAACATTCGATTCTTGCACTCCAATGAGCACGAAGCACTCTACGCATGTGAGGAAAACGGATACGATATCATTGTGTCCATAGACTTCTTGAACCTCAAACCAAAACCAAGCAGCTAGTCGCACGAAATACCTGGTCACTTGTGCATTGTGCTCCATGAATCCATATACTAGACAATACGCGTAGTGACGGCATACCAACAGCGAATGGAATACCAAAAGTAATACCAACAGCGAATGTAATACCAACATCGAATGTAATACCAACTCTCAGCGAATGTAATTCCAACTCTATACAACTCTAGCATGACTCATTCAAATAGGACCTCTTTCACGGAACCAGAGTTGGTGTACGGGTGTCGACGTCGCGGTGTACAGATGTACAACTACTACCACTCCGTTGCAGACAATCGCGACGCGAAAACTTCTCCACCTCTTTTTCCTCCACCAAACATGCCTGATTTGCAGCATATCTTCTTCCAGGAGCCGCTTGTGCAGTACGGCATGCCTTCTGTCGAACGTCCTTTTGGATTGCACCTTTGGCCGCTTTTCTCCGCTGCTTTTGACAAGGTGGTTGGTTACCCGGCCGAGGATTTCCGGTTCGTCTACAACGAGACCTTCTTGGCCAACGGCTGGCAGGCTATTGGAATTATTGCCGTTTACTACACGGTGATTTTTGGCGGGCGTTACGCCACCAATAAGTTGGGTGTTCCTGCATTGAAGTTGAACCTCTTGTTTCAGGCACACAACTTGGGGTTGACTCTTGCTTCTTTGGCTCTTTTGCTTTTGACCATCGAGCAGTTGGTGCCAATTTTGGTGAACCACGGAGTGTTCTACGCCATCTGCAGTGAGGAGGCGTTTGCTCCTAAGTTGGTGACCTTGTACTATTTGAACTACTTGACCAAGTACTGGGAGTTGATTGACACGGTATTCTTGGTGTTGAAGAAGAAGAAGTTGTTGTTTTTGCACGTTTACCACCACGGCGCCACTGCTTTGTTGTGCTACACGCAGTTGGTGGGTTCCACATCGGTGGAGTGGGTTCCTATTACCTTGAACCTTGCTGTGCATGTGGTGATGTACTGGTACTACTTTTTGAGTGCTCGTGGCATCCGTGTGTGGTGGAAGGAGTGGGTGACGCGGTTCCAGATCATCCAATTTGTCTTGGACTTGGGTTTCGTGTACTTTGCTACGTACACTCACTATGCGTTCCGCTACTTCAAGTCTTTGCCACACGTGGGCGACTGTTACGGTTCCGAGTTGGCTGCTTTCTACGGCTACTTGATTTTGACCAGTTACTTGTTGTTGTTCATCTCTTTCTACATTAGAGTGTACAAGAGTTCTGGAAAGAAGGCCAAAAAGAGTGTGGACAGTGCTCCATCCGCCAAGAGCTCGGCCACCGAGTCTTCGGCCACTAAGGCTCGCTCTAGAAAGGCTTAGTGAAGTTGTATGAACTGTTGCTGCGAGCACGGACTTTGCCGCTTTGTCTAAGATAAGGTATAGCGGTACAGACACGTGTCACATGTTACTGGAGAGTCGCCGACCAGACCCAGTAGGTATAGAATTAATGAGATAACAATTGAATTGTCATGCTAACGTATGTAACCTCATCTCACATGAATCATTAGACTCAAGCACATGACTTATTAACATGCCCAACATTGTTAACGTGGACTAGCACATGATAATAACATGAACCATTGGAATTTTTGACAACATGAATATTATCATGAATCATCGACAAATCTTGAACACAAATTATCATCATTAACAATCGAATGGATTATCAACACATCGATAAATTTTCAACATGGATCAATAAATTTTCAACATGGAGCAATAAATGATCCATTTTAGATTGCACCTTAGTTTGCAGTTATTGAAATCAAGCCCTAGATACAGGACCGTGGGGTGGTGGTTGTATGCAAGAGCTGTATACGCGGTGGATCGCAGGAGGTAGCAATTCGGCGCGGCTCACGCGGATCAAGCCGTTCCTTTCCAGATGTGCGGCTTTTTTTGGGTACCAATGACTTAATCGTGCGTGCATTTCTAGATCGCTCGGCGCATTGCTCGCTTTTGAGTGCCGTTCCGCATTTTCCATTTTCGCCACGCGAGCCGCCCTGCATGTCCGAAATAGCAGCCATTTCGTGCAGCCGCTCGCGAGAACAAGAATATTCAGCTCCATATTGAACGGTTCCATTTCGCCACCAATCCCTAGAATTTAGCTATTCCTGATAGATGACTTTCTGAATTTCAGCTGAATTTTAAATATAGATGAATCATTAAATCACCCCAATCAATTAATGAATGCTTTTGGGCTCGGTGGAATTGGCTCCGTGGAGGTAATGGATTTGGCTGTTTCTAGACGTCTGCTATAGGTAACCGATTGGGGACCCAAAATGTGTTGGGAATCTATCCATCAATACTGTTTCACTAATGTGACCATATATGGATGGTTCCCCTCCTTGGCATCATAGTTTGCAGTGTTGGTAAATGGCCCCTGAAGCCTCGAAAAAAAAGCATCAAAATGAATGTTCAGTCATGTTGAGCTTACATAATTAACTTTCCAGTTATAAGCTAGGTTTGATTTCAGGTGGAAAGACATTTATACCACTGACCTTTTTTGAAAACCAAAGCATTCAACAGAAGAAACACTCCCTCGCATCCATATCCGAAACAGGAATTCATGGACGGTTGTCACGGAAGTGACAGGTTTCTAGTTCCCAAACATTTCAGTCTTTCCATAATTTTTATGTTTCAAAACCGATTCTAAATCCATTCTCATCCTTGATTCGTTGTCCACTTTCCCTGTTTCGATTTACTTAGTCTCGCATGTTTCAGAATATACGGATGTGGTACCGCTTCACGAAAGTGGATATACGAATCCGAATCCGAGCATTCCAGCCTCTCAATCGGTCTTAACACCGAATGCGGAAGCTGCGCGCCCCAGAGCCGCACCCCTATTTATATGTGCAAATACTAACCACCAGCTACAAAATGGGCGAGTGCCTGGAACTCGGAGAAATACAAAAGGCGTCCCGGTGGCAAAACTGCCCTCCTCAATAACGCTCCTTTCCGCACCCGCCTCCCAAAGTTGGCCCATTCCTGAAGTCTAATGCGCGGCATCGGATTACTAAGATCTGACATCCGCAGAGACGCATCCTGCAGTTAGTGTGCGCAGGTTTCTGCAACCCACGTCGGCGTGTTACCGAAGCCGAAGCCGATAGGGTCATTGACGTCGCTGTGGCGGAGTGACTCTTGCCACCTGGAACTGGTGATGTGTCTAGCTACGGCTGTTTCGGCTACTTGGTCTGCATCATGCATGTACGGCCCCTATCTTTATCTGCAATGTTTTGCAGTCTTGCATGTTTGCCACTCCGTGGGTCTGCCGCCTGTGGCAGCTCCAATGCAGCGCCCCAAAACACTTGGCAGCCCGCCAGACAAAGATGATATGAATATTCATTTCATAAAGGAAATTTTTTCCTTTTTTAACAAAACTCCACAGCCTTCTCTTTTTGACCCATAATACGAGAACTGTGATACTTCAAGCAATCTTGGTGAGAATCCGCAAAAGTGGGTGCGGTTTCCGAGCCTTTGCCTGCACACACCGAGCAAGGCTGCACTCTTGGCAGCTTTTTTCAGCCGTCCGCGAGGTATTTATTACTGCGCAGCGGAAGAAACGGGAAATCTTCGAACCGGCCGACTCCTATTATATAGGTGCGTCGTCCTCCATCAAATTTTTTATCTAACGTACTTTCATTTCCTTGGCTACATTTTTTTGGCAAACGGCTTCAATACTTATTTATCCGATCCCTTCCTTAACACACTTGGGTCTTTAATTGCCATACATTTGATTTATACCGGGGCTCCGATCCGATCCATTTCCCGCTTCGATTCCACATACACTTAGACACCTGTTTCTAATCGCCACATAATCCATAGCGTTTAGGTTTGCGTGATAACTGCCTTTGACTTTTTTCCCGAACGATCCGCCTCCGCCACGTTTCGTCAGCCCGTGCCAACGCAGCTTCGCCTCGCTCGTGCGTCCTAATTGGTGTTAACTCCGTCGCCACTACAAGAAGAGCTACTTCCCCAAAATATTCTCCAAAGCCCCCGAACATTTAATAACATAAACACTTACATCATGGGCTTCAAAGTTGAGTGTCGCCTTCCTCCGTTAAACCTGCTTGCGTTGGACTTTGCCCTACCTCAACCTCAGGATCACTACAACTCCGCCACTAGCCACTATGATGCAGCTCACGTGTCGCCCAACTCAACACGTACTTTGCCAAGTGCGTTACATTTGGGCGTCTCTCAAATGAGACCAGATGTCTTTACTCCAACCAAGTTGGGCTCAATGGGACACACCCATGCTCCACCTGCACAAGATCCATTTTACAACATCAATCCCGCCAGAACAGGGCCACCTATAATCTACAACGGTGGCTCGTACATCACAAACTCTTACCCTGCATCTATATCATCCAAATCATCTTCGCTCTCGGATCCCGCATCTAATGAGCCCACAGCCCACATCCCCACTCCAGTGTTGCCTGCAGTGCCAGCTGCATTCCACATTCCACAGTTGAAGGAACCCACTCCTCCCGTCAATGTTAGTACTAATTCTACACGTGCCCCCAGTGAAGAACCTCAATCATATTCAGATCAGGAGACCACGGCTTCGCCCAAGTCCCAAAGTGAGGGGCCGGACTCCGACACGCAAGAGGCGCCTAAGAAAAGAAAAAAGCGGCAGTGTCCACAATGTTTGCAGCATTTCTCCAACCTTGCTACTCACAGATCCACGCACTTGAATCCGACGGCACGGCCTCATGTGTGCAAAGTGTGTCAAAGAGGCTTTGCGCGGCCCAATGACCTCTTCCGCCACTTCAAGTGTCATTGGAAGGAGATGGGTGCCGACCACGGACAGTTCAAGTGCCCTTTTAAAACGGGTAAGGCCGGCGACAAGTGCAGCCACACGCTGGGCATTTTCTCCAGATGTGACACATATAAAAACCACTTGAAAGCTATCCACTTCCAATACCCTGAAGGCACCAAAAAGAGCAACCGAAGCAAGATTCCGGGCACCTGCAAGGTATGCTTTCAAGAATTTAAGTCGGTAGATGACTGGATCACACTGCACATTGAATCACACCACTGCCTGGGCATTGAGGAGTGATCTACGAGACCTTTAAATAGAATATAATGATAGACGCATCACATGTGATAAATTATGAGACCATCATTGAAGTAGATAATGAGACCATCAGATTAAATTCGAACGATTATGAGACTCAGAATAATTTAGAAAGAGACAGAAGAGACTACAAACAATCTCATTTGATACTCGTACTGACAATTCTTTCACATGATTTTTGAAACATGGCCCAACACGGGCCCAACATCTTTGGTGCACGGGTGTGAGGGAGGGGCGGCTCGCAGGGTGTACGCATGTGCCGACCGGCCCGGTGCACCGATGTTTCTTATCTCTACTTCAATTCCACATCATCATGAAGACAATAGCCAAATTAGCCATAGCGCTCTGTCTTGCATCCACATACAAAACATTGCCGCTTGCATATGTGTTTCGCTTCTACTCGCTTGTAATCCGTCATTTGGTGCTCCGGAAAAGGCAATATTTGAAGACACGCAAGAACACATACGGATTTGGTGAAAAACGCCAGGATGTCTTTCGGCCCGTCACCTACAAGACATACGCGTCGCCGCTTGAAATTGACATGTATCTTCATAAGTCGAATCTGACCTACTTGGTTGATTTGGACATTGCACGTACCCATTTCATATGCCAGATCTTTCAGACGCTTTTCATGAAATACTGGCAAAACGAAAACGGCGAATTTGCAAAAAAGTCGCTTCTCAACTGTCCGTACATTCCCGTGGGAACCATTCAATGCACGTTTAAGCGGGAGATCTTGGTGTTCCAGCGGTTCAATGTGGTGAGCAGTATATATGCGTGGGATGGAAAATGGCTCTATGTGTTTCTGAAGTTCGAGTTGCCCAACGGCTCGCTCTGTGCAGTCGCCATCACCAAATATGTCTTCAAAAAGAAGGGAAGAATGACTATGCGGCCTCGTGATTACATGACGGAGTGTGGTTTATATAATGAGGATGTGGAGAAGATAAACGAGACTAATTATGCTTCCATTAGTCAGATCAAGACTTCCGAAGAATTGGAGGAGTGGGCAAAACATCTTTCTGCATAGATAAATTACTACATTTTTTTAGAATTTCGTTTGTCCGAAAAAGGATTAATAGTACTACTATCGGTCACTCACTTATTATTAAATCTTATTATATCTTATCACTATATTTTCACTACAGTTGTTTCGCACTTGGATCATTTTTACACTTGTGAGTTTAATTTAAAGTTTTTCTAAAGTTTCGCAAATGTAGATCTCACTCCTTTACAAAATGATTTCAGTAAAGATATTTTGTAAATAGCTTAATTATTGTATGTGATGGCTCTCCAATGGCAAGTCATGGAGATTGTGTTAGTGTCCACTATGCCAACTGGAAGCCCTCATGTCCCTCGGAAATGGCTAAAAGTAACGATCCACGAAGTGTCTCATATGACTCGTAAACAGGCAAATCAATTTGATTAAAGCAAGTGTGTGATGATGGCAATCTGTCCTTAGCTCCATAATCACGATGGATGCTGAACTTACACACACCATTGGTACCACGAAGTTCTTTGAATCCATTCAAAGGCACCTTCAGCGTTCCGGTAGAGAACTGGAGAAGTCTGGCCCGCTCCTCGTTGTCAAACGACTTGACTGCCCGCCAGAACCATTGGATTTGTTCTGAAGACGCCGAGTAATTATTGTATGTGCAGTTGTTCTGCCAATCCTGAACATTGATGTCTGGTAGCCCACTAATCAACAACTCGAGCTCTTTCTCGTCGAAAATACTCACCAAGTCTTTTGGAATGATCTCGTGGAATCCTGCAATGAAGTGACTCATTTGTTCTTTCACGGAAGTTTGCAATCTGTACTCGACCACCAACCGAATATATTCCTGTTTGTTTGCCTCCGTGACGGGAATGTTGCGCCCGTTCTCCACTAGGTCAATCACTTTGTGCTCACCGTAGTCGTCTGTTTCCACAGAAAAGTCCTCTGTTATAATATCTGTGATATCATTTTCGAGCATCCACATTAGCGACTTGGCATACTCGAGATCTAAATTCTCCATATCCTTAAGCGAAACCGCTTTCTTCAAAATCTCCTTGTAGACAGCACGACTGAAATGGCAGTCTAAGAAGCAGTCGTCATAGATAGCTTTTCCTATGATGCGCCCGATAAACTTGAAAAACGACAAGTGCTCGGGATTTATGTATGAAGTCCTGTTGGGGTGGTACGTATTCTCGTCACTTGCCACAGGTGTAAATAACGCGTAATCAGGGTTGAACATTTGCCTGGAGAGAACTTGATACCATTCACGGGTAACTCCTCCGGCATCAACTCCTGCTTCTCCTTTGAAGTTAATCTCCAAGTTGGCAGTCTTGAATTCCTCTGTGGATTTGAAGTAAAGGGACCGGTAAGAGTCCAAGAACACTTGCTCTCGGCGTATAGAGATGCTGAGTTTGTTGCTGCTCTCATCTTTGCTGTGTAACCGCCCATTGAAGAAGTTTCTCTTATTGTCGAATTCCAACACTTTAGGGTTTCTTACCAACATACTGAATGGTCCACTCATAAGGTTGGGGTTCGACCGCACCATCTGATTCAATATCTTCTTGTGCTCATCGATGAAGGTATAAAAAAGATCCTGAAGTGGTTCTTTCTCGTAGTCAACCTTTTTCACTTCGTACTTTTGTACATCTTTGAGTTCCTTAACTTTGCTATGTTTGCAAACAATCATCAACGATTCTATCAAAGGCAACAATGCGGTAGCAATGTGCGACAAGCTCGAGTTTTCTTCTAAAATCCTCAAGCACTCACTTAATGCTGTCCACAACTTGCCCAAGTCAAGATGGCAGTACAAATCCTCTAGCTTGTCATTCACATCATGGCTGCTGGAATCTTTGGATGTTCCTGACTCGTAGATGTAGTTCAAAGCCGTCAAAACTCGGAGAAGTTTTGCTTGATCGGAAGTAGGAACTGTCAATTTGCTCACAATTTTGCTGTCATAAATGTCTACCTCTTGTTTCGCAGTCGTTTTGAGCTCAGTCTGAAGCTGGTCTAAGTCTTCAACAATAATTTCCCCAAGTTTGCTAGCTTTCTCTGAAAGCTCTAATGAAAGTGCAACCTGCGAATTTCCCAAAAGTGACAAGTGGTGCATGGCGCTGATTGTATTCCGGAAAGTGTAGTTCACGCATTCATTCAAAGCTAGAATTTTGGTGAGTAGTCTTAAGTTGGACTCTGGGATGAAGTTGATGTTGAAGTTTGGCGGTGTTGCTTTGGATGTCTCACGTAGTGCTAACAATGGCCTCGTTGCAAAGTGCAAAGCATTGGCAAGCAAATCAATGAAATAATGCTCTTCACTTAACAAGCTGTTGTCTAGAAGTCGTATCAATAAATTTATAGGATACTTATCCTCGACTGAAGGCTTCTTGAGCTTGAGTTTCTTTGGAGTTTTCTTTGTGAGGAACACATTCTCATGCTCCGTTAAGAAATAAAACCTGACTGCTGCGCTTTTTTCCAACAAGTAGAGAATAGCCTCAATCATTTGCACACCAACAATAACAGGGGAAGCTTCAGTGGGAAAAGAGTTGATCTTGTTGGACTCTTTGCAAGCTTTTGATGAAACTTTGGTGAAGGTCTTTTCCAATGAACGCTGGCCAAGTATACCATCGTTTAAAACAGCAAGAAGCATGCTTAGAACATCCAAGCGATTTTGCTTGTTGTTGCATACTTGAGCAAGCGCTTTGTACACGTATTCTCTCTGATTTATAAGGCATGGGAGAAACAAAATCTTGACAAGACTCGCCACCCCTGCACGATCAATCAAAGGAACCTGGAACGTTTTCCTCTTTTTGTGCTTAGCTGCTTCGTTCTTCAATTCTCCGTTCGGCGTTTCTTGTAGGTCCTGATTGGAAACCTCTTCCTCCAGGTCAATCTCTTCCTCGTCTTCATCAGCATTGTCGTGGAAGAATCCGAATCCATCGGAGGACATCCGACGTGCAAGTGATTCCTGTTGAAGAATATCATCCCGGATTTGGTCAGGAAGAGCATCCAAGAAATCAGAATCAATCTCTCTTAACTCAGTTCCAGTACTATTTGCACTGGCGCGTCTTTCCCTGACATGCTGAGTAAAAACTTCTTCTCGCATATCCTCCGGAAGTGCTTCCAAAAACTCTGGATCAATCCCTGTACCACTAATGTCAACTTCTTGGTCGCCGATCCAGAGCATCACAGGCTCAAGGGGAGCAGTATCCTCTTCTTCAATGTTCTCTTCGTCATTAGCTCTATTTTGAGCCTCGAGAGCTGCCCTGACTTCTTCTCTCTTTTTCTTCAATCTTTCTTCCTTCTCTTGGCGGGCCTTTTCTTTTTCTTCCAAGTTCTTTTTATGGATTGCAAGACTGTCATCCCCGATCTGGTCCACAATTCTTTTGCGCATTGTGTCAATGAACGCAAATTCTCCGCTCATGGCATGGTCTAAGTCTGTTTGAGCTTTACTCCAACGCTCGGTAGTTGAGCTAATGAGTATATATCCTGAGGTGGAGGACGGAGGCGGAGTGTTATCCAAGAATGCCTGGAATGCCGCGTCGATCTGGGGAAAGACTCTATCGTTGCGGACCGCAAAAGTAGATCCCGAGGAACCGATATGTCCTATGTGCCCTAGAGGCTCACCAGACGGTGCTATCTCGTAAACGATACTACCCTCATCATCGTAGTCAGAGCTGAATCCGGACTGATCTTCATCATCCTCATTGTCATCGTTTTCCAAATCTTCTTCTTCTTCATTATCAAAGGTGCTGAACCGCGTAGGTCCGCGAGTTTCGGTATCCTCGCCGTCAGCGAAAGCTTCTAACCATCCGTCTAACTCAGCTTCGTCATAGTCTTCCTCTTCTGAGACTTCTTCATCTTCAATTTCATAGCCATCCTCGTATTCGCTATCAAACCCATTAAACTCTTCTTCTTCCTCAGATCCTGAATGACTTTGGGAATCAAGATCTAAATCAAGGTCCTCGATAATCTCAATATCATGCTCACTATCGTCACTATCATATCCCTGTAAACCATCGTCCTCCATGCTCTCGGGTGCTTCTTCAATGTCTATATCTTCCTCTTCGTCATCATCTTCTTCGGAGTCCATTTCAGAGTTGCTGGCATCGCTATCAGATTCAGATTCATCTTCAGTAATATCCGAACCTGATAAATCGACATGAAGATGTTGATCTGAATAAAATTCATCGTCCTCGTCATTGTCATACATTCCTAAAGCTGAGTTGCGAAACAAGTCAGGAGTCTCGTCTTTATCTTCCACTTCATCGATGTCGTCCTCCTCTTTCTCCGTCAGAGGAGACTCAAAAAGGTCGGCATGGGCTAACTTGAGTTTAGCTAGACCTGATATGGTCTTAAGACCAACATTAAGAACTTTGCTCACTTTTGGAAAGTTCAAGTCGACACCAGATAATATGGTTGTAATTTGATTTGGCAAATGCGCATCAATCATAGCTGATGCGAGGTAGAATAAGTCAGACTTAGTTGCGTTTCGACTCAAAAGCGGATAACAGAGTTCTCTGAATTTAGATGAGAGGAAGCAGTAACACAAGTCAAGTGTATCAAAGAGTTTAGAATAGGCCATGGCTCTGTATGACGTACTGGAGATGGTGTCTCGCAAGATTCTAGATATAATATCCATCACTAGTTTCCGAACAATAGCCATATCTGGATTCTCTTTGTTGCATTCAGGCGTACCGTCATTACTTACCACAGTTGTGGACACAAGGGCTAGAAGTGTGAGCTTTGAAAGAGATGAAATTGCCTCCCTCCTTTGGAACTCGGGTCCTTTCAGGTCAATAAGCAGCTGAGCGGGAAGAAGCTGATGAATGAAAAAGTTCAAACTTGTGAATCGAGGCTTATTGTTGTCGACGCCGGAATCTTTTTTTGTAAATGTGATGAACTCTAACTTGGCTTGTTTATAAGACCCCACTAACTCGCAAATAGTTTGCAAGAGGAAACAAATATATCTAAAATTTTTGTTCTTGATCAAATATTCAAAGCTCAGTTCACTTATTTTTGGTTTCTTAGAGGGATTGGTAAGGCTCCCGTCCTCTTTTTCCTCTTCCGCGGGCGTTGATAACCAATCCTTCTTACTAGTTTTCATCAACTCACATAAAAGATGGTGCACAATGCCCACCGTGTAATTTTGCACGTTTGTGTCTTGCATTTCAACATCACTAGGTTCGTTGTCTAAGACGAATGGAAATTTGAAGTCCTTTGGCAAACAAACTCTTAAAGACAGGTCTAGGCTTCCATCAAAGTTTTCAATTCTGACTAATTTAGAGACAGATTCGAGATATGTCTCAACGTTCCTGGACGCTAAATGTCTAGTCTTAGATATGAATCGGTCCATATCAAGTCTCAATGCCCCCGATTTTTTGAACTGCTTCAAGATTTCAGTTGACATGATGTCTTGTAAGGTTTGCTTACTCTCGTGGCACGTCCGAATCACAAGAATAACACCATTGTGAATGTCTTTGTCGTATTTCTCGTCTTTGAACTCGTAGAAGCTGTTCATTCTTGTATAAAGGCATTTTAACAAGGGAGAATGAGAAACTTGTTCTTTAAAAGTGGGCTCTCCGGCGAGTATATGCATAATCTTGCACAAGACTATTGCCACCCGCGCATTCAGTTTGGGTTGCAAAGACAATACTGCGTCTGAAATACTTTGCCACAACGATTTTGCATTTTCTGTCTCGAATGCTGATCTGAGATTGCTTGGGTATATGTCACTTGAGTTGAGAAGGAAAGGCAATAGCGAAGTGAGACCCTCTGCATAAAAATCGTGATCAATCGAAGAGCTCGATGTCTTGAGGTCCACCAAAAACAAATCCATAAATTCATGATAATTTGATTTATGCAATCCCTCCATCACATTGGCGTTAATAGGACGCAGTTCAAAGAGGTTGTGATTCAAAAACCTTGTCAAACGGCATAGGGTATCCAACTGTGTTTCACTTTTGTCGCTAGAAATGAGTTTTCGGATACTAGCAATGACATAAGATAAGTCATCCACGGGGTTCGGCAGAAGACTTATCATCTCGCTAGCAGATGACCCCAACTGGGAGTCACTTGGGAAAGATGCCGCCAAGTTTGCAATCACCTCCGGATACAATGTCTTCAGTTCATCTTCGAGTCCACTTTTAAGAGTTTCGGCAACTTGAGTGTCTCTTGGTTCAGATACTATGGAATCTTCCGACATGTCGTCAATCCCCTTATATTTTGGCAAGCGCAAACCATCAACTGCATTTAGCAGCGAATTTTTATGAGACAGCTCACGGACCGCGTCGTTGGTCTCATCTTCACGTAGGTCGGTGAAGTCCATTCCCTTTTCAGTAGCTGCAATTTTGTCTTCATCCAAAATAAAGTATTGATTGACGGGTTTGCAGGTCCTCAAATTCGAGATCAAGCTAACTAAAGCGTCAAAAATACATGCGGGTAATTCCACAAGTTTGATGTACTCCTTATTTCGTAACATCTTAGAGTTGGAGCCAATTGTCCGAGCGAGAATGTCCAAACATTGCAAAGATGCTTCACTCATTATTCCTTGCAAAACAAGATTTTCATCTTCGCAATATTCCCGACTGAAAAGACTGCTGAAGTTTGAGATTTTAGCGATGTTCACAGGCTCTGTGAAGGTAGCGAGGAAAGGTATTGAAACAGCAAGAGATGCTGTATCAATATGAGCCAATGAATGGTCAATGGTCCAAAAGTTTGGATTCTCTCCAGCCTCGTGAGCCTTTTGAAACCCTTTAATTTCCTTGAGTATATCAACCAGAGGCAAATTCTCAAAAAGATGAATTGCAATATCCGCGATTTGCTTATAAACTGGGGTGGAGTGGAAGAAATTTATGATAAAGCATGCGGAGAGGGGACTTCCTCCAATTATTGGCGGCGAACTTACTCTCCTGATCAAAACAAGTGCAAACAAGCGGTAAATTGCAGCTCTATATTCTGTAAAATTCGCAGGATTGGTGAGGAGATCACTTATCCAGAATGCAATCTTTCGCGCTGCAATAATAAGGGTCCTCTTTTCCTGATGCAGAAGTGTGAAGAATTTCCGAAGCAGGCAACTTTGAGCGATTGCACCAATTAAAATATAAGAGTGACCTCTAATCATATCAAACAAACCTCTTAGCTGAAGAGTGTTTTGATACTTGCTACCGCTTGTAACTTCATCTGGTAAATCCTCGCGCAAGTGAAATCCAATCCGAACTTGGGCATCGAAAGGCATGTATCGAAGTTTGGGCATGGTGCCATTCGCAATTGATGGTGAGCAAGTAGTTTGTATAATAATTTCTTCAGTGAACGTGACCTCAGTCAATTTTGTGATTTTGCCAATGATATCCGGATGCTTCTCAAGGAAAAAAGCCCATGGTTTAGTATGAAATGACATGCCGCTAGGTGAGTATACATCCAGAAAGACATACAATAGATTGCGGACGACAAATAGCTCGGAGAGAAGAGCCGCGCCCTCTGTAGCATCATCTTTGAATCTAGAGAAATACAGCTCGTTCCCTCTGTGATGAAAGAGTGCCGACATTCGAGGAGCAGACAATTTTTCATCCAAAATTTCCAATAAGGTCACCATCCCTGAGGGGTAATTTAAAGACTTGAAGATGCCTTTGAGGTACTTTAGACCGTTTGAATCGATAAAGTCTCCCGGCATGTCTGGTATGGTGATATATTGAAGCCATGAACCGAAGTCAACTTTTTCTCGTACGTCGAGTAACCAATCGTGGCGACGAGTAAGATCATAAATGAATGGCATGAAGGCTTCATACATGAAACATGCAGAAGTGTTCTCCCATGATCGAAGTTCCTCTGCCATTGAATCTTGGTTATCTTCTGTATTAGAATAGAGGCATCCACTTGTAGTGGTGAAGAAATCAGGAGCTGGAAACTGATCTTTAATGTGAATATAAAAATTCTCACACATTTCTGCAACCTCATTAACGATTATGGGACGTAAATCTGGATTGTGTCTGCCTAAAGTCCACATAGAGTTACTAAGGCTGGGATTCGAATTGCTTGCCACTAAACCTTTGGCACAGTCAATGTTGCAAAATATGTGAAAAAATTTGTGAATGGACTTCGAATCAATGATTAACTGGAGACCATCTTTGTTCAAGGCTATTGCGCCAAGAACCTCCAAAACGGAGAAAAGAAGATGGCTATAAGGGAGTAGCAATTGGTCGTAATTCTCAAAAATACATTGAATGACGCCTGCCTCACTCAAGATCGCGTAAGCAGTGGGCTCGTTGTGAATAATTTGAGCAATAGCGTCAATTGTTTTGCTGAGGATTGCGGGCCCGAAAATTCGAGGGTTTTCGATGATTTTGGTGAAACTAGAGAGAATCAGGGAGTCAAACAAGTTTCTGAGTCTGTCTCCGGCGTCAGATTGCATGAGATTGATGACAAATCGAAGAAGGGCCTTCAAGTAGTCCACTTGCTTTAATGAAATTGTGTGATAAACCTCAACAATTTGAGGACCACCACCATCATATCCTGGGTTTTCAAGAGCAAAGTCAACTTCGAAGTTGATAGATTCAATGAGAAGACGGAAGCCCCCATTCTCGGCGAAATCTCCAATAAACTCGACAGAAGTAGTGAGGAGCAGACTGGTTACTTGAACCGCAGTGGTTGCCACCCACCGGTTTTGGGTGCGGATGTTCAAAAAGGCAATCAACTCAGTGAGTAAACCACCAGCCACTAGACGGGGAGCCCAAGCGCGGGAGTCTACCAAAGTCCGAAGAATACCCAAGCATAATCGATAACTCTCCTGGTTATCATCTAGTCCCTCGGCTTTGATTTTCTTATTTATGAAACGAAGAACCTGAAATATGATACCATGGTTGACATTCCCCCCGAGAAGACGTACGAGCTCGCCTCCACAAATCCGTTTCATGGAGATTGCCTTTATTGCCTTAAAAGCGGCGGTGATTACATCATTAGACAAGTGCAGGTAAAACTCTGGCGAAATCAAGTCCACGAGGAAGCCCAAGGTGTAAGGCTCAGCCTCAAAAAGTTGGCAGGAGGTGAACTCTGGACGGAAAGTAAGGGAAACGTAGGCAATGGCCAAGCATTTCATGCGAATGAGTTTTGCCCTAAGTAGCATGGACTCTTCAGAATTTGTGTTGAACGCTTTTGCATTGAGAGCGTGGAAACTGAATGCAACTAGAGTGTGAGCTGGAAGCGTTTCAGAGCCTTTGTCACAGATTTGCTCTAAGGAAAGCTTGCGGATTGACTCCTCATTTAGGCGAAAGAAACAGAGGCCCTCAGGCTTTTTAGTTTTTGCATCAGTCGCTTTCTCGGCCAGTTTTGTATGTTTGGGTGGCTCCGAGCGGTAGTAGTCAAAAGCCAAAGACTTCCATTGCTTAGGAAACTTTTTGTTGTGGTCGAGGGCATCCACGAAACCATAATGATCTGAATGAGAGTTGCTGCCATCTGAGCCGTCAGCAGATTGATTTTGAGAGTCTATTCTGCTCTGAATAAAGCTTGCTGGCACAGGCGGAGGAAAAGACCGGGCAATATGGAGAATCTTTAAGCGGAGAGGTTTCGGTGGTAAGTCACCGTTGGAAGCAGAACCTTCAGCATGGGAGATACAGAGCTCCAAAGCAGCTAGCTTAATGTCGATGGAAGGGGTATCAATCAATTTGAATACTCTGTCGGAGCTGGAATACAATTTGCGGTTGAGGCAATTATCAACTAGAAGCTTGGAAAATTGTAGGCAAGCCACCAAAAGCTCGGAGTCAGCGGGGGAAATCTCGCGCAACTTGGGATGTTCCACATCGTAGCCATAGTCGGCAATGGCTTTTTCAAATAGCTCGTCAAAGTGGTTGAGAACCTTGACCCAATGTACTAGATCGGACTTTGGATAGTTCCACGTCATATTGGCGCGGAGAAGCGCACTCAATTGTGACCGAGGACATGTGACAATTTGTTCAATTAAGGGGTTGAAGTGTTTGCCCCTTTCTGCCTCAAGAAAACTAGGCTTTCTAAAGGTGGTCATGATGGCAAATGGGAGCGAGAGGACAGTGGAGAGCGAAAACGGACAATTCTGTGGCTGTGTGCAGTATGCTTTTGTGAAAAGTATATAGGCTTCTGCAGGAATATCGAGGATTCTGTAATCACACGGAAGCCGATCAATTGACGTTTGACTATCAGTGAAATAATGTTCCGTGCAAAAAAGTTGTAGGTGTTTTACTCTGCTATTCGCACTGCACCACATGCCGTCTGATCCGCCCCCGAGATGTACGGGTGCAAGATTCACAGAAGAGCCATTGTGGCGTGTATACGCGACATACTACCGTCATAGCTGCTGTAGAAGACACTGGCGACATAAGGCACAACAACGTGGCCGGCTAAACTGTGGTGCACGGGTTTTTGTCCCGGCTCGTTTTACTATTTCGCACAGTACTAATTTGCACTTAAATTCGCACACTATAATTTGCACTTGAATTCGCACACACTTGGTTACTACTCACACTTCACATCTTACTTTCACAACAATAACAACACTCTTTCACATATTAGTAACAAGAGTTCAACGTTTTGGCACTCACTTAATCACCGAATCAAAATCATATACTGCCGAACTCTCCAGCATGTCCACAGTTAAGAGCAAGCGGTCGATGCTTCCGCCAATCAACCTCATCTTCAAATTCTTGCAGCAGCAGGCGCTTGTCACGATATGGTTGTATGAGCAGACTGGACTGAGAATACAGGGAAAAGTACGCGGTTTTGATGAATTCATGAACATAGTTGTTGATGAAGCCGTGGAAATTACTATCAAGTCCGGTGCCCGCGAAGAGCTTGGACGGATATTGCTTAAGGGTGACAATATTGTGTTGATATCCAGCACTGACGTCTAGATGGCATTTTTAGAGATGAGTCTGAGGGCTTAAAATCATGGAGATCTGTTTTTATTCGAAGTTGTTGTTGTGGCTAGACTATATTCGGACGGACTAGTGCTACGAAAGTCTATAATAGAATTCTGCAAACTATCATTTTCAAACTTCTGTTTTTTCAATAATCAAAAAGAGTGCACGAGCCAGAAGATTCCATGAATGTGTCTAAAGTGGTTGCAGAATGTGCAGCTCGAGCGTGAACATGTGTTCTCGTGAGATAAGGTTATTTTATGACAAAACCTTTATGACAGAGAAGCCAAAAAAAGAAAACAAATGGTGTTTTCATTTGGCCATCTCAAACTGATACCAAGAGCCCGGCTTCTTCAGCGCTCTACAATGCTTCTTGCTGTACTTTTTAGTGTTTACTGAAACTTGTATAATTTAAATGCCATCAATGAGAAAACCCACCCGTTTTCGCTTTTTAGGGGACTCTTCTGGTGCTATGCCATGTCGTAGCTTACTTCTTTTCTCGCGTTCTTCTCTCAGAACTGCAGACGAATACTCTTGTATCTGTCTTTGTCGAAGATAGTGGTTCTCATCTTTTTGTGCAGAGGATTTTTTCTTTAGCGCCACTTCATAGTCTGAAGAATCCGATGGCATGTTATTTTCGGTAGAGCTATTGTCTTTGTCGGCGATTTCAATGTCGCTATTGGTAGTGTTCGTGTCGCTTTCATTTGGATCACTTTCATCTATGTCGCTTTCATTTAGATCACTTCCATTTATGTCGCTTTCGATAATGTCTATATTCCCGTCAGCACCTATTTTGGCGGTGCCCGTTAATTCATTGTTCTTTATGTTAGTTTTGCCTGCTTGTACACGATCGTTAGTGTCAGTCTCTTCCTTTATAGACTGCCTTTCCATGTCTTCTTCCAAAACCTGCACATTAACATCATCTGAACAGCCTGCAGGAACAGATATTCCCTTTCTATCCCCTAAACCCTTCTGCTTAATTTTCAGAAGGTCACTTATTCCGTGACTGTGCATGGCTACTCATTAGCGTGCGTTGGTATGACGTATTGCGCGTGCTTGATATCTCGCTGCATGATACACCCGTACATCCGATTATATCATGCTTCAATCCCATCAATAATCTGTTTATAATCATAATTTATTAATAAGCATGAAATATGCATAAGATCGAATAAATGCAAGTCTTTAATCTAAACAGATTGAATGAAATCATAAGAATTTTATGGAAACTATTTGCATTTTTGGTCAATTGAGCACTGCTAAAGCATAGTGCAAACCGGACAAAGAAATGTTTCCAACTAAAGGCGTACTCCAAAAATTCTGATCCCGCGCCAGAACTACACCCACAATCTCTACTTAAAAGCAGGCCCCGCCTTTAGGCGCCAATCTTAAGCCAGATTATAAAAGTCACGTGACTTTGTCGTGCATGAATTTACCGCAGGGCCACTGAGTAGCATCTTTCTAAAAAACGTCAGCACCAAGTTCTTTCCATTCACCAAAAGAAAACAATTATATAAAAGCGAAATAATTTTATAACACGTAAGCATAAAAAGTCACAGTTCGAACCGCCCAATCTGAGCTGCTGAAAGAGTACTTGCTTATATGCAGGCACGCGACACGCGCTACAACACGTTATTGAAATCAAGATATACAGCTACACCCATGAACTACAATAATGCTCCCCGAATGCCCCCAGGCGGGCGGCCAGTTGCACCTGTACAGAAGAGCCGGCCGCCAACATCCATGGCCACACAGCCCAAGCCCTCTATGCAGGCCTCCAACACGTTCCATCTGGCGGCAAATTCCACCGCCAAGCAGCATGTGGCCGAGGCGTACACTGTGGAGGAAGAAGAGCGTATACAGAAACTGCTCAACAAAGTTCTAGGCCCTGAATACGTGAGTTTTCGGCCCGGAGGTGGCGGCCAGAATGTGTCTTATATTGAAGGGTGGAAGGCTCTCAATCTCGCCAACGAGGTGTTTGGATTCAATGGGTGGAGCTCGCAAGTGATCAGTGTGCAGGTGGATTTTATGGACTCCCACGGATCAGGCCGTGTTTCCTTGGGGCTTTCTGTGGTGGTGCGTATAACCATTCGAGACGGCACTTTCCATGAGGATATTGGCTACGGCTTCATAGAAAATGCCAAGGGAAAAGCGGTGGCGTTTGAAAAATGCAAGAAGGAGGCGTTTACTGACGGACTCAAGCGGTGCTTGCGGTGCTTTGGAAATGTGCTAGGAAATTGTCTTTACGACAAAAGCATTGTGGCCAAAATGCAGAAGGTGAAGCTCCCTGTGCCGGAACTACAGCCCGAGGACTTTCACCGAGATCCCATGGTGGTGAAGCGAGAGATGGAGCGCTCTCTAAAGGCCATGCAAAAAGAGCGGGATCTGGAGGCCCAGAATGGGCGTGCTGAATCTGAAGACTTGCATCATAATGCCAAGCCTGATGGCCAGACTCTCCCGAGTGCAAGCAGTGTGAGCAATACCACTAATGGTAATGACAGAGACCACAGAAACGGCGGAGACCACAGAAAAGGAACAGATATAGGCACCGCTGCCAATAATGCCAGTGGAAGCACTAATCCCAAAAATGGCCTAATGCAGGCAGATGTTATATCACGGGCAGTCAAAGACTATGATCTTGACGACTTCGACGAGCTGTTTGAGTTCAGCGACGATCTACCTGCCGACGGAGCCGACCCGAGTGACAAGTTGGACGACTACGACATGGACTTGATAGAGGCTGCCGAGAAAGCTAGCAAAAATCCCGACGAGAGGCCGGCGCCAGAGCAGGTTTTCTTCACCAGTTCGAAAAAGGCAATTGAGGTGCAGAAAGACCCTGAGCAAGCCAATATTCCTGTGTACGACCACAAGTTTGTGGCCAGCAGTGTGAAGAGAACCGTTGACCCTTTCAAGTCGCAGAAGGTGCGGCGCCTGGATGCCCCGACAATCCATACACCGAGCCAGATCAATGCAAGCCGTATGGATTCACCCGCATTGATGGCAGGGGCCGGTGTTGGAAAGAGGCCTCTTGGGATGCCTCCTTCTCAAAGACAACAACCAAAACGGCTTCACAAAGAGGCGGGCGCCTTGGATCCGAAAACCTCCTAATTGAGGAAAAGAGAGCGGCAAAGAGGAGAATGCCCCGTCTACCGAATAACCTACTGTCAGAAATGATTTTAATCACCGAACGGTTTTAATGGTTGAATGACTTAGCTGTCTCAATGGCTTCAAAGTTCGAGATTGGTCATTCTCTGAAATTGGCCATATCTGGAATGGCTATAGTATATGAGATTGGCTGCACTATATGATCGCTCTCTGAAATGGCTAATAATGAGAGTTTCAATGTTTGAAAATGGGCAACAATGAGAATTTCAATGCCTGAAAAAGGCCATCATATGAGAATGACGACTTTCCGAATAAAGCCATTATATTTGAAAGTGGCCATATGTGAGAATAGCCGAATTTGTGATTGGCTGCATTGTCTGGGACACATGCAGTCACTGTTGGAGACATTGCCGTGGTGCTGCAGCTTAACTGCTTATCGGTGTAGGGCTTGCCTGCAGTACCATTCTGATGCGAAGAAGTAAGTAACTACATCAGGACATGTTACACCACCAACACAGCTACTTGTACGTTTTCCATGCAACACCACTTGCACATACACATCATTATACATATTATTGCATTCATTTATTAGCCACAGCGCCATCAATCCGCCACCTCAACATTACATTCCACGAAATAGACCACGAATCAGTATACTCGAAGAATCTTAGTATACCCCACAAAAAGTAATCCCTTAAAGTTTGATAGCCACAGGATCTTTCATATACAAACAAAAGTACACTTGTGAATCATACATAACGGTGAATTTGGCAACATTCTCTAAATACTGCATCCTATTATTCTAAACAAACATAGATTCAAGTACCCAAGCATTAGGCCACAGATACCATTGCACAGGCATTGAGCAACAACATCGTTCACACAATTTCGAACTCAAAATTTGGTCAAACTTTCAAGCATAGAAATGCCCCGAAGTCTCAGCCCCATATCTTGTCTTTTGACCGAAATAGGACCATACAATGAGGTTCCCCAGGAATACTCCCCAGAGCAAGCAGTTCAGGCACTTGCAAGCTCCAAAATCCTCATTATCGGAGCCGGAGGGTTGGGCTGTGAAATCGTCAAAAATTTGGCGTTACTGGGGTTCAAGAACCTACACATTATTGATATGGATACCGTCGATATCTCTAATTTAAATCGACAGTTTCTTTTCCGCCAAAAAGATATTGGCCAACCTAAAAGCGTCACCGCCGCCAACGCTGTCCGCCAGCGGCTCAATGATCCACAGCTCCACATAAAACTGCATTTCTGTGCCATCCAAGATATGCCGTCGCTGTTTTTCCGAGAATTTTCCGCTATAGTCTGTGGTCTAGATAATGTTGAGGCAAGGCGCTGGATTAACTCGCTTTTGGTAGGTTTCGTGGACGAAGAGCTCAATGGTTTGATTCCTTTGGTGGATGGAGGTACTGAGGGATTTCGAGGCCAGGCAAGAGTCATTATTCCCACAATCACATCTTGTTTCGAGTGCTCGTTGGATATGTTGCTGCCCAAAAACACATATCCCGTTTGCACCATTGCCAACACGCCAAGATTACCTGAGCACTGCATTGAGTGGGCCAGCCAGCTTGAATGGCCGAGAAAGTATCCCTGCAAAGAATTTGATGCTGATGATCCTCATCACGTGGATACTATGTTTGAGATGGCGCTAGAGAGAGCCCGCCAATTCAACATCGAAAACGTGACTCGCAGCCTTACTCTTGGAGTGGTGAAGAACATCATTCCGGCAATTGCATCTTCCAACGCCATCATTGCCGCCGCCTGCTGCAACGAGGTGTTCAAGCTCGTGACTTCGTGTAATCCGATTCTCAACAATTACATGATGTACCTGGGAGACGACTCTATATTCACCTATACATACCTGCACTCCAAAAAGCCCACGTGCCCTGTGTGTGGAACAGAGGCCAAGCGGATCGTGGCCAAGAACTGGTGGTTGTTGGAGGATTTCGTTGAATGGTTGGCCAAGCAGCCCGAGTTTTCCGTCAGGAACCCATCCATCAGCACCGCCAAGTCGAGTTTGTTCATGAGCCACCCTGAAACGCTCAAGCAGCAAACTACACCCAATTTGAGCAAGCGCTTGGCGGATTTGGTGGCGCCAGGCGAGGAGATGTTAATCAGTGACCGCAACTTGGAAATTCCTATGTCTGTAGTAATTTCTGCATATGAAGGCCACCTTGAAAGGCCACACGATACATAGGATTTCAAGAATATACTCAGCAGTGTATTAAAGATTTGGAAAACTCAGCAGTCTATTTAAGATTTGGTTATGACTGAAAGGGACATTTTTAAGTAGACCGTGATTGAATGGGGCTATAAAATCACGGCTCAACAGTGTTCAAAGTTTTGCATCTCGCTAGTAACCATCCGATTAAAGTCTTCAGGATTGTCAAGGTATATGTGATGGCCTGAGTTGCCTATTATGCACACGCGGCTCCTTTTTTTCCCATGGTAGCTGTTGATGAGTTGGGAGGCACGAACACCCCCATCCTTGTCCATCCAGTCATGAGACCCATAACACCAGAGCACGTCACTTTGGAGTTTTTCAATACCCCGCTCAAGCAATGGAAACCGAGCATCTGCACCGGGTGCCAAGAGGTAGTTGAGCATATACTCGCCCGACCCTGGGCTTTGGAAAATCCCATATGAGTACTTGTGCAAAAGTTTTGCTTTTTTGGCAGAAAGATTGGCAAACCGGCGGCTGGACCACATACTCACAAGTTTGGAGCCCAAGGGACCAGCCTTGCGCACCAAGGAAAACGGGCTGATATTTCGCTCCCAAAGCTTGGCAAAGTATGCTGGCACAGGCACCTGGCGGCGGTGTTTCATCACTGCACCGGGCGAGACCATTAACATGCGGGAACAGAAGTCAGGATTTTTAAGTCCATATGTGGCCATGAGATATGCACCCATGGAATGGGCTAACACCATGTTTTTTTCCGGTTGCTGCGTCAAGTTTCGGGCAACAAGCCACTCATGGAACAGGTCGTGAAAGAAAGATTCCACCGATACAAGTGAGTCCGCCGTAAACTTTGGCCGAGATGAGCAGCCGTATCCTAGAAGATCTATGGCATGCACGATCCAGTTCAGCCGTTGCAGAAGTTCATTGAAGTTCTCGAGATAGAACCCAAGACCGGCTCCATAACCATGGATCATGATCAAATGGTTGCAGTCTTTGTAGGCCTTCGAGTTTGCGTCTGGATTTGGGCCCAAATGGGGCGGATATATGACAAATTCATTGATGAAGTCGCCGCTTTTGAGGTTGGTGTGAACCACTTCTCCTCTTCTGCCAGACAGGTCGGCGTTGGGGTAAAAGGGAAGCGAACTAAGCAAGTCATGTTGGAATTTCAGCGGAGTTTTGCGATATGCATAGTCCTGGACCAGTTCTTTCGTGGAAAGCGGGAAACGAGACGCTAGAAGGCGATTCAATGGGACAGACGTCGGATGAGTTGGCGCCCTATATTTGGAGGCGACCTCTTGCACTGTGAGCTTCGATTTGTTGCTTTTTGGCGCATAATAGTGCAGGGTTTGAGATGAGCTGGATTGCAAGGAATGCCTCAAGCGCGAGGTTTGAACCAACAGGCGTATTGAGTTGTGAACATTAGCTCTAGCTCGCATGCTGCGGAGTTATCCTTTCATGGGCCAGTTAAAAGTTATTGTCTGGGGTTTGGATATTCTGTGTGAGCAGCAAAGCGGTATTCCGAGCGGGTGTACGGGTCTGAAAAAGAGGTGTACGGGTCTGTATCTTACGAAGTTCACTTCGGAGAATAGTAATTTCAACGTGAATACTTGCAAGTGACATATTAAGTGAGGCACATACGAGCTATTCGTGGTACAAAAAACCACTTTTCTGCAATATAAGAAGGTATTGGGCGGATTTCATCAAAATGATGCCAATTCCGGGGCCCGGAACTCACAAGAGCACGTGCCTTGGGGGCTATATGCAGTTCCGACCTCTTGACCCAGGTTGTTTTTTCCCCCGAAAAACACCAAAAAAATTGTAAGAAATGGTCGCATAGTATCCCGTCTCTATTATAAACTTCCTCAGCATGTTACAAGCAATTGGAGGTTTGTGTCAGGGTGAAAAATTCCCCAGTCACCCTCGGAACTCAATAGCGTATATGCAGGTGAACCGATATATGGCACGCTCCAGTGTCCGGTTCTTTCAGTGAGGACTATGCATGGAACGCATGAAGGTACAATTGCCCATACTAACCATACAACCAGGTGCATAATATTCATAGTGTATGCCTATCATCATACGTGGCTTGCCCAACAGAAAGCACGGCGAGTTTGTATGCAGGCACCGCATTTCAAGCCGCTGATTACGAGTCTGCAAAAAACAAATAGAGGCTGGAGCTGCCAGTGGTAACACAACTAGCCGATCAGCCAACATAATGTCAGGTCAAAAATGTTGTTTGTTGAGAGAACGGCACCGGACAAGGACCATCAGGACATGGGGGCGCACCTGCACATAGACACGCATGCATTACCTAACAATGCGGATCTGGTAGATAATACAGAGACATAGCGAAGCGAATTGATGATTGCCACAAGGGGCCGAAAGGGATCGTGATGAAGTAGAAAGGAAAACTTTTCAGAAAACCGACGGCACGTGATGTGTGACAAGTCCCTGCAGTGCTGCGACGTCAAAGATAATGTGGGATAAGTGAGGACGCGGGTGCATAGAAGGTGCAGATTATCAAAAAAATCATCGTCTATAGACGCACCTCGCGAAGGCACGACGCACCTTGTCAGGTGACACTACGGACTTATAACAGCCGAACAACAGGGTTTAACACAATGGGAAAACAATGGTAATTGAACCATAGTAGACAAGGCACACTCCAAGGCATACCAAAGAGATTGTTTAGAAATTTTCAAAGTATCTCAAAGTGGTAATTAGTATGAGATGATAGTATGTGAGATGATAGTATGTGGATATGTGAGCATCAGTATTTAAGACCTCGGATAGCCCGAGTTTTTCGGCAAAGTGCCTTGAACAAAGATCCAAGCCTATGCATATACCATTTCCAGCACAAAATCGTGGAATTCCAGAAACGAAGGCCGTGGATATCCCTGCTGCCAGAAAGCGCCCGGAAGAGAAATTTTTATCAGCAGCATCTTGCGTCAGGGCGTGCACATAGAGGGGGAGCGGGCGCGGGCATTGGCCAGACACATGCACGAGTGCACACAAGCCGCGTGCACTAGCGGACCATATGCAGATGACAGCCGTCATTGGCTGCGGGAACCGACTTTCGGGACCACAAATTGGTCGCACAATGCAGCATCGCGGCACAGACCCCATATATAAGAAAACTCTCCCGTGAGCAAATATCTTTCCCTTTTTTCTTCAGCCTGTTCTTACATTCCATAGGGGGGATTTCATTTTCTAAAAGAACACTTCCAGCTGCAGGACCCGGACCCAGAATGCGTGCATTTTCCGTCTTACTCTTGTCTATGCTTGCCAGCCTTGTGGCTGCTGAAACCCACACCTGGTACTTCAATACCACCTGGGTGGAGGCCAACCCCGACGGAGTCAAGTCCCGTCAGGTGATTGGTTTCAACAACTCCTGGCCTTTGCCAACCTTGAGAGTCACCACCGGTGACCGTGTGCAGGTCTACTTGACCAATGGCTTTGATGACAGAAACACCTCGTTGCACTTCCACGGTATGTTCCAGAACGGAACTTCCCAGATGGACGGGCCCGAGATGGTGACCCAATGTCCTATTGCTCCTGGCGACACCATGTTGTACAACTTCACTGTGCCCAACCAGGTTGGTTCCTACTGGTACCACTCGCATACCTCGGGCCAGTACGGTGACGGTATGAGAGGTCTTTTCATCATTGAGGAGGCCAAGAAATCCGACTACCCCTTCGACTTCGACGAGGAGGTGACTTTGTCTATTGGAGAATGGTACCACGAGCAAGCCGATGAGTTGATTCCTAAGTTCTTGAACAGATTCAACCCTACCGGAGCCGAGCCAATTCCTCAAAACACCTTGTTCAATGACACCAGAAACAACACCTGGCACGTGCAACCCAACACCACCTACTTGGTGAGAATCGTCAATGTCGGTGGTTTCGTGTCCCAGTACTTGTGGATGGAGGACCACGACTTTACCGTTGTGGCTGTGGATGGTGTTTACGTCAAGCCAAACACCACCTCCATGCTTTACGTGACCATTGCTCAGCGTTACGATGTCTTGATCAAGACCAAGGAGTCTTCCGACAAGAACTACGCCTTCATGAACTCCATTGACTTGGACATGTTGGATACTCAACCTGCTGACTTGATTGTCAACTCCACCAACTCGATCCACTACTCGGACGACGCTGACTTCCCAGAGGAGACCTACGTTGACTCTCTTGAGGACTTCTTGGATGACTTCTACTTGCAACCTGTTTCGAAGGAGAAGCTTATGGACGACGCTGACCACTCCATCACCATTGACGTGGCCATGGACAACTTGGGCAACGGTGTCAACTACGCTTTCTTCAACAACATCACCTACACTACTCCTAAGGTGCCAGTTCTTGCTACTGCCTTGGAGGCCGGTGAGTTTGCTACCAACAACTACATTTACGGAAACACCAACGCTTTCGTGTTGCAAAAGGACGATGTCGTTGACATTGTGCTTAACAACCAGGATACTGGTAAACATCCTTTCCACTTGCACGGTCACGTTTTCCAGGTTATTGCCAGAGGTGAAGGTGTTCCAGACACCGAGTCGCCTGTGCCTTTCGACCCTAAGAACCCTCCTGAGTACCCAGAGTACCCTATGATCAGAGACACTGTCTACGTCAACCCTCAATCTTACATTGTCATGAGATTCAAGGCTGACAACCCAGGTGTTTGGTTCTTCCACTGTCACATTGAGTGGCACTTGGAGCAAGGTTTGGCCATTGTTTTGATCGAAGCTCCTGAGGAGATGCAGAAGCAGGAGTCCCAACAATTCACCGAGAACCACAAGTCTGTTTGTGAGAACGTCGGTGTTGCCTACACTGGTAACGCTGCCGGAAGCACCAACTACATGGACTTGACCGGTGCCAACGTGCAACACAAGGCTTTGCCAGCTGGCTTCACTGCCAGAGGTATTGTTGCCTTGGTGTTCTCATGTCTTGCTGGTGTGCTTGGTATGATCGCCATCAGTTTCTACGGAATGGCTGAGGTGAAGAACATCGAGGAGCACGTGATCAGAGACTTGGACGTTGACCTCTCTGATGAAGATGAGATTGAACTCGAGGCCGAAGAAGCTGCTTCCTCGGAACTCTCCAACCGCAAGTAAGTTTGCAATTTGCTAGGCTAGGCGTGCCTGGTGACGGATGCTGGACTAAGCGGGCCATTTAATTAAGTGTGTGTTTTGTGAACCCGGCCTGCTTAGACTGCGATGCTATGAGATCTGTCCCTGCCCAGCCAGCGTTGTCTGCTTGCTTTCCTTTCCCTATATGTCAAGAACGGCTCGACCACTATTTTTTTACACCCCCACCCTATGTTTTTAATACATGATCCTTGAGAAATTGCAGTAGGTAGATTGTTAGTCGTGAATTTGGATTGCATCCGTAAATGAGGATTACAGCTTCAGATGTGAATTACAGGCTAGATGTGAATTAGAGGCATGTGAGTTACAGGCTTAGGTGTGTTATTTCCAAGCGCGTGCAAAATTGACCCAAAGTACAATTAGTCAGGTATAACGAAAGAGTAAAAAGGGTGTTGAAGTTATCAATGAAGCTTTAGCATTTAAAATCTATCGGTATCAAAAGTACAGAACGTATAGAGTAGTCATACATTTTTGTTGTTCTGCATACAACCGCCTCACTAGTATTTCATCTCCACTACCGCCAACTTGTACCTTATGTTCGAAGGCGTCTACATAACCGACGACAAAAACACGCTTACCTATGAGTATTTGGTTTTCTCTCACGTGCCTACATTCTCGGCTGTTGCCAACACATTAAAGGCCAAATTTACATCTCATTCGACGGAACCGCTCCAAATCGTGGAAATCAACCTGGACTATCTCGTTACTTCCTACGGCACAAACCGTTTCATCATCTACCTATTATGTCTGACTCGAGAGTTTGGTCGCCATCTTAATCCCCTATTACCGTTTTTGTTCATTGACAAGTTGGTGGAGACAATGGGTGAGTATTTTGGACAGCCTCTCACCACTGTCAAGATTGATGCCAACAACGACACATTGACGCTCTTGTTGCACCAGATGATTGCTGGCGGCGTGCCCCATGTCACGGATTTTAATAATCTCAAAGATTTGGTATCGCTGAAGAGTTTTCTCTCGAAGATTCTTCTGACAGGTAATCAGTTAGCGTCAGCCAACAATCCCAAGGCAATTTCCTCCATCACAAATCCTAAAACGTCGCCGTTTTCGGCTCCATCAGAGACGCGGCCCGACGAAGTGATTCCATGGCGTACCTCGAACGTTCGATACACCAATAATGAGATGTTTGTGGATGTAGTGGAGTCGTTGAATGTGATCTTGACGCCAAAAACTCGCAAGGCATACTCGCAAACACAGAACTTTGACTCTGCCTTCTACTCCAGCGCCGGAACCCGTTCTCTGCTGAAAAGCAAGCTTTCAGTGTTGTCTGGTACCATTGCTGGTAGATTGGAATTTTTGTCACATATCTCGGGGGTGCCAGAATTGCAAATTCTCTTCAACTCAGCCGCACAGTACTTGGACGTACCCCAATTCCATCCGTGTATAGAACTTGAGTCCTGGCAACGGTCCAAGACATTGCTGTTTATTCCTGCCGATGGCCGGTCAGTCTTGATGAACTACGCCGTGGATATCGACGAATTGCCCGCCAAGGCAAAAAGCAAAATGCTCGGCTTACTTGAATTTGACTACGAGGACGGTTTGGGCTTGGATGGAAACGAAATGGAGCTTCGCATTCTCAGTTCCAAAGACCAGGCGGTGGGCAAAATTGAAACAATCGAAGTCGAGATTCACGCACACGGCCCTGTGTCGACTGAAAATGCCGACGCTGAGGAGATAAGTGGTATGAAAGTGTCGCAAGTAACGGACGGTGACTTCCGGTACACAGGCAATGGTATTGGGGTGTGGACCATACAAAACATGCCGACAGGAAACGCTCCTGTTCTACGGGTAGCAATCAAGTCGCTGAGAGATGAGGATGAAGCGGGCAGCACGTCAATCAACTTGCTAGATGTCGACACAGAAAAAAGAGAAGCTTTGCGCCCTACATGGCTCAAGGTCAACTTCATGTACAAAGGACAGGTTCCCAGCGGGCTCAAGATCGATAGCATGCAGGTGGTCAAATCCAAGGGAATGGGTGAGTCTGTGAAGCCTTACAAGGGCGTCAAGTATATGACTGAGTGCGGTGATTACACGATTCGGTGCTAGCGTACAAGAGAGACGGATTACGGCAGTCAATCAAGCGAACGAGCCATATTATAACTTTCAAGCTAAAGCAGTATGGACTGGCCGCTGGGAAGAGATTGCAGTGAACAGATAGACTGCAGTGAAGAGATCGAACGCAGTGAAGAGATACAAGTGATAAGACGAGGCAGCACATGGTGATAGACGCGATACTCACTTCTATTGCAGCCACCAAAATCAAAGGCGCCTATAAAATAATAAAGCTTGTGTATTGGCTATTAATCAAGTAGCCTCGAGCTCAGAGCAGAGCAGGCCGTCGTTCATTCGGATTTCTTGGACCGCTTCAACTTCTCTTTCTGAGCATTCTTAATCAACACATTACCAATGAAGGTCCCCACAGCCAAACCTCCCAACAAGAGTAGAAGAAAAGGCAATTTGATGGCGTAGTCCCGGGGCAAGAAGAAACTCTGGATCAAGTTGTCTTCATCCAAAAAGGGCAACAAGAATACCCACGCCGTATAGTACGCAAAGACTGCCGTGGCGACCGCGAGCATTCCTAATCCAACTAATTTATCCAAAGCCTGCAGTTAGTACAGCACCTAATAGTAATAATGTGCCACCACCTCATAGTAATAATTCTGTAAGACATACCATTGCTGTTGAGTATCAGATACACTAGACGGTATGTTTACGTGGCCTGGGCGCGGCGCACACCCGTACATCTCGGTGCGAACTACTACTAGTCATTCGGCTATCAGGTGTTTAAGTGTGTAGTGTACAGTTTCAGTTTACTTCACTGTTATGCTTGACAAATTCAAATCTAGAAAAGCTCCGCTCTCCTTAAGTTCGGTGAGCAATGCGCTCAAAAACATCAATTCCGCAGACCTCTCGCCGCAGCTCAATCCGAAGCATTTGAAAATCGTGGCTGGCGACCAATTAGGTTTGCCTCTTGACTCCATTCTGGCCGTGGCTTATGACCCCGTGCAGTCGCTTCTTGCCGTGGCCACCACTCAGGACTCGGTGTATGTGTTTGGCCAAAGCGCTGTTGAAGTGGTGTTTGAAATGAAAACCAAAGGCGGTATTCTGCATTTAAAGTTTATTAAAGGGATCTACTTGGTCTGTGTGGAGGCAACGGGTAACGTGACTACGCTATCGCTCCACTCCAAAAAGGTACTAGCCACATATCTGGCTCCAGGCTCTGTGACGGCAGTTGAGAGCGATCCGTCCATGGATTGGCTCGTTTTGGGACTCTCAAATGGGTCACTTTTATTCTACGACGTTGACCGTAGCAATTTGACTCCGCTTCGTCTTGACAATCTCCAGAAGTCCGTGTTGCCCAAACACAAACTATCGCCTGTTTTATCTATCCAATGGCACCCACGGGACATTGGCGTGTTGTTAATTGGTTATTCTCACTGCGCGGTGCAATACTCTATCCAAACGGGCGCTATCCGAAACGCTTTTGTTTATAAGTTGACGCCGGACTGCCGGGGCTTTCAGTTCTGCAACAACCACGAAACTGGTGGCAAAAAGAAGCTTTTCGGCTCCGCCAAGGACGTCACCTGCCTGTTGCGCGAGGCACACTACCATCCCAACGGGCTCCACGTTGCCACGCTTCACAACAATGGCAGTCTAGTGTTTTGGGATGCAAATGACGGAACGCTCTTGCAGGCACGCACGGCATTTGAGCTGAATCTCCACAAACAAGGAACTCCATTCGTGCCTCAGGATCCTTGCGGCAATCTCACCATGAAATGGGTCTGTGGTCAAGATCCTGAACTCACCCAAGTCATCATCGCAGGTGCTGTGGAGTCGCAACCGGAAACGCTCCATGTGCTTGAATTGGGATTCACTTTAAAGTATAGCTTGACGTCGCACGAGAAACAGGCCGAATTCTATGCCAAACCCTCTGAGGGCCAAAGAACAATAAAGGTGAAGTTCAACCGCAGAAACAAAAGCCAAAGTGCTCAGGAATTCATCTCTCTGATTGTTCCTATTCCTGCCGAGTACCAACCATATTACGGGGGAGGCCACAATCCGGCGCACGTGTTTTATGTATCCTCATTGGGGGCATTATACCTGACGCAGTTTGACCCTAAGGCCCCACAATCCTTGCCTCTTAGAATCCCTCCATCTTTGACGTCGATACTTCCTCCTACCACTTTCAGTTGTATCCAGTCTGTGAAAAAGGTGGAGTGGTTTGGCTCTATTCTGACAAGAAGAAATACTGCATTAAACCATCGTGCTCTAGTGACTGGTGGCGCTCCAGTTCCAAGAAACTTTCCTAGAACATTGGGCTTGGACGACAATTTCATTGATGTTCTTGTGTCTGGCCACGAAGATGGTACCGTGCGCTGCCTTGATGTGACATCTTCCGATCATCAGAGAGAGGAAACGGGCTTTGAATTCAACTTGAGAGATACGCTTGACGACAAAACTGGCTCTTCTTCCTACCGCGTGACACACGTTTCTTTTGCGTTTGAGTGTCAACACGCCGTTGTTGGTTTGGCTAACGGAAATGTGGCTATTTGCAAAATCGGTAAGTCAAGTGCCCGTACTAACAAGCCTAGTCTAAGCAGCTACGATGATTGTAAAGTGCTCCATAGTGATGGGGACACGTCATTGCTTGATCTTTCTCAACGGGTTGCCGGTGATTTCTCCCAATCACTCTTTACTCCACATTACTTGGTCAAATTGGAGTCAAAAGATTCAATAAGCTCCTTGAAGATGTCCAATACTGGCTTTGCAGCAATTGCTTATAAATCTGGGAAGTTTGTCGTTTGTGACATTACAAGAGGCCCTGCAGTCATTCTCAACTGGGAGATGATCAGTCGAAAATTACAATTAGTCATTCCATTGCGGGATAAGGATGCACTGGAACAAGAAGAGCGTACATGCTTTATAACACAAATGGAATTCGCCATAATGGAATATGGACAAGATGGATATTCCTCACTCATGCTTCTATGTGGCACCAGCAAGGGAGGCAATCTTGTGATCTTCAAGATTGTGCCTCAAGGAAATGGCGGTTTTGCGGTTGAGCTCACGAACAAAATGCTTCAATTGAACTACAAGTACACTGATTCCAACGGAGATTTAACCTTGTCGAAGATAATGCCAGTGAACGCTACAACAGGTGAATCTGCAGTGGCAACTATGGAAATGTTCCAGAGGCTTGGTCACAATGTTGTGATTCCAGGTCTAGTGGCCTTATCCTCACCAAGGGATCTACGTGTATTCAAAACACCCAAGCAGAGGCTCTCACACAAGGTTGTAGATGAGTCCGTGATTTGCAGTGGTGTTGTCACAATGAGGCGAGAGGGCGCAGTGTTGGCCAGTGTTACCAAATCCGGTTTTGTCAAACTCTTCTCTTTACCAGCCTTGAACGATATTGCAGATGTGAAAATCCCATCTGAAGTGTTTTCTAGGCTCAAGCCGGCATTGGAAAATGGGACTGCATGCTTTTCAGAAGTTTTGTACTCGGGTGAAATTTTCATAAGAGTGAGCCCAACGGAAGTGTTGAATTTGTTCATCTACGATACTGGAAAAAACAAAACATTCAAAGAGAAACCCACAGATGCTATCTTCAACGATACTGCCATTATACCTCAAAGACCCATTGCTGGGGCCATGCTGTGGGCCAAGGGGCAAAGCTCTTACATTTCCAGCAAAGACTTGGCCCTCTTGATTTCTGGTCCAAACCGAAAAGCTCCCAAACATGCTGAAAGTGAATTGGCTCATAATATTAGCCCCGAGGCTAATCCAAACCACTCTTACGGTATGAGTACACCCTATGGCAAAGCCCACAAGGAGGAAGAGGCCCTTTATTCAGAGCCAAAGAAAAAAGGTGCATCGAGCAATCCATACGCGTTCCAAACGCTGGGTATCATGAGGAACATCAGAGATGGGCTTGACGTAATGGAGGAGTCGGTGAACAACGTTGCAAATGGCCTTTCTGAAAGCATGACTGACACAGTGGACTCCGGCAAAAGGACAATGTATACACTGGCCTTCAAGAGCAAGTTTGGCTTCTAAGCATTCCAATGGTCTCTAGGCCCGCAGCTCACGTGACCCTTTCAAAGGCTCTCTTTTGCATCCAGACGCTTTGCATCAAGTCGCGCGCCTGCATTTAATTCTTTGTGTTTACCCTGTAAAAGACACTGAGACAATAGAGATCTTCTAAAACTCTATGACCGAACCAGAGCACAAATCTGGCGAACAATCACTGCCATATGCAAGAGCTAGAAGGACAAGTGTGTCAAGCAGTCCGAGAAGGGTGCTCCGATCTGTATCGCCTCAGAAATCAGGAAGCACAGTTGGTCGTCTTAACTTTCTTCAAAGCGACAACATTGACGAACAATTCGGGCAGGTCTTCAATTCTCATGAAGACATAAAGGAAATCTTATATTCCATTGAAAATCATTCTAGGCAAACCAGCTTTGACTTGGAGCAATTGTTTGACAGACTGAAAAATAACAATCAGTACTTGACAAAGCTACTTGATGGTATATCCACATATTCTAGGGAAGTGACCGAGGAGGGAAGTGCCACAAAGACTGATGTGTCTAAAATCTTACAATCCTTGGGTGAGGCTCAAGATATGGCGAAAGCTTTGCACTCCAAACTTGAAAGCCAACAAGGTGACTTCATGAAACTGATAGAAGTTCTTCTTGATCAAAAGCTAGGTTCGGGCAAAAATGGTGAGCATCCAGGTCCGTCATCCCCTTTTAAGCAATCATTTCAAGAGCAAATTGAGCACATTCAAGATGAGCTACGTCGAATTCATAAAAGTATTGAATTGTCTCAGGTTGAGTCCTTGCAAGCTACTCAAGCACTTTTTGCAGAAGCTAAAGTTGAATTGAAAACTGAATCGGTGGAAAATTTGCTGAGGCATCTAGAAAACTGCCTCCATGCCAAAGTCGGCTCGCCTGCCAAGAGTGTTGAAGATTTCACATTATTAGATCTTTTCACCAAGATACTAGATCAGCTCGATGTTACAAACAAGAAAATAGACTCGTTGGGATCTACTATCAAAGAAGTTACACCCGGGAAGCAACAAGAGCATGATCTTTCCTCTAATAGTGCATTAGATCGAGAGCTAACAATAATGTTGGAGCGTAAAAAAGAATTGGCCCATGCTAATCATATCTTGGCAGAACAAAATGAGGATTTGACCAAGAAAAATTCAAAGATTCAAAGTGACATGAGCCATTTAACAGCACAATATGCCAAGTTGCGGCAAAACTACTCCGAGCTCAACGATAACTACGAAGCCAAACTCCAATTGTGTGAAAACACGCGAGCTGAATTCAGCGCTTTGCAAAAAGAAGCCGAGGAGTTTGAAGCCAGAATGCAATCCTTAGATATCAACAAATACACCGAGCCACAAAGCTCATTCAGCAAGATAACTCACCAGCGCCGAGTTGTGACTCCTCTCTTGGGCAAAAAACGTGTGGTCAGCATGCCCTTGAAAGAAGTCAGCGAAAGATTGCATGACTCAAACAACTCTGACTTTGAAGAGTGAAATGCGTCCATAATTCTATATACATACTGTTACACATTCTTCACAATTCTCTCTTTGCCATCCATAAAAGGCCTGAGTACCTCTGGTATCAATACGGACTCAGTGGCTGGATCGTAGAATTGCTCAATGATCGCCACTATGACCCGTGGAACGGCCATGGCGGTTCCGTTCAATGTGTGCACATACTCCAACTTGCCCAGCGGTGCCTTGGCACGCACGCCTAGACGGCGTGATTGGTAGTCGCCGCAATTTGAGCAGCTGGTGAGCTCGCCCCAAGATCCTCTTCCTGGCATCCACGCTTCACAGTCATACTTCAACATGGCAGGTGCACCCAAATCGGAAGTAGGCATGTTTAACATCCTAGCTTTGAGCCCCAAATCTCGGATAATGGATGTTTGCAATTCCCGGAGAGCCTCGAGTTCTGCGTCAGAATCTCTGGCATACGTGAAATTAAACATCTCCACCTTGGTGAATTCGTGTACACGGTAGAGCCCGGTGGTGTCTTTTCCACGGGCACCCGCCTCGGCACGATATGCCCGAGACACTCCCACATACTTAACCGGCTTGGTAATTGTGTCCTGAGAGTGCAACGCACCCAAGGGGATTTCGGCAGTTCCGGTCAACGAAAGCTCCTCGTCCTGGATGGTGTAAATCTGCTTTTCGCCATTTTGATCTTTCGGTTTGAAACCACAAGCATTGACAATTTCAGACTTCACGATTGACGGCGGAACCACCATTCTGTAGCCGTGGCGCCGTGCTTGAGAAAGTGCATATTGCACTAATGCTTGCTCCAACAAGGCACCATCGTTGAGAAGATAATACCACGAGGACCCGCACACCTGCGACGCCTTTGCAAACTCCATGATGCCTAGTTTAAGCCCAATGTCGCGGTGGTCGTATTTGGTGACGGGCAACAGAGCCTCTACCTCCAGTTCTGAAACACCATTGATCACGTGCACCAATTCAGGAACGTCCTTATGTTTTGGGACACGTGGCGAGAGCCAGTTTGGCAAGCTCTCTGCACAGTCATGGATTTTCTCCGACAATGCAAGAAGGTCCTTTTCCACTGCCAATATATCTTGCTTGTAAGTGGCCAATTGGGAGCGCAAAACATCGGTATTTTCGCCATTTTTGGCCCGCTGAGCCATCTCCGCCCCTAGCCTCTTTCTTTCACTCTGCATGGAGTTTCTGCGGTTCTGATGGTGGATTTCAGTGTGTCTGTTCAGAACAAGGAAATCCAATTGAGCCGTGGTGCCTGCATTTCGGCGACTGATGGAATCCCTCATTTGTTGCTCCTGCGCTAGCACACTCTTGATGTCGAGCACGGGCCGCTTTAGCGCCGTGGAGTTTTTAAAGGAGCTCAGCGCTCGGGAAAAGACTCTGTGGGACATTCACTGAAACATGGAAGATGTGTGAGGTGATTTGGTATGTGCGGGCTGCAGGAAATGCTTTGTATGCAGGGCGCAGACAGGTTGTAAAGTTGGAAGACTGGGTTGGTAAAAAGGCGGAGGGAAAAGATGGTGGAGGGGTAGAAAAGATGTTGGAGCCAAAACAGTTTGAGATAAATTTGGTAGCACACAATTGGAGTGGCATACAATTTATTGGTGTGAAATCAGAGTGCTCAGAAAACAGAACGATAGCAAATGGAGCGGTGAGAAATAGTGTGGTATAAGAGTATAACTAGCTAAAATAAAGGACTTTATAATAAAAAGGTGTAGAAATGAAGTGGTATGTAAAGGAGAACTTAAAAAAAAACTTTTAATCAGAGTGTTGTAAAAGAGTGGGCTTTCATAATAAATATATATACAATTGGCGCTGTCTATGCCACACGTAGACTACCGCATATCCAACATTTGCCGGAAGTCTCTAAACCCAATGTCTCATTGAAATACTCAATCTGCTAGACATCGCCTATAATGGACATGGCCCTCGAATCTCCTCGACTTAATTCAGGCTTATCCAATGCATCTGCCAAGCATTCCCATGGATCTTTGGTACCTCCCCACTTCAAAATACTGCTCCGATATTTTTCTCCGGCTTTTCTGCTCCACGGGTCTTCCTGGAACAAACCTTTCCAAATTTTCTCTGCAATCGCCCGATCTAGCAAATATGAGTAATACACAGCACCGTAGGAGAAAAGATGTGGAAATTTGCCGTGCCATGTGGAGAATTCGTCCGAGAACACTTTAAGGTTTTTCTCAAGGTTGTGATAGACGCAAGTGGAGTCAAAGTTGGTAAAGGATTCTTCGTTGGCAAAATCGATTATCTCGCCGTGTAGCACCTGATCCAACATGGCCATCTTGGATTGCATATACGTCTCTGTTTTCTCAAGACTGCCAGATTTCTTTTGATGCGCCTTTAACAAAGATTCCGGCAAGAACTCGCCGGTTGCATGGTGTCTGGCGATCTTGCAGAGAACCCGAGGGTCGGAACTAAACAGCTCCATGAGAACCGAGGGCAACTCCACAAAGTCGGTCAGACATCTTGTACCGGACAAATTGTGGAGCTTGGTCCGCCCAAGCATAGAGTGTGTAGCATGACCCATCTCATGGAAAACAGTGTCGACTTGCTCCAAAGTGAGTAGCGTTGGCATCTCGCCATCTGCCCAGCTTTTGAATTTGGATTGACTCGAGTTGTGAAAGTTGCACACCAATGAAATGACGGGTAGTTGGTAATCTTTGGCGTCATTCAAATGGACCTCTTCGGCAAGCTCTTCCAGGCTTTCACTTCCAAGTTCGCTGTTAACTTCTCTGGAGCAGACTATTGTAAAGTGCGAGGGCAACACTTTGGGCGACCAAAAGTCCACATAAAGATAGCCCAAGGTCTCATTGGTGGCGAGATCTCTGTAACTGAGCTTCCGCACACGGTTTTGATCCCAAGTTTCACCTTTCTCCGTTCTCTCTGGAATTAGCGCAACGTTGTAAATGCTCCGGAAAAGCTTGTCCAAACCACTCATGATTGAGCCCACTGATAAATAAGGTGAGAGGTCTTCTGCAGAGGTGCCCAGGCCAGCGACATCGGACGGTGTTTGACTCGCTAGCAAGAAATCACGGTCCCATGGTTTCACACTGTCAAGTATCTTGGCGTCGCTCGCAAGTGGATCGTAATTGGGCTTGTGCTTGTATAATTCCTTGATCTCGTTAACGACGCTGCCGTCGGAAAGGAGATTGCGTTGGAGGTTATTCAAGAAAGCCAAGACATTTTCCGGTGACTTGGCCATTTTGAACTCGAGCTGGTACGCCGCAAAAGACTTGTAGCCCAACATGTTGGAGAGAAGCGCCCGATACTTCAAAAACGAATCGAGTGTGTGCAACTGGGATTGCACGGAATTGTGGAGGGCAATCCACACCTTTTTCCGAATAGCCTCTGAAGAGCACGTCGACAATATGGTGGATGGATAGTGGCCAGCCAACGGGATAAATACGTTCTTCTGTGCAGAATCCGATTGAAGTGGCGACTTGGACTGAAGCAGGTATATTTCCTTTTTGAGCTCTTGCAGAGAAATCTCTTCGAACTCGTTCTCTGGTACAGCCACCCAGAAGGAGTCCAAGTTCTGCATCTCGTTACTAAAAGACGATCCCAACAAAGAGATTTGTTGAGTGATGGACACAAAGTTATCTCTCGTTTTCGGGTCCATGGCAATACCAGAGCGCTCAAAGTCCTGGCGCAAGTACTTGCCAACCTCGATTTCCTCGTTGCTAAGATTTTGTCGAATGTACTTATCTTCCAAAATGGTGCTTAGCGTGGAGTGGAGCCTGACATCGGTGTTGAGCTGGTTCATGTATTCAAACATGATTTCATGGGTGTTTTGAGCCGCCTCCACCCATTTTTGACTAGGGTGGGCCACCCGGATGAATTCGGCCACATCGATCACCCGGCAAAGCGTATCGCTGAGCTGGTCCAATTTGCGGATATATGTGAGCTTGCCCAGCTCTGTATTTTGTGCTTCAAGAAGCATGGTTTTCACAAGGGTTTTAGCCTTCTTTAACAGCTGTTTGGAGAAGCGAATCAAGCCCTCAGGCGAAGCAAGGTGCTTGTTCTTGAACAATCCAACATTGGCAGACGAGAACACCAGGTACCCAGCCCGAATGAAGTTGGAAAAGTATTTTTGATTGTCGAAAAGTTTAAGGATCTGGTCCGACCCGGAAGTTCGATGGAAGTGCCTGATAGAGACTTTTCGTCTAGGCACATTAAGTGCACTCCGAGTTCGAAGTAAGAGCATTGCAGCTTATAGTTGAGCAATGCGACGCTTGATATGTGGTGTATGTGCAGCGCCGACTGGTGGAATGTACATCCATATATGTACATGTACATTTAAATAAACAACTCTAATTTCTTCCGAATATTTGTAGTGAATTTTAATAGCCTACTCATGCCAACTACCACGTAAGGAAATCTAATTACCACCTCTGGCTTCCATCTACACCAAGCTCTGAATTGCCTGGATGTACGGGTGTAAAGTATAATGCGACAGCCCAAGCTTTTCATCAACATGCCTTCATCTTTAAATGGAAAGAAATGGGAAAGCTAAATCAGCTTTTTCATCAGCCCCTTCCCAACCTCCGCTCCTTTACCTCACCCCTTCGAAACCCTTTTCTCCTCATTGTTCTGCCATTCATGAATGCAGCATATGCAGGATGGCCCGCAGAACAAAAGCCACCGGGTCCTGATCTCAATATATTCGCGGAGTCTGGCAGTACTATCTACGTTTTTTCCCTCCATAAATCGTCTGGGTCCCAAATAGTCTGCTCTATTTTGTTCTTCCTACTGCTGTTCTGCACGCAGCCTGATCCTCTTGCTATTTCGTGCTACAATCCGCTGAATTGCGTGCTTGACTTCGTTATAGTCTGCGTGCTTTGTTATAGTTTGCGTGCCTTTGTTATAGTCTGCGTGCCTTGCTCTGTTTAGATCTGCGTGTTTTACCCTGTTCCCCATTTCCTTATATCTCTCCACGCTTCCGTCTACAGCCCAATATTCATTAATACTTGATCCATGAGCGATCCCCAGAAGTCTGCTCCCCGCAGACGCTCGGCGAGAGACTACCAATTTGGCACTCGCATTGGAGAAGGCCTGTATTCCACCGTGTTCCTGGCGGTGGATTTGTACGACCGCAAAACATATGCCGTCAAGGTGCTCTCCAAAAAACACATTGTGCAAGAAGACAAGATCAAGTATGTGAATATCGAGAAGACAACCTTGCATCGCTTGGGCTTGCAGCACCCGGGCATTGTGCAGCTCTACTACACGTTCCAGGATGAGCTGAGTCTTTTTTTTGTGCTTGATTTCGCCGAGTACGGAGAATTGCTCTCCATCATTTCCAAGTTTGGCTCGCTTCTGGAGCCTGTGCTGAAATTCTACATGCTTCAGATTGTTGACGCCGTGAAATTCATCCACCTGAAAGGTGTCATTCACCGCGACTTGAAGCCCGAAAACATCCTTGTGGGTTACGACTTCAACTTGAAGATCACCGATTTCGGCGCCGCAAAGCTCTTGGGCGACGATGAAGACACTGCCGACGAGAAAATCAACTATGACTCCTTTGATCTGCTGGTGCGCAAGGAAAAATCAGAGAGAAAGGGCTCTTTTGTTGGCACCGCCGAATACGTGTCGCCCGAGCTCCTCAAATACAATGTCTGTAGCTTCGAGACAGACATCTGGGCCATTGGCTGCATTTTGTTCCAGTTTTTCAATGGTGCCCCGCCCTTCAAAGGTGCTTCCGAATACCAGACTTTTGAAAAGATTGTCAATGTGGAGTACCATTACCGTGAGCAATTGCCTCTGGTGGTAAGAGAGGTTATTGATAAGATTTTGGTGCTTGACCCCAAATCCCGTTTATCGTTGTCGGAGATTCAAACTATGCCGTGGTTCAAAAACGTGCCCTGGAACAACAGAGACTACATTTGGGGCCGCAGCGTTCCTCGCTTCGAACCCTATACGCATGGGCAACCGCCGTCTACACTGCTCATGCCCCCTCAGACTCAGAATATTGCACCTGCTATGAAGACGGGTTACAATAGAAACCTTGCCAAGAGCAACTCCAACTACAAACTCCTTTCACAGATCCAAACGTTCGACACGCTAGTTCCATCTCTTTCAAGCAAAGCTCTGTACTCGCCAGCGACACGTTTGAAGAAAACAATGCAGCCCATGAACACCACCTCTCTGGGAATGCTTCCAACCAATCAGATTCAAAATGGATCTGGTCACAACAGTCAGAGTCACGGCAACCCAGGGCAATCACAGTCATTTCAACAAGCCATCAGAAGCGACCCTAGCTTTGGCGACGGTATGCAAACCGGTCCGCCAAAAAATAGGCTACATTACAAACCCAACGCGGCCCCGCAAGGCCCGTACAGACCTGTTCAAAGGGAGCAGCTGCCAAGTCAGCCACCCAAAGAGAACTCTTCATCGCCATCTTGGAACCCTCACACCCCACCTGGCCAACAGTCTCAGCAACCTGCGCTTACACAGTCAAACTCTTATATTGCTGCGCAGCAGGCGACTTCGGCTAGCACTCAAAATCTTCAAAAAGCGATGGAGGAGACTACTATCTCTGCAAAGCCTATGAATTCTCCCGAGAGGAAGAACTTGAGATCAAACACCGCATTCGCCTCGATATCTAAAACTGTGGTGACGAAAAGCAAGCCTCCTGTCTCGCAGCTTCCTGCTCCCACTCCTACGACAAGAAAACATCAGCCCAATCAACTGGGCATGCATCTTGATGCATCTCAGCAAGCCCCCCAAAAGGCACACAAGGTTAAGTCCGTCGTGTCAATTACTTTTGGCGAAATCTCGTCATTTTTGGCTGCCGATGAAAAAATCATCAAGCTTGACTGCGTCTTGAAACTGATGTTGAGTAATCGGTTGATTGACAGGAAACCCGGCAGCCTAGACAATGATACAATAGAAAATTTAGTGGAAACACGCCAGACGATTTTACGCAAAAGCCAGATTCCCGTCATTGCATGCATTTCCAACAAAGCAAAGGTCTTCCTTATCGATGACAACTTGAACGTCATGATGGTGGACTTAACTGCCAACCGTGGCGGCGACTACCTGATGTATGACTACGAATTCGAAAACGTAGTAGAAGACAATGCTAGTGACCAAGAGGGCGAAGAGGTTTTTGGCTATCTAATACTCGAGATGATTAAAGAAGGGGGTGATTTGATCTTCCTTAAGCGGTTCAGTGACGCAGACAAAGCCGCATACGGCAAAACGATTCAAGTTGTCAGTTCCTCGGGAGAAAGCATGCGCATCGGAGGCAATTTCGGATGGATCGACTGCCTTATTTGGGCGAAAGGGCAGGTTGACAAAAAAGCCAAGATGAAGGCGACAGAGAGCATCAAGAAGAACCCTGCGGCGCCAACCAAGCACAGAGTCGCGTCCAAAGGGGCCGGGCCCAAAGCACAAGGGAAGCCGGAAGCCAGCGCCGGCCAGACAGTGAAACAAAATCGAAAGACATCAGGAGACGCCGCCAAGGCAGCCACGTCCAAAAAAGCCATTAACAATTTTGCATTTGCAGCCGCAGCAGCTGTCCACCGATAAGCGAGCGCTCACGGGAAAGCCATCAAATATGGAAAAGCCATTCAAATATAGAATTACTATCTGTACCAAGTGTAGTATCATAGCTTGCGAAAGGCAGCAAGCCAATCTTTGTGATAGCATTTGTCATTGAGAACAGACGCGGTTTGTTCTCTTATGATGGACTCCACTTGCAGCTCATTGGCCACCCAGTTTTCAATGGTGACCCGCTTGGAGTTGTGCCGCTCGAGCTCGTCGGCAACATTTTTGCTTGCATATGGATCTGTTCTGTAATCATAGATGGCTTCCTTGGTTTGCAAGGCGTCGCTCTCTTGCCGCAATTGCAGAGCATAGTCGGAGCAGTACTGAATGGCATTAGCACGTGACTGCCATTGTGGGGCAATTTTGCTAATGAAGTAGCTATCACAACGCAGCTTGTCGATCTCGTTCAAGTGCTGTCTGATGGTATCATCAGTGGCTATTCTAGAGAGTCGGAGAAAGGCACGGATCCGGGTGCTATCCACACAGTTTTCTGGGGTGAAAAGCGACGCTAGCGGGGTTTTGTCCGATTCAGCACTGGCGAAGAGCATTTTAGACAATTTATAGAAATGAAATTCTAGTCAGAGATTTATAAGAATAAAGTTAATAATGAGAGATTGATAAGCGATTGGGGGGACGTTTAAGACGAAGGCGTATTCTAGTCAATCCATGGGCGCGCGTTCTGTAGATAAGTGCTTAGTGGCGTATAGGATTAATAGCGGCAGTAGCTTACAGATAGTCTTATAAATACTGGATATAAAATATGATTGATTATTGATGGAATTGATATGCTGTGTTCAGTTAATACAAACTAGTGAGTTTAACTTTTACCATTTATACTGCCGTAGTGTTCTATTGGCGTATGATCTTATTGATCTTCAATTTGCATCTATATGCTGTGCGGAACTGACGTAATTGAGTGAAATCGTAAAGAACCACTTTGCCAGAAACTCTAACAACTGGGGTATGCCATTCTGCAACAAAATACTAACAAAACCCCAAAAAATCAATTACAATAAACAAAATCAATTACAATCAATTTCAATCAGCAAAATCAAATACTTATCTGAAATTTCGTTTATGACGCCAACATCTTATACACCCAGCCAAGTCACGTGTTACATGCAGGCACGTACTATGTAGTTCACCGGTCGCACCACATAACGAATTCAGAACACTGTTTGCTGATTACTGTTTCTATTCTTGACATAACCGGCTTCACGAGCTTACCCAAAATTGGCCATTACAATGTCTTCATTGCCAGAAGAGGCATATGATTTGGCCATTCTCTTCGCATTCAACGCACATTTGCTGCACTTGTTAATCCAGTATGGATCATCCACGAACTCGATTTTTGTTGGCGCCCCTACTCCTGAGTATGCTTCCAAAGATGTCCTTGACATCCACGATGAAATAATGAATTGTTTGGGGAAACGTCTGGGCTATATAGACAAGGTCGGATATTACAACCGTCTATTGCATTTGCTCCTTGTCGGCACTGATCCCGTGAATTACAAGCCTATTTCCACCGAGGAGCTTTTGGCATCGGTAGATGACCGTGAGCTTTTGCCACGTGCTTTTCAGGGTGACTCTGAGGTGCAGGCCAGACTTTACAGACTTCTTCAGGAAGCCGTCATGGCTTCCGAATCTGCCACCGAAAAGGCACCCTTAGCGCTGCTGCATGACCAGCAAATATCCGTGGTTTTGCTCAGTTACTTCTACGCTCAGGAGAAGGCCGAGCACAAGATTTCCTACACCCAATTGCCGGACATCGAATCGCCTGGATCGAGAAACGGAATGTCTGTTTCATTGCCGTCAGTTTTCAATATTTTTAAGCGGCTTCTTGCTATTCAAGCAGACTTTGCTCCGTCCGACTCGGACCGCATCATGGAGGCCCGTGAGTTGGGAAACAACCTCATGACCAACTGTTCTTATGTCCAGGCGGTGAAGGTATACACCGAGGCTATTGAAAACGTGGGCTTCTTGTCCACCAACAACTTGCCGCAGCTTCATACCAACAGAGCGTTGGCCTTTATTGGCATGAACTGTTTCGTGGAAGCCGTTTCTGACTTGGAAAAAGCGGCTCAGCTAGACCCAACATTCACCCCAGCATGGGTGCAATTGGGCTATTGCCACCTATACTTGGGGCGGAGCCTCGTGGCTTTGAAATGCTACCTTGTGGCGCTTCGCTCCATTGCCGGCGAGATATACCCGCCGCTATCTGTGTTTGGCATTCTGAAGCTGGAGTACACGGAGGCCAAGTTGCGCACTGTGCTTCCTCAGTTCGTGCAAAAGTTGGTGCTGTCGATCCTCCTCACGGAAAAACGGGCCGAGCAGCAACAGGAGCCGGCGGCAGAAATTCAGGAAGTCACTACACGTGTGCGTGCCATTCTAGCCCGCCTCCGCTCACATGTACCTGCTGAAGATGTGCACTACCTTACTTATGCACACGAGACTGATATTGAAACCACACGAGCCACCGCCGCCAGAGCAAACAGAGTGCGCCCCAGTATCTTGACACAAGATGCTGCTCAGGATGTTATGGCCAGCACAGGCGTGGAGGCTTCGGCGGTGACTGTTCTGCTGCCCAGTCTTGCTTCCATCACCGCCCACACAATGCCAAATCGGTCGGGATCGCTGCCGTCACAAGAAAACACAACCACCACTGCTTCCGAGCAGGAGCCACAAGAGGCCCAAGAGCCAAGCAATCTTCGTGGAATCTTCAATAATCTAGGTGAAATTTTTGGTGATGTCATGCAAGCACGTCAAAACATGGGCAGTTCCGGAGACTCGGCGGCAAACACATCGACTGGCGCTGCAGCTGCACCTTCAGAAACCAGAAGTGCCGCAAACGCAAACGATGACGGTTATTATGAGGAAGAACTTGACCCAGTAGCGAGAGCTCTTGCAAGTGCCCAGAGTGTTCTTGCCGGTGGGCTGGAACGTGACGAGCCCCTCACGTTTGCAAGTGGGTTAGGTGGCGTCATTAGCCACGCATTAAGAAATCATCATGCCGCCTATCAGCGGGCTCGTGCTCAAAGGGATGCACAGGCGCCAACCGCCGCTCGTTCCCAGGGTCTGCCCTCCAATGGTGGTGTTCGTGTCACAGTTCATCACCATCCTGCACAAGACCAGACCTCTGGCGACTCTCGAAATAGCGCCAATCAAAGCGCTGAACGAACCACTGGCCAAAGCGGCGGGTCTAATACTGACTCTCCAAGGCCCGAGGACACAGAGATGCCGGATGCGCAAGATCTTGACTGAGTGAAAAGCTCAAGTCTCGACGTAAACAATTGAGCTTCTGACACGGTCTTTGGTAATAGGACAGTCCTATTCGCAGAAATTTACTATAGCAGTTATTTTTCAATACAGCAATCAATACAGCACCCAATACAGCAGGTATTGATCAATAACATCAACAATAAAGTAAAGCACCAACATGGAGTAAATCTAACTCCGGCAACGGAATGGCTTGTAGAGCACTGTGTGCAGTACCGCACAAGATAAGATAGAACACAGCAGTGGGGAGAGTAAACCCTATAATGGCAGGACTAGAGCAATCATTATTCCAGTTGAAATTCACAGCCAAGCTGTTGAACAGACAACTGGCCAAGGCTGCCAAAGAGGAGTTGCAAGAAAAAGCAAAGGTCAAAAAGGCTTTGACCCAGGGCAACAAGGACATTGCCCAGCTTTACGCCCAAAACGCCATCAGGAAAGCCAACGAGCGGGTCAATCTTTTACGTTTGGCGTCTAGAATCGATGCAGTGGCCTCCCGTGTGCAAACGGCCGTCACCATGCGTTCTGTGACAGGAAATATGACCACAGTGATCAAAGGAATGGACAAGGCACTTCAGACCATGAATTTGGAGCGCATTTCGCTCGTCATGGACAAATTCGAGAATCAATTTGAAGACTTGGATGCCCTGACAAATTACTACGAGTCTGCTACTAACAATGTCAATGCGTTGACCACGCCTCAGGAGGATGTGGACGAGTTGTTGAGTCAAGTTGCTGACGAGGCTGGAATTGAAATGAAACAAGGGCTCAATGAGACTAAAGTGGACTTGGAGACTCCTCAGACTGTCATCAGTGAAGAAAAGGAAGACAAGCTTGCAGAACGGTTGCGTGCCTTGCGCAGCTAGCGGAAATACAGATATGTCTCCGGTCGTTTCAGATTGTCTCAGTCTCAAATTGTCTCAGATAGTCAGTCTCAAATTGTCTCAGATTGTCAGTCTCAAATTGTCTGATTAAGCTCTACAGGTTACTGTCATGTGACTCTAAAGGGCTGAGTATACAATTTTACTGATGAAATTCAAATAGCATAGTAATGAATCATTGTGCATTGTATGATTTATGTATATGTTTACTCAGTGCAATTTACCCGGGCAATGAGTGGAGTTCGCATTTCAATTCCCACAGTTTAATTCCACATTTTGCCTAATTCACCACTAAATGCGAATATAAGATCAGCAGTGTCTGAACTTATGACGGCAACATTGAATCAATACAGAAATATACTCTATTTCCAAACCCCAAAACACCCAACAATCAGACTTCCAACAATTTTATAAAACATTTTCGAAATCAAAACATTTCGTAAAACATTCAAATTCAAAATCCATCACTTCACAGCTTCGGCACCTCTCCGGGCCGCGACTTATGCTGCACAGACTCTAATTAGAGCTCTAATTAGAGTTGACGCACCTTTACGCAATCCACACCCCGAGGCAACACTAATACCCAAAGCCGACAATAAGCCATTGTTCATTTCGAAACATCTCCAAATAAACCCCAAAAACATCAACTTCACTTATTACAGAAATTTTGCCTATTTTTCCATATCTCCCATATCTTTCAGCGCAGTTATAGGCAGTGCGCGGCGAATATCCAATTATATTGCCTTGCTGACACAACTCGCGCACAGTGAGGATCACACCAAAACTCTCAATTGCCAAAACTCGCAATTGCTCCATTATTCTTTATACAATGCTTTCTTCCACCATCAGAACATCCCTTCGCACCGCCAGACCAGGCGTGTCGTCTATTGGCGCCATCAGAACCAAGGTGTCGTTGCCCGACTTGGACTGGGACTTTTCTGCTTTGGAGCCCCACATTTCGGGCCAAATCAACGAGCTTCACTACACCAAGCACCACCAGACCTACGTTTCCGGCTACAACCAAGCCATTGAGCAACACGCCGAGGCAAAGCACAAGGGCGAGGTCAAGAAGACCGTGGAGTTGCAAAAGTTGATCAATTTCCACGGCGGTGGTTACATCAACCACTGCTTGTTCTGGAAGAACTTGGCTCCTGAGAAGCAGGGCGGAGGTGAGCCTCCTTCCGCCGAGTCCGACTTTGCCAAGAAGATCGAAAAGCAGTTTGGCTCCCTTGACAACTTGAAGGCTGCCACCAACGCCAAGTTGGCTGGTATCCAGGGCTCCGGATGGGCCTTTATTGTCAAGAACAAGGAGAACGGCGGCCAATTGGAAATCGTCACCACCGCCAACCAAGACACCGTGACTGGTCCTTTTGTTCCTTTGGTTGCCATTGACGCCTGGGAGCATGCCTACTACTTGCAGTACCAAAACGTGAAGGCTGACTACTTCAAGGCTATCTGGAACGTTATCAACTGGAAGGAGGCCGAAAAGAGATACACCGTTAACTAAATAGCCACCCCGGTAATCAGCACCGTCTTTGTTTAATTTCAATCGCCTTTTTTCGTACCATCACCATCTATGAACCTATGCGTATAGCACTTGTCTACGTTGCCCTCGATATTAAAACGTGGCCACGCCAAGTATGGATGCTGCCTGTTTTGCATCAACTGGTGTGCTGATTTCCTCAAGCACACGTGTCTGGCGTTCGGCACCGTCGTTGGCATCGAGACTCCGAAACGTCCGCGACGACCAAGCATCGCCATTGGCCTCTTGTGATTGCGTAACCTTGTGTTTCATCAGCGTGAGATTGTCTCTGTTGAGACGCGACAACCCTCCGTTGGAGTCAATGATACGCACATCAAGCCGGATGTTCTCATAATTCTTCAAAAGCTTTCTGCTTTGATCTATGCGGCAAAGCGAATACAGCTTGAGCATTCGCTGGAATTTCAGCTCAATGAATGCATTAGCCTCGTTCTTCTCGAACATCATTTCGCCGGAGATCCGCTTTACTTGCTGATGAAGGTTTTCCTCAGCCCTCGTAGCAAACTCGAGCGAACTAAGAGCCTCGTCCACCTTGATGGGGTCAAGCGAGGACCGATTTTTGATTTTGGTGGCGGTCATGTGCTTGGACTTCGTTTGCGCTTGCGCTTGCCCAAACTCCCTCATGATTAGATGCCTGTTGGTGAGCGCCTCCTTGATCTCATATAGCTCATTTGCCAAAGCAAGCGTGCCGTCTCCCAACGAGCCCATATCGGTCATCAGCTGAACGAGCAAAAGTTCAGACTGAGTGTGCGAGACGTTGGATAATTTCTCCCACATGTTTTTCATACCGGGATGAACCGTTTCGAAGTGACTGAGGCCTTTGAGTTTAGTACTCAGTTCCGAAATCAAAAGTGACATTTGACGATCGCATTTTTGCGCTTTCTCGAGCAGTCTATGAAGCTTTTGACAAAGCAAATAAGCTGACTTGACCACCGGGCGAAACTGCGCCAATTCCACATATGGGTCATACGGAGCCGCCAATTGTTTGAGCGTTTTGCGAACAAGGCCCGATGCCACAGAGGTCTTTCGGTTCGAGTTGATGACTGTGTAACCGAAATCGTTCTCGATGAAGAAAACAAATTCCTCGTCTCGGATTAATATTGGGTTTCTGGTCACACGGTCCATCCATTCCTGCCAGATATACATTAGCTGCTTGGTTTCGTCTTCCCCACCAGTGGGATACGATGTGATGTACAGAGGAATGACGGGCACAAATGCCTCCAAGTTTGAAACTATCAAATACTTGTTGAATTTGACCACTTCATTGAAAGTCCGTCGGATGTCTTTGTAAAACGACTGCCGGTATTTCAGCAAGCCAGAAACTTCGGCATCCAACCGAAGAATGGGGTTGTCTGGCTTGTTTTTTTCCACAGCCTTGAGGATAAGTTTCATCTTGTATTTTTTGTTGAACCTTTCAGGAAGAAGTCTCACGAGTTCCTCTTTAACCAACTTTCCTTCTTCTTGTTGCGGCTCCAAATGCGGCTCCAAATTCCCAGGATCATTCACGGGTACATTCTCTGGTGCAGTCACTGGTGGATAAGCGTGGGCCTCAGTGACGGAAGTTTCTTGTGGAGTCTGTTCCGAGGAATCCTCTTCGGGCTCGGCAAAAGGATTGTTATTTTCAAATTCATCTGGATCATATGCATAAGATGAGGACATGTTGAACAATCAGTCCAGCTTAGGCAATTGTTTGATCAGTCCAGCTTAGGCAATTGTTTGTAGGCGTATTGCTGTGGGGTTTGATTTGAGGCGTTGGCAGTGAGTACGCCACACGTGCGCACCAGCACGTGACAGAGTCCAGGCATCTACGTGCTTGTCAAGGTACTGGGCTACATTCAAATAAATTTCGATTCGTATCTCATAAGGTCATTATTCAGAGTCTCTCCTCAGGCATCACCGAGGTGGTTTTGAATATGTTATAGCCCCAGAATCCTATCACATTGAGCACGCCCACACGCCATCCATTGAACAAGCCTAATTTCTTGACCTTTGCCCAGTAACTAAGCTCGACAGATTGTTGGCTATCCCATCCATTGAACTCCACGACAAGATTCTCTTCTGGGTTATCGATGGTGACCACTCTATACATATCTTCCTCAGCTGACTTGGGCCGCAACAAGAACCGCACTTGTTCCTTTCTCAATAAGTTCTCCAAAGGAAGTTTGATAAAGAGCTCTGTTATCAGAAGTAAGAGATTGGCCACAGTGAACAAGCTTGGGGCCAGGTACAGGTCGATATTGTACTTCACGAACAAAAGGTAAGGGGCAGACTTGCGGAACACAATGGTGGAGAACTGATAAAGAGTCGTTAAGATTGTAATCAGTGGAGGCGGCCTCAAAAGATACTGCGTAGGAAAGTGCCTGATGGAATCTCTAATGCTTCTTGGGTTCACTGCTATCGAGTTGGAGGAGTCCAGGCTACCCAGGGAGCTTTCGCTGTTGTTGTGAATTGGGGTGATCATAAACCGCACTTTGAGCAAGTCTAAAGGCATCAAAAGAACACCCGTGAGTACGCAAGCCAGAACAGAAAGCCAAAGCGACTTAACCGGCTCGGTGGAATGGGTCAAGTCTAGGAAGAACGGATCGGGGATGTTCAAGAACGGAGACATGAACCCGGTGAGCCACGCTTCGATGGTGTGCGTCAAAGTGTAATGGATGAAAGATGCATTGATTCCCCGAAAAAGAGCTAGAGGCCCGTCTTTGGAGGCTATGGCGGTCATAATATCGATTGTATGCTGAGAGATTGGGTGGATCTTGTTTGAATTCTTGGGCTCTTTGGTGTACACCGGGCGAATCTCGGGTGATTTTGGGGCTTGTTTGACAGGAGAAGTAGACGATGGCTGGAAAAAGTCCACAATCTCGTCGTCGTCTTCTGCGGATGTTGTTGGCACAAGGTCATTGGACAAGGGTGAGTATGTCAGCAATGACAGAGAAGTGTCGAAACGTCCAACCTGGAGAATCAAGCGCACAATATCCAAAGGCTGGGACAAAAGGATGCGGCAGTAGTTCTTGAGAAAGTTGGCCGCCAAGTTCTTGAACACTTCCAGAATGTTGTTGAAGTCAAAATACTCCAGCATCTCAAGATCATTGAGGTAGTTTTTGTCAGACACCATCAGTAGCGACGGAGAAGAGCGTGACAGCGATACAGCATTTATACCGAGGTTTCCTCCCAACATGCTGCCTTTGGAGGCCGAAAGCCCATGGCCAAAGGAAGCAGTAATTTCTTGCTGTGTGTCTGTATTAATAAGGCCGACGCCGGGGCGGAAAATCACCAGGTATCCTGCATTGAACGTTTCCGGGTCGTAGTAGGGGCGCAATTTGGGGTCGCCGGGCATGGTGCTGGAGAATTCGACTGTGACAGGATGTTGTGTATGAGGGAGGCAATGTTCGACTTGTGAGTTGTGGGATCGGACCTGCATACAGCACCCAGATCCATGAAATAGCCTGACACCACGGGTGGTTTGCAGTTACGCGCGGTATTTAAAAATGTACGGGTGGACTAAAATTCCGGTGTCGTTCACTCCCTGAACACAGCAGGTAACATTCTATTCTCCGTTCATATTGTGTTCCTTGTGTGGTGTTATTGCACCGTATAATCAGTATGTATATTCTCAGGATGTGCAGTCTCAAAGTGTGCTACCGCGCACTCGGACATGGCAGCACATCCGTACACCGCAACCGCAACGCGAGCCAAAAGGCACGGATGCGCGACTGAAGAAAAAGACAACAGATCAAGCGATTCCACATCCAACGGCAGTTTTCACATTTACGCCTCATTGCCACGTCGTCCGTTTTGTTCAAACTTATTGCTGTTTCTTAGTACCAAAGTGGTTCCAGCATTACTGTTTAACAGCGTAATTCGTGACTGTTTCCGACAATAGTGACTGCTTTCAACACCAACAATAGTACTTGATTGATTTGGAAGTTACTCGATTTATTGGTCAACACTCAAAGAAAAGTCAGGTGCAAAAGTCAGGTGGACCAGCTGTGAAACATTCTTCCTATTGTTCATAGCCTTTAGACGTTGAGCAAAGTTGAAACCGACGCTCACTAGCCATGGATCCAGATTTCCAGACTCACATCTTCAACAATCCCACTGCTCACGTGGATCAGGGCCGGGAGAACCTACGTCTGCAACAAATTCCTCATCTTCAATTTCCTCACGGCGCCACCCACGATGATAGCTATATGGATGAGGATACAAACGACACCATGAACGCAGAGGTGCAGCCGGGCAAGTGGGAAGAAGTCAATACTCCGCTTGACCACGTGCAGCCGCCTCAATTTCAGTTGTCGCCAACTTTCTCGTCGGGCAAAACTTTTGATAGCTTCGACGATAAGCGGGCAAACTTCCAGCTGGTGGACTCCAGTGCATCTATGAGTTTTCAACCACCTTCTGCATTCACTGCCTTGAACAATTCCAGCAACACCAATTTGTCCGAGGTTAGTAATCTGAACAACCTGGTCACAGGCTCTTTTCACGAGAATTTAGCTCTTGGGGACAGTCCAAATGTTGGCAATTTCTATGGTAATTCTCCGGTTCAGCAACAGCAGAATTTCATGCCGTCACAAATGCTGAATTTCGACAACTATTCAAGGCAAAATCTTGAACTTCCACAAGCACAAGCACAAGCACATGCACAAGATCAAGCACAGCAGGCACAGCAGATGCAAGCCCAACAAGCCCAACAAGCCCAACAAGCTCAACAAGCTCAACAAGCACATCAAGCTCAACAAGCTCAACAAGCACATCAAGCACAACAAACACAACAAACACAACAAGCACAACGTGCACAACATGATCATCAGACTCAACAGACGCAACAAGATCAAACGCAAACCGAAACGCTTTTTCAAACTCCAGCTGGCTCGGCCCAGTATGGCGGCTTTCTGCAGGCTCCTAAGATCACGGCCACAGCTCCTCACACGCCACCAGCTCAAATGAGTGACGCTGCAGACACTTCTGCTGGAAATTACGTCTATTTCACAAGGCAGCCAAACTTGTTGAGCAAGGTTACCCAGGACAAAACGGCCGCCATCAAGCTCAAGTTGGAGAATCATTATCAAATGGCAGTTACTCATGCCATTGAGAGAAACCAGCGGCGTCTAGATTTAGAGAACAAGCTCTCAACCGAAGAAGCTGGAATGAGTGAAGAGCGCAGAAACCGGCAATTGCAAAACTTGGGAAAGAAAGAGTCCCACTTTTTGCGACTCAGAAGAACTAGATTGTCTTTGGAGGACTTTTCAACCGTGAAAGTCATTGGAAAAGGTGCCTTCGGAGAAGTCAGATTAGTTCAAAAGAAGAACACAGGAAAAATCTATGCAATGAAGACTCTTTTGAAGTCCGAAATGTACAAAAAGGATCAGTTGGCTCACGTGAAAGCCGAAAGAGACGTTTTGGCGGGGAGCGATTCTCCCTGGGTCGTCTCCCTCTACTATTCCTTTCAAGACTCTGTGAACTTATATTTGATCATGGAATTCCTCCCTGGTGGAGACTTAATGACTATGCTCATCAGATGGCAAATATTCACCGAGGACATTACAAGATTTTACATGGCCGAGTGTGTATTGGCAATCGAGGCAATCCACAAATTAGGGTTTATTCATCGTGATGTTAAGCCCGACAATATCTTGATTGATATCCGAGGCCACATCAAACTCTCTGACTTTGGTTTGTCAACGGGATTTCATAAAACTCATGACTCGAATTATTTCAAGAAATTATTGGAGCAAAACAGTCAAAATTCGTCGAACACTTTGGCCACCCCGGGTAAAAACGATCAGAGAAACTCGATGATGGTGGATGCTATTCACTTAACAATGACCAACCGGCAACAAATGCAAACGTGGAGAAAGTCGCGCAGACTCATGGCGTATTCCACCGTGGGAACACCCGACTACATTGCACCAGAGATCTTCATCCATCAGGGTTATGGACAAGAGTGTGATTGGTGGTCTTTGGGTGCAATTATGTTTGAGTGCTTAATCGGATGGCCACCCTTTTGCTCCGAGACTCCACACGAGACTTATCGTAAGATCATCAACTGGCAAGAGTCGTTGGTGATTCCAGAGGATATTCATCTCTCGCCAGAGGCGGAAGACTTGATTCGCAGCCTCTTGACCAATAGTGACAGAAGACTTGGTCGCCACGGAGGAGCAGACGAAATCAAGCAGCATCCCTTCTTCCGCGGAGTCGATTGGGATACAATTCGGAAGGTGGACGCTCCGTTCATTCCCAAGTTGCGCTCAATTACAGACACTCGATTCTTCCCTACAGACGAGTTGGAGAACGTTCCAGATAGTCCAGCTATGAGCCGAGCCAACCAACAGCAAGCCGAGGGCAGCGGCGAAAATGTCAAGGAGGACTTGCCGTTTATTGGTTACACATACTCACGGTTCGACTATTTGACGAGAAAAAATGCTTTGTAAAGCAATGAACATTAACTATGCAAGCGAAGGCGGCAGACTCACTATGCAAGCAAAACGTGTAGACTTAAGCAATGTGTAGCCTAGCTGTAGTGGCAAGCAGCCAGCGGTGTAGACCCAAAAGGGCAAATCGCCGAGCTTGCGATAGGTGCTATCGCCGAGGCACATTCAAGACATGAGTCCTGTGGCGAATACGCGCAATGCATGTTTGCATTCCACTAGTTGCTCGAAACATCATAAACAATTCTCCCGCTAATTCGGCAAGTTTCTCATCAGCAATAACATTAAATGTTTCTTTGCTCTTGGATTTGATTGATTTGGTCGTGAAACTGTTTTAAATGTAGTGTTGTGGCATAATGTACCGGTTTTCAAATAGTACGGCGATGCCAAGCAAGCATCTTAATGCAAGTAATTAGCGCGCATGCGGACAAACAGCCGAGCCGATGGTTCCGTCAAAACCACACCAAGACATGGTTGCAGAGATTCAAGGTAGAGAATAACGCAGAATAAGAAACCACATCAGCGTCGATAAATTAAGTGTGTTTCATTAATTTGCCAAAGAAAGTTTTGATAATTTTCTGGGCACCCGTTATGCAGTTCTGCACTCTTAGCTGAGCATTTTGGCTCATGAGCAACATCAAACCCGTTATTTGAGCACTCGTAAGTATGACCAGCCAAGAAATCTGGAATTTAGTGTCTAGATTAGAGATGACAAGCTAATGAAAGTTCTTTGTTTAGCTCGGAAAGTGCTATTGTGGAGCCGCAATAATTACAATGGAGCTGCGCATTGGCTGCAGTCAATACTACTATGATACAATACTACTCCAATGATACAGTATACGTGGTCTGAGCAACGGAATCTTGGACAGCGCATGGGAATATACAGAACTCAAGTCTCACATCCGAATTGATATCACGTTTTTCGAGTTTAATAAGGGAATAAATCCGAAGCATACATGGCATGATTTGTACTACGCAACACGTCACTGTATGGTTTGAAGCCGTAGATTCCTCTGGGGAAATTTCGGATATTTCCGTCTGCAAAACGACGCCCGACAGCATTCAGGCCACAGGAAACTTGATATGCAAAGAATACAAACTCTCAGAATTGTGAGTCCTACGGCATTTCCAAATTCACCGTAATTTGGGTTTTCTCAGCATTATGCAGCATCTCACCAAGTGCAGCAACTAGTCCGTAAGCAAGTCCCACCACCACCAACCACCATAACAATTCAGCACCAAGTCACTAACCAAAAACAACAAACATGGTTCAATACACAATTAATATATATAGTCTTAAATACTAATGTTTAATACACATTCTCTACATTTTCCGAAAGTACTTCGTATATTGTGTGGGCTGACAAATGTGCGTAGATAGTTTACGCGACACTCACTTCGCTAGAGCCGCTATTCCCGAACCGTCCCGCAGCGTTAAATGACTCGCATGCACAAAAAACCGCACGGCAGAAATTATACCGGCTCGCATCATGTTGCCGCGCAATTGTTATAAAGAGCCTACTTCCCACATTTGCCACAATCACAGAAGTCTCTGTTTCGAGCTAATTATCATTGGATCTTTATTCCATTTATTTTTGGATCTTTATTCTACTTTTTTAGAACCTAATTGTTTTTTACTTGTTTCCATCATTGCACAGTTCCCTAATTGCAATGCATGTCTCAGCTCTTCTCTTGTTGGCGGCACCGCTTCTAGCTGCTAGCACAGAAATGCAAAATACTCAATTGAGCCACCACGAGAACATGAATATGGCTGCTCCCGATTCCTCCTCCACGCCTGCTGAAAGTGATCCTCTGGAATCGCTCGTGCCTGTGCCCCACAAAATGAAGCATCATCACGGTATGCCTATTCTTCAGATGCCTCTTGAGCCCGAAGAACGGCTTTTTTGGGAAAACTACTCCACCGAAACCTACTTCAACACTCCCTCCAATAAGCGCTGGGCGCTTGCCTCCCACATGGCCGCCTACATGCTTTCTTTCCTGTTCTTGTATCCCATGGTGTTGGTATTCTGGAATACAAACCACCGCCTTTACTTTCCTTTCTTGACCGTTCACCTGGCGCTCATCCTTGTGTCGTGCTCGTGCCTCTGGATTTTCAATGGCTCCATCCGTGATTTGTACCCCAACAATGCCTTCACCAAAATGTCTGTGATTTTGTTCATGGCTACCATCGGCCATTGGGCCATCAGTCTCTCTGCAGTCGCATATCGCTACTTGGACATTGATAGCAACTTCGAATACACCGAAGTCGACAATGTTTTGCTGCCCCAAGACTCCTCGGAGCAAACTTTACGCGGCCTGAATTCGGATTCCAGATCTCACTCTTTCGACCTGGACTCTTACCTCGAAAACCACTTGAAAACATCTAATAATGCGATGCTTGCACCCAAGCCTTCGAAAGTGGCCGATTTCTTCCTCAAATTCCCCCTTTTCAAGCGTGCAACTCAGGCTTATGGCAACACGGCTTTGATCATGACCAGTATTCTCAATTGGGCCATGTTTGCCTTCTTTCTCGTATACTTTCCCACAGGGATTGCTACCTACTTAGTCTATGGTAATGATCACTTTTTCTTCAACATGCTTGCTCATTTCATCAAGGGCGGTGTCTTTTTTGTCTTAGGTTTGGTGTACTTAGCTCGCTACAGTGGTGCTTTCAAAAATAAAGGATGGGCTTGGAACCACAGGTTTGTCCGCGGGAAAGCCGTGAACACCTGGTGGCTCCGCTGGCAGTCCACGGGACTCTGCTCTATGGAGTTTGTGGAATCGGCACTCATTCTCTTTTATGGTACCACAAACATCTTCCTCGAGCATTTGTCTAACCCTGGTGGTGAGTTCTCTGCAAAAGATTTGCAGCACATGTCCATTGCTTTCATCTTTATTGGGTGTGGGCTTTGTGGTGTCCTTCTTGAAAAGAATTTGGGAGATTGGAGATTCCAGAAAGCTATCGACAACTTATCGCTTGCCGTCAGCCATGACGAGGTGTCAACCATAGCCAAGGCCTCTCCAGGATTCTCTCCAAATCCATTCCCTGTACTCACTATTTATTGGACCGGATACCTCATGTCCCTGCATGAACAGGCATCTCAGTTGTCTTCAACCTTGCACAAACAATGGGGCAACTTGTTTGTCCTCGCATGTGCTTTCCGTGTAATCACGTATATTTATGTGACCATTGCACCTGCTAATCCAAAAACGCTTACCAAGCCTCAATATCCAATGACGGAGCTTTTGGTTTCCTTTGGGCTCATCTGTGGAGGCTTGATTTTCATTGAGTCTTGTGACCCAGTAGTACACCTGATGGAATACCATGGCTTCACGCCAATGTTCACTTTCAACGTGAGTTTGGGTGTTGTCGCCTTACTCATGGCTTGGGTGATCGGCGTGTTCTCCTTGAAAGACAGCATTGTCGGCAGGAGATGTTGATATGGTTCCTAGGCTACAAAGCTTTCATATACCGGTGACCTCATGCATAAAGGCCCTAATATTCTGGCCTTCCAAACACCACATGTATTTGCTAATGATCAATAATTTACGATATGTTTTATAGTCTATTTTGTAACAGCGTCGTAAATCACCTTCACGTCACGAGGACCGGTGCTGCAACAACCCCCAACGATCCGAACATTCGGCACGGAAAGCCATTGGTCAATTGCTTTCTTCCATCCCTCAGTATCGGAGCGAAAAACGTATTGGCTTGGGTCCGACATGTCGTTCTCAAAGCCCAAATTCGGATACACAATCAAATTAAAGTGGTCAGCCTTCAAGCGGTCACATGTCGAGTTGATAGTTTGCACAACACCCTGCACAATCTCAAAAGGAACACAGTTACAACCTGTTCCAACAAAATTGTCCTTAACTAGCGGCGACATTTGAGAAATCATGAACTCCACAACTTCGGTCAAAGGCGTACCATCCACAAGCGTATGCTCGTCTTTGCAGCTGAAGTTCAAAAAGAATTCTTTGTGGTATGATTCAGAGTAGAGCTTTTTGACTAGAGCGAAAACAGCCTGCACCTCCTGGAAGTTAGGAATGGTCTCGAATGCTATTACATCAACATCCTCATTTTCCACGTAGAACTTGACCATTTCCTCGTGGTACGCCGACAATTCGCCCACGCTCTTGCCATCGTAGTCACCACTATATTCAGCACCATTGGCTAAATAAGCCCCATATGGTCCAACAGATGCAGCAATGTACACCTTCCTTTTTTGTTCAGGAACAGACAAAATAGCCTCCTTAGCACAATCAATGGACTTCTGCCACACAGCTTTAGACCCAGAAAGATCAAGACCTGCATGTTTCTTAAGTGTCAACTCGGATGCCTGATATGTGGATGTGATCAACATTTGACTGCCGACGTCCACATAACTTTTGTGAACTTGTGTGATTAGGGCAGGCTCAGATAAGAGGATTTTGGTGGACCAGAGCGGCGACCCTTTCACGGAAAGAGGGTGATCAAGCGGCAAGAGATTTTCAAGTTGCGTGCCCATGGATCCATCCTGCACGAGAACCCCCAGTGTTAAGGTATTCTTTAGCGACATTATAAGTATGAAGAATCTGAGTGTGGATTCTGTGAGTCAGTGTATGACGCGATATGCAGTCGTCATCGTGCGCTTTTAGCGCCGAAAAGTGTACCTGATAAAATATGAGCAAGACCCCTAAAACAATATGCTTCACCTCCAAGTATCAATAAGATTCATATTTTAAGCGCTGGTAGGTGTTTTACGACGCAAACAATACATACAAAAACATAACAATACATACAAAAAGAGAACCATACACATACATAATAATAACAAGAGAATAAAAATAGACAAAAAGATTGCAGCACCACAATTTCACACATGGTCTCCCACTGCATTACTCACTGTGGCCCTAAGTGGCTTGACTAACGTTGATCGGACGGGAAACAGTATTTTCCACTTGGTATGGCCGCAACCGAAAGTAAGGTTTTTTGGAAGTATATAAGGACTAGGAATTAGACACCACCAGTTAGGCTCTCTCAATAATCTCAGCTCGACCAGTATAGTAGCCTCTGGTGCGGCGTTATCCGTCGGAAATCAGGGTATTAAATAGGTCCACCTGCAGGCTTCGGATGTGTTGATGTTTTGCATCCGCGCTCTTAAGCGAAAAATCTCAAGTGAACATTCCACTCAGACAAGCATTCTTGACGCCATGGAAAACCCAGCCAAGAGATCCAGAGACGATTTCGACGAGTCCAATGGTGGGCCCGTCAATGAGTACGATGACCCCTCCAAGAAAATGCACGTCGATCCCGTGACCGAGTTGATTGCCAACATATGTAAGGACATTCGGCGGATTGGTGAAAACTCCAAATTGGGGGAGCAAGTCGATGACATTTCCTACATTTCCAACCCCATCGTGGCCGAGTTTGAGAAAATCGACAAACTTAGGGAAGCCATTCTCTCCACCCTCTATGCGGTAGTGCGTGAACAGCCTCAGAAGATCCCAAATCTCTGTGTGTTGATATTTATTTGCAATGCCAAAAACTTCTTGGTTGCAAAATATGTGGTGGAATACTTCCACGCAAAAGGCCAGGCGCTACTAGATTCTCTCAAGGCTGAGGACGATGCCATGACCGATTCAGACGATGCTGCTGTTAAACATCCACAATCATCGGAAAATGCAGGTGTGTTCAATGACTTAAAGTCCATCTTTAAGTTCTTGGCTTCTTTATCTCCAATCATCGAAAGCAATGCTATGTCCAATATTTTCAAGCAATTTCTTACTGCTGCCATTGACTTGCAAAATGCCTCTTCAAACAGAAATGGAGCTGCTGAGGAAATCTTTTACAACGTTCTTCTCGCAACACCATACTTATTCTCTAATGACTTCTCCGACAATACGGTGCAAAGTGCCAACGAGATTCTTGAACTCGCCCATAACTTCAAGATATTGGAGGATGATTCGGCGAAAACAATTTCTGTATTGGAGCCTTTTGACTCCAAGGATGGTAATTTCTCGGACCAGTTACCATACAGTCCTAGAAAGCTTGTCACTTTGATTTTGCCTGCTCTTGTGAAGTTACAGTCGCCAGAGAAAAATTGGGCCGGATTGAAAGACTCTCTATTCCTCAACTTCTCTGAGTTTTTGGAGCCTGTTCTTTCCGAAGCTCTCAAAAATAACTCCATCTCTAGCGAGATTGTGAAGCACCAGTTGCCTCAATTCTCGATTCCTTCCACGGAAATTCTCCAGAACTACAAGCCCACTGGATTGATTGATGCCTTATGGGTGCAACACCCAAGATTGATTTTCCAGGTGTACAACTCCACAAGTTTTGAAACAGTCCCTTCCATTGAATCGTACTTTGGTTTGTTCTTCAAAGATTTGGCTTTTGACATTTTAACAAATATGTCGTTCAATCAAAAAGAAGCTTCCATTCAGTTGTCTATCTTGGATTTATTTTGCTCTAAAAACTTATTCAGCCCTCCAGGCTCTTCTGTTGATCAGCTTTCTCGGATTGCTGAAGACAATGAGCTGGGTGAAAATGTTCCACCCCTTTCAACCTGGAAAGTCGAAGACGTTGCTGTCGAGAGTATCTTGACTATGATCTTTCAGCTCCCTAAGCCCTTGCATTATGAAATCTACTATTACACAGTTCTTATTTCGTGCTGCCGTGAAAGTCCTGAGTCTATTGCGCCAGTTTTCGGACGCGCCATTCGCTTTTTCTACAATAACTTGGACACATTTGACTATGAGCTCAAAATCCGTTTCATGGACTGGATGACCACTCAAATTTCTAACTTTGACTTCAGTTGGAAATGGGATGAATGGGTGAAAGACTCTGTTAAATACTCCAAACTTTCTTACCATCCAAAGAAGAACTTTATCAAAAACTTGATAGCTAAGGAGATTAGACTTTCGAACAAGACTAGAATCAAGGATAGTTTTGTCACTATGACACAGACTGAAGAGGGCGATAGCAAATTAGTTGCTCTTGATGAATTTTACCAGTATCTTGACATCTCACTTTATCCTAATGCAGATCAATTTGTTATCGATTACGACTGTTCCCTCTATGGCGATGACAACAACGAAGAATTCAGAAATGTGATCACTTCGGCAGTTAATCAGAAAAAAGAATCTATTGCCAACAAATCAGTCATGTCTGCCCAAGAAGAGCTCGTATACGAGTTCTCCAACCCTCAGTTGCCCCTCAATGAAGTTGCAAACAAACTCTACGATTTTATCATTGCTAATTGGAGGTCAAATGAGCAATTCTATGATATGGTGAAGGAGACATTGGAAGCTATTAAGTCATCTGTGGTCAACGTTGATACGAACAAGATTTTAATCAACTTGATCTTCCAGACTTACGCTTACATTGGCTCGAGATCTATTTACTCCGTTGTTAGTATCATCAACAGGGACGTTGCCAAATTGAAGTATATTAGTGGTGAGCCAGTCACTGAGGAAGATTACAAACTCAGTGGAACGGACTTTGCCTTTCCAAAACTCGAACTCAACGAAGAAGAAAAGGACAACAGACAATCATGGATCGTGGAGTCAATTTTGCGGATATGGATCCACCAACCCCAAGTCGGATTCTTGATTTTGGAGTACTTGATTGAATTCAAAATTTTGCACCCACAATTCCTTGTGCGTTGTGCACTTAAACTGGACTACAACCTTATCATCAACAATGTTTCTTGCATGGAGTCAATCAACCGTGTGTTGAGTAGCTCTTCTAAAGGCGACAACTTCAAGGAAGTGATCTTGTTGTTGTTCAAATTAATTGTACGCAATTTGAATGAGATTGCTAGCAAATTAAACTTGCAAAATCCTGAAGCAGACAGCGTGAAGATCCAAACCGATTTCTCCGACGAAGACAAAGAGGATGCAGTGTTGATGACTCAAATAGATCATCAGTGGTTATTTTTCGAGTATAAAGGCTTACTCAAAACCTACTTGAGAAAATTTAGCACCCAGCATTCTGAGTTCAGTGCTGAAGTAAGAGGCATCTTGGAGGAAATCGTCAATTCCAATGTGAAAAACGATGCCCTTCACTGGACGGAAGAGTTGAAATATTAGACTAACTTAGTGATTAGTTGTATTAAAAGTTACAGGAATTAAAGTCCTTATTAGTAGATGAATATAACATGCAGTACCCAGCGATTACTCAAGATCTGAGCACGCGCAATCTTCCCCCAACATCATGTCCGAGTCCAAATATGCAGTGGAAACCACTGATCTCACCTATTTTTTCAAAAATAAGAGGCGTGGATTAGAAAACGTCAACTTGCAGATTCCATGGGGTACAACCAATTTGTTGGTGGGCCCAAATGGAGCCGGGAAATCCACGTTGCTCAAAATCCTAGCCGGCAAAACGTTGATCAAACAGGGCAAACTCAGGCTCGGCGGGTTTGATCCTTTTGAATTCTCCATTAACCGAAACGAGCACGCCAATTCCGATATCAACAATCATATTGCGTATTTGGGGACGGAGTGGGCCAACAACGAAGTTGTCAGGCGAGACATTCCAGTCAAGTTGCTCATTTCTTCTATAGGCGGAGAGCAATTCCGAGAAAGGAGAGATGAATTGATTCAAATCCTAGATTTAGATCCAAATTGGTCGATGGCATTCATTTCCGATGGAGAGCGCAGGAGAGTGCAGTTGGTTATGGGTTTGCTCAAGCCGTGGAAACTCTTGCTATTGGACGAGGTCACCGTAGACTTGGATGTCATTGTGAGGCAGAATCTTCTCAATTTCTTGAGAAGAGAGTGTCATGAAAGAAATTGCTGTGTTATTTATGCCACACACATCTTTGACGGATTAGGCAAGAGCTGGTGTGACCGTGTGATCCACTTGAATGACGGCAAAAAGACCGATGATGTGAATATTGAAAAGATCAATTTTTCAGCAGAAGCCAAGGGGGTTTCAGTCACGAAGAATGCCGATGTTGTTGAGAATATCGATGTTGCACTTGCTGAATCACTCCACCCTCTTGTATTGAAATGGCTCAGGGACGATTTAGCGGAGCGTGGCACTAGAGAAGAAGAAAAGGCCCGTCTTGCCAAGCGTGTTCATGACTGGAACAACTCCAAAGATGGCCATTATTTCGACCGTGATTCCAGAGTGGATGATTATTTTAAGGCCACGCGAAGTAGCACTGACATCTGATACTTTGTGGGATCGACAAGCAGTCCACTTTGATATAGTATAACAACTCCGCTATGATATAATATAACGTACTCCGCTTTGTAGTACCATAATCCTTAGATTCAACATAGTCAGTCATGAGAGTCAGTAACCAGTACTTAATTCGGTTAGAAGTTTGGACATGTTTTGCATCTGATAACCAGCAAGATGAGATTCTGGTAAATACTAGCTTCAAATGAAAGCTCATCGGGCAGTCCTATGTGGTAAAGGGGTCATATGTGGAAAACGGTAAATGCCGTTAATTCAGTTCTGAAAACTCTTTTCTAGTTCCAAAAAAGACACAAGACTTTTTTGACGGGCCAAGTTTTGCTCGAGACACCAATTCTGGTATTTCGCCTTGAGCAACTCGGCTCTGTAGTGTGAAGCCGATGGAAGCTCTGGGGAAAGAGGGCCAAAATTCATGGCCATGGCGTCGGTTTTGGGAAGCACCTTCCGTTTGTTGTGAATTTGAGAGCTTTTTAAAGGAGTGGTGGGGCCTCTTTTTTCCGATTGACGGGGGCTGGCAACAGCATGTTCCGAAGTCATATTGTTTAGCTAGAAAGTGTACGTGAATGGTGTTTACATTGAGGGCTGGTCACGTGCGGTTGTCAAGTGACCGACGTCACGTGTTATGCGATTCTGAAATTGTGCACATAAACCTTCTGGACCGGCCCGCTGGTCAGAAAATCCTGGCGGGTAGCGGGTACGTGTGGCCAATGACAACTTTAACAAAACGGCGGTAGTTCAGAAGCTGCTCCGGAGAAAATATGGCAGGCGCGAGCCGAGGAGGGGGAAAGTCACGTGACGAGGAGCCGCGGTGAAAAAAGCGATGAAAATCCTGCCAAAATTTCTCACTTTAGTAACACCATGTCTAACAACGAAAGAACCTTCATTGCCATCAAGCCAGACGGAGTCCAAAGAGGATTGATCTCTTCTATTCTCTCCAGATTCGAGAACAGAGGCTTCAAGTTGGTCGGCATCAAGTTGTGCCAACCATCTGAGGCTTTGTTGAGAAACCACTACGACGACTTGCAAGAGAAGCCTTTCTTCCCATCTTTGTTGTCCTACATGTTGTCTGGTCCAGTCCTCGCCACCGTTTGGGAGGGTAAGGATGTTGTCAAGCAAGGTAGAGCCATCTTGGGTGCCACCAACCCATTGCAATCTGCTCCAGGTACCATCAGAGGTGACTTTGCCATTGACATGGGAAGAAACGTCTGCCACGGTTCCGACTCTGTTGAGTCTGCTACCAAGGAGATTGGTTTGTGGTTCAAGCAGGAGGAGTTGGTTGACTTCAAGTCTGCCATGGTCTCTTGGATCTACGAGTAAGCTTACTGCTTAGTTTATAGTGAATGATTCATTGAAATGATCCACCACAATAAGAAATGTAGAGGTAGTCTGGTCAATAAAGCTGGTCAGTGCTATTAGGGTAACAAGTGTTTACATCGCAGATCAAGTAGACTGAAGTGTAGGGAAGAGGGAAGTAACAGAGCCAGTAAGATAGCATCCAGACTGAATAGGTGAAAGCATCAGTTCTCATGAACAAGAATTCCATTATTATCCAGATCAAATTCCATATTTACCAAGTCAGACCAAATCACGTATTTGTAAAGTCAGACCAAACTACATATTTTTAAAGTCAGATCAAATTTCTTATGCTTTCTTTGCTTGACTTAATACCTGTCAACTACTAGTCAGAAACTACTGGCCGCGGCGCGCACTGCATCTAGCATCACCATTCAACACCAAACGAAGTACCAGTCTAACACATTATCATGTCTGCCGATTCGGATCTCTTTAATGATGCAGAAAACGATATGCTTGAAGATGACCAAGATAACTCTGATATGGACTTGGATGATGAGCGCAATGGGCAGGCAGATCCCGCTGACAACGACATGAACAACGATAGAGACGACGACATGAACAACGAGAGAGACGACGAAGATGACGACAATGAAGAAGATGATGACGATGAAGATGAAGATGACGATGAAGATGAAGACGACCAAAATGATTCAAAACCTGCGGATTCCAGTCAGATTAGTGGCAAGCAGAACAGTGATGCTGGGCCTGATAGTGCAAAAGAAAGCCAACATCAGCAGTCCACGCAAAACGGCGCAAACGGAGGCAATTCCGAGGTCACCGAAAAATCCAAAGAAGACAGAAAAGTCGACTACAAAAGCATACGTGAAAGCGCCATAAATGCCGTCAAGAGCGCCAACGACTTTGAAATCGTGCCTACTGTGGCCATTCCATACGCGCAACAATGCCACGCCATTGCCATTTCCGAGGGCCCCAAATGGCTTCTCACTGGTGGAGAGGATGGATTTATTCGGAAATACGATTTTGCTGCATCGATAGACGGCAAAGCGCCGTTGACCGTGGCCCAAAAGCACAACCTCATGGACAATATCAACAAAGCCGGCGTGATTGGTTCATATTGGGAGAACGAGCAACCGCTCACCAAAACTCAGATTCTCAACGAAAATCCCAAGATCAAAGAGTCGGATTTCTCCTCCAGCGTGGCGTCCTACGAACCGAAAACAAACCCTGTGTATTCGCTCGACGTTGAACGCAACGGCCATTGGTGTCTCAGCGGCTTGCTCTCTGGTGGCATCTCGTTATACACAATGATATACAACGAGGGAAATATCCATCATTATTTCCGCCACAGCTCGAACCCACACTCCACCCCCACATTGAGCAACGGCCATTCAAATGCAGTTTCTGTGCTCCGAGTCAACTACTCCCAAAATGCCTTCTTATCGGGCTCGTGGGACAAGTGCATCCGTGAGTGGGACCTCAACTCAGGTAAAACAACAAACCTATACACAGGCAGCACCGGTCAAGTGTCCAGCATTCATTACAGGCCTCTCGGCTTGACCGACCTAACTTTTGCTGAAAACCCAAGCGATGTGGACTCACTTTTTGGAAGTGATGAAGACGGAGACGATGATGCCCGAGCAGCCGAATCCACAACCAAAAACTTCAAGTCTGACAGCTCCAAGAATAAGACACTCACAGACGACAAGATCTTCATGAGTTCCAATATTGATGGAACCATCAACATTTGGGACGCCCGAGTCTCGGGCTCAAGCTCGGTTTTGAAACTCGGTGTTCCCGATGGCACTCCTCCCTGGTGTATGACTGCCAGCTGGTCTAATGATGGAGACAAGCTCTATGTGGGCCGGAGAAACAGCACAGTGGAGGAGTTCTCGTTACGAATGCCACATTCTCGCAGTGGAAACGTGCTGGTGCCCAATGTACTGAAGCGTTTGGCATTCCCCAAGATTTCGGGGCCGGTCAGCGCATTGTCCATCATGCCGAATAATAACTTTATTTTCTGTGGTTCGCAAGATAACATCCGTCTTTACAATCTCAAGCTATATGACGAGTTCACACAGGAGACCACGGTATCAAAGAAGCGAGCCACCCCATTTTACGTCATTCCTGGCCATCACGGAGGTGTTTTGAGTAATCTAATTGTCGATGACACGGGCAGATTTATGATCAGTGCAAGCGGCAACAGAGGTTGGGGACATGCGCCATATGCAGATGTGGTACTTATATACTCCATTGACACGGGGCTGACGACTTGATCTTTTCCATCGCCAAATTCTAGATGAGGTTTCCTAGCGCATAAATCTGCCTTTTAATTGTCCCTAAGCCTACTTGCCCCAAATCGATCGATTCTCGAGCAAGCACTTCTTTCACATTCGAATATAGCTCTCCAAGTACTTCGCACGCCTGTGTGAGCTCAGCGTAAGCTACGCTTCTGTCAGACATGGTGTTGCTCAAGTACCGGGGGAGTTTGAAAACTGCGTACCAGCCACTTTGTTTGAGCAAAACGTGAGCGAGAATGCCAGCAAATCCCACAAAGAGACTGAACTTGAAGATTTGAGAATGGGGGCTGGATGGCCTGTCTTCGCCTGTGGCAAGGATCTTCTTGAGAATATCTGAATTGGACAAGGATGTACCCACGCTTGAAGATGTGAGGCTGCTCACGGACGAAAAGATACTCAGTTTCATTCCAGACTCATCTGAGCTTGCCAAAGCCGCTTCTGCAGAGTCTATTGCAATCTGGAACAGCTCAGAGTCATGCTGAACCTCTCTGGCCAGCTGAGCTTCTTGTTCGATTAAGACACTCTTCAAGGATTCTGTACTGAGACTTAGATCAGACGGTATCTGGTCCATTCTGGATGTCGTGGAGAGCACTGATTTATCGTTATACTCTTTGAACCACACATTGAAGGTCCGTGCAGAGTTGGGCATCTGATCAAGGGGATATCTCCGGATCAATTGTTCAGTGTGCTGTATGATAAGAGCCAAATCGGAATCTTGCAAGTTAGCAAATAAATTTGCTGGGGATATTAATGAATGCGAAACGTCGGGATCCACGGTGGAGCAGTCACCGAGAGTGGAAAGAATATCATCCTTGAAATACATAATTGATGCCGCATAAAAGTAAGAGCACACTGCTACTGACTTGTAGCTAAACACGTAATCCCATAACATGGTAATTTGACTCAAGCTGGCTAAATCGTGACTAAAAAGCGTCAAGATACACAGAAGTGCAGGGAGAAATTTGTAGTCGTAGTAAACGCCGTCAGATGAGACAAATGAGGAAGAGCTTTCCCGGATAATCTCAAACAAGGTCATATCTGCATTTTCAATTATAGCAGGAATGAGCTTTAAATGGTTGACCGTAAGCGCTATATCAGGCAACATGAAGTCACGGAGATGATACAATGTAAGCAGTTCCAAGAATTTGAAAGCTTCGTCATCATCTCCATATATTAGGAGAACCACACTTGCAATATCGTGGTAGCCTTGGTAATAGTGAAGAGCAGGATACTTCCGGAGAATCTGTACTATGAGAAAGAAAAGTCTTTTGCGCATTGACTTGACCTCTTCACCTGATAAAATCGTTGTGAAAGAAGAACTTAATCCTGAAGAAAGTTGAGATAGAAGTGCAAACAGCCGTTTGACATCTAGCATGACTTGGGCCTCATCAGGGTGCGGCAGCAAATCATGTAGATCCAAAAAATCTAGGTTTTCCACTTCAGCCAATTTGTATGATGCAGCATCCATACTGGCGGGAGCAGGTAGTTCATCTGTGGACTTTAAAGCCCATTTCGGTTCCTCGGAGCCTATGTTTTCGTAAGATTCGGCGCACTCGGGGACCATGTCATTTTCAATGCAACTTTTGTCATTTTCAATGCAATTTTTGCCATTTTCAATGCTATTTTGGCTGGAATGCTTCGGAAGAGTCTTTGCAAGAGTGTGTTCTTGGCTGGTATTTTCTGGCGTGCTCTTGTGACATGAACTGACCTCGACTGGGCTAGAGCCGGAAACTGGCAGCCCAAGCAAAATACCCCACATCAGCTTTCTGTCTTTTTCGGTAATAACACACTTCTGCAGGCGACAAGCAGACTGGATTGAAGCCATATTACGATCTTTCATAGCCTCTTGAAGATCTGTAGCAGCTTTGGTTTCAGAAGCTGAGGGTTCAAAAGCTGAGGTTTCACATGCTGTGGTTTCACATGCTGTAGTTTCCATTTGTCGTGAATGGAGGTCATACATTCCGAAAGCCACAAGATTGCAAAAACAATTGTTCAGATGCTGATTCTAAGCAATTCGAAAAGCAAAATAGTCAGCAAATATACACACTAATTCCTCAGATAAGAATATAGAACGCTTACCAAGGATGATAGATTGATATTGCGCATGTGGCGTTGTGTGCAGGACATTACGTTACACACTGTGTGGCCACAGCGGAACACACGGGTGTCGGGCTCGCAAGCTGCCGCAGAATACAAAACGGAATCGTAAGTATTGTTTGAATCCTGAGTGCTGCCGGCAGAAAAGTGTGTCACGTGCTTGGATGTCCTGCATGCTGTGCAGGATCGGCGGTTTGCGGAGAAATTACACCTGCAGGCACCAGCCGTTCGCTTCCGCTCACCATACACTGTCAACTCCACAGTGTATAGTAAGCTCAAGCGAGAGGCGCAATATAAAACATTCCGCAGACCCTCTTTGGTGATCCGTATTTTGGTGAATTCTTTCTTTTGAAATATCCATAAATTTGGTTTGATTGAAAATCTAGTCATGCACGTCAGACCTAATCCGAACAGCTTGACCGTGGATTTTGACGGTACTCAATCGTCCTTCCACTACATATGGTTGAGAGACAACTGCCATTGTGAAAAGTGCTTTTTTGACACTACCAAACAACGGCTTCTTAACTCCGCCACCATCGACGAGGAGATCTACGCTGCCCAATGTGATACTACAGATTCGGGTATCACCATTGTGTGGAGCCAAGACGACCACGAATCAAAATACGACTTTTCCTGGTTGCGTCTCCACGCCTACAACCCACCTCTTGTGGCAAGAGATTTGAAGGTTAAGGGAGAAAAGGAGATCTTGGCCCGCAAATTCTGGACCACTTCCGATATCAAAGACGCCATGCCCACTGTTGACTATAACAAAATCATGGCTTCTTCTGACGAGACTGACAACGAGGATGCCATCAAAGACTGGTGTTTGAAAACATGGCAGTATGGTTTCACGCTCATTGACAATGTGCCTGTCACGCCAGAAGACACGGAAAAACTCTGTGAAAAGCTCATGTATATCCGGCCCACGCATTACGGTGGTTTCTGGGATTTCACCTCGGACTTGGGAAAAAAGGACACGGCGTATACAAACTTCGACATTTCCGCCCACACAGACGGAACCTACTGGTCGGACACCCCGGGCTTGCAGTTGTTCCATTTGTTATTCCATGACGGAGAAGGAGGAACCACATCTTTGGTTGACGCTTTCAACTGTGCCGAAATCTTGCGCAAAACAGACCCCGAGAGCTTTGACCTTATGACTAAGATACCTGTGCCTGCTCACTCCGCCGGTGAAGACAAGGTGTGCATCCAGCCTGACATAGCCCAGCCTATCTTCAAACTTGATTTGGATGGAAACTTGATTCAGGTCAGATGGAACCAAAGTGATCGCTCGTGTATGGACAACTGGGCTAACCCGGAGGATGTGCCCAAGTTTTACAAGGCCATCCGGAGCTGGTATGCCATCATCAGCTCGCCCGAAAACGAAATCTTTTACCAATTGAAGCCTGGTCAATGTTTGATCTTTGACAACTGGAGATGCTTCCATCTGAGAACAGAATTCACGGGAAAAAGACGCTTGTGTGGAGCCTACATCAATAGAGATGACTTTGTGAGCAGGTTGAAGTTGTTGAACGTGGGCAGACTGGCTGTGTTGGACTCTATTTAGTTTCCGTATACATAAATCCTCACAAAACTCCCCTTTCGGAAGGCATTTTTCTCTAGTGACGCCGCCAAGCGGGACCAAAACGTAGACTACGTTGATTGTCTAAGCGGCTCTTTCTATACACTTAAGCGAAGATTGGAATTTCATCCCAGTCCCATGGGTTGTTGAAACGCAAGCCAACGTCCAACTTGGAGATGGACTCAATCTCAGCGTCTGTAAGATTGAAGTCATTGACATTCAAGTTCTGCAACAAACGCTCGGTCTTGTTGGACTTGGGGATCACAGCAAGGCCTCTTTGCGTGGCCCATCTCAATAACACTTGGCCGGCAGATCTCTTGTGGGCATCAGCAATGGCAAGAACGTCCTTGTGCTCAAAGAGAGTGGCACATTCCTTGACTTTTGGATGGTCCAACTCCACGAACGATTGTGGGCCGAAAGAAGAGTATGCAGTGATGGCAATGCCCTTAGACTGCACGTACTTGATCAATCTTGGCTGCTGCAAGTATGGGTGGTGCTCGATTTGCAAGACAGCGGGTGGGATCTCGGCACCTCTAAGGAGATCGTAGATCAAGGCACCGTTGAAGTTGGAAATACCAATGGACTTAATTTTGCCGGCCCTGACCAACTTCTCAAGAGCCTTCCACGTGTCAAGCAATGGAACATCTTCGTAGTGGAAGTTCTTGCCGTCACCGCAGTAGAATCCTGGAGGATACTTCTCCTCAAATGGCACAAACTTGAAAGCAATTGGGAAGTGAATCAAAAACAAATCCAAGTATTCGACGTTCAAGTCAGACAAAGTCTTGTCCAAAGCCTTCTCCACATTGTCTGGGTGGTGAAAGTTGTTCCAGAGCTTGGACACCACAAACAACTCGTCACGTGCCACCAATCCCTCGTCAAGAGCTCTGTTGATACCCTCTCCGACTTCTTTCTCGTTGCCGTAGTCCTCAGCGCCATCGAACAATCTGTATCCTACTTTGATAGCGTTGTAGATGGTGTCAGCGCAAGTAGCCTTGTCGACTTTCCAGCAGCCGAAACCAACTTGAGGCATGTCATAACCGGAGTTCAATTTGATGGTGGACATTTTGTGTTGAGTGAATAGATGATGTGGAAGAAAAGTTCTGGCGGGGGAGTGCACTGCTTAAATAGTTGCTGCCTTTGACCGAATGTGGGGCGAAACGCACGGTTGCAACATGCCTGTACATAAGCTCTCGCCACACGTTTTCGGGCAGGAGCAAAAATCGCCGAGTGGAGGAACTATAATAAAGATTAGAGTCGGCCTGCATCCGACCTGCGCATTTCGAAACCATGGTGGGTCAAAATTGGGGAAAGTGGTATTTAGGCCCAGATTTGGTTTCTGAAACACGCCCTTTGCTCAGTATTCCCAGATCTTGTGGGGACTTGCGCGCGCAAGAGTGCCAGAAATGGAAATGCAACCGTTGCGTACCGACATATCCCCACATAGCATTCGGAGAAACTCGAAGCTTTAGCTTTCCGAAATAAGCATAACCACTTTAACAACTAAAGTTTCACTTTAACAAGGTGAATTTTTGCTCTAACCCGAAGGAAATTTACTCTAAACCAAACTAGAATATTAACTTAAGCTTGAATCAATTTAAGCTTAAATAAAATTTCACTTTATACTTTAATTCCTTCCTTTGAAGCACGCTAAAATGTTAAAGGAAAAGCTTCTTATATGCCATTGTAATGTATCAAGGTAGCAGTTAAAGATTCGATGTGGTGGTGCGTAGAAGTAGTTTGAATTAGGCGGCATTTCAACAGTAATGCCATTTCCGGGGCCCGAAACTCACCAGTGCACGTGCCATGCTGACTATATGCAGTTCCGACCTCTTGACTCAGGTCGTTTCTTCCTCCTAAAAACACCCAAAAATTTTGTGAAAAAAGTGATATAGTATTCAGTTTTTATATTTAAGCTCTATGCAAAAGCCTCGAGCTACGAAAGCTTTGTTCCGTAGTGTAGTGTTACCTAACGCCCTGGGCAACCTCGGAACTCGTTATTTTAGATGCGTGTGCTTCCTGTATATAGAATGTGACTTCTGTACATAGCGTGTTTAGATGTACGCAATTGATCCTTCCGTTGAAAATTAAAATGTGTGTTTTACAAAGCTGATAAATTTGAGAACAAATTAGAAGAGCTAGACTATCGCCAAAGACTTAACGAAATGTCTGTTGTTTGGGCTGTCAGCTATGAATAGTGGAACAACCCATCAATTCCTGCACAATGAGCCACGTGCCTTTGATTCACCAACAACAAGCAAAAGACCAAATGAGGAAACTCTAGATTAGATCTTCTGAGTCCCAGAAGCCAATATATATAGTCAAGTTTTACGTGGCCTCTACCTTTGCATTCTGCTAATTCGCCGCATCGAGCCACTTTAATAACAAGTCACGTGCGCACGGTACGCGCATTGTAAACACTCATGTCAAAACCATAACATTAGCAATTCACTTACTACTGACGGTCCACAAACACCTTAACCACTATTGCTCCTTATATCAGTCAGTTATCTATTCTGATAATTTTTAATCCCCCGCCTGTCAAGTCATTGTTGCCGATTCTGCTCCCCTCCTCCAACGAATCTCCACCATGAACATCCTCAAAGTCATCAGTGATCCAGACAATAATTGCGTGCCTAGCTTTTCCACCGACGACATGAGCCTTACACTTGGAGACCAACAGGTTCCCTTTCTGTCGGTGTCAAAGAATACGCTTCCAAGCCTGTTTTTAGATAGTCTTGTGTCAACTCCTGCGTCTGTGGTTCTCATAGGTCCATCTGGAAAACTCATCTCCTTAAAGCAGATTTTCTCTCAGTATGTTCAATTGGACACCACTGTTTTTGTCAGTGCTTGTGAAGTGAAAAAGGACGGCGTTGTGGACTTGCTCCATATCACTAATACGAAAACCTATGCGCAGTCTATTCCACTAGAACGGCAGCTCAAAAAGGTTAGGTTGAGTGAAGCTATTGTCCGCTTACTTTCCAAACGTCACTCAAACGCTTCTTACAGTCTCCTGTCATGTCTTGTTATCAATTTGTACACAGACGGCGCCGTATCATCGATCATCGATCTCAACACCAGAACATTCTATGAGACTTTTGCCAAGGGCACTATATTTCCAATTGTGGAGAGGTTGATTTTCAAGCCATCCCAGAATCACTTTGTGTTACACTTGAGCGAGCAACTAGACAGCAGGGCTGTCGCCACATCTTTGGAGCAATTCGGTGAAACTTGCAAACTTTTTGAAAGAAAGCACCATCTGTTGAAGTCCAGTATCAATAGCTCGAGAAAGACGCCTCTTGTGATGAAAAATGCTTTGCCAAGCTACGCAAGGCCCACACTTGCCTCAAAGAGCCCTGCTAGTAGGCTTCAAAGATCCAAGCTTGTCAATAAATTTGCACCCAAATCTGTGGGCTCTCAACGCGGCCACTCGAAGAACACTTCCAACAATAATGAGTTAAAGCAATCAAAAGCTGTGTATGCTCGTGCAATTGCCGGGTTAAAAGATACTGTGTCCCACATGAAGACAGGGGTTGTGCAGGCCATGCATCATGAATTAGCGTCCACTAGACAAAATGTGGACGAAATGATGCTGAAATTCATCAGCCAAGGAAAGATAATTAGTGATCTTCAATCTCAACTTTCCGGTCAAGATGTCGTGATTGAAGAGTGGCAACAGCGGTACGATAGTAAATGCCAAGAAGCATTGGACGCCGAGAAATTGAGGAACCAACTTGAATCCTCAGAAAACCGGGCTCAAGACATGGCAAGCCAGCTCGTAGCGCTCCAGACCAAGTTAAAGTCAACCGAGGAGCTTTACAATGCTGCCCAAAGCGAAGCTGAAGAACTCAAATGTCTCGCTTCAAGCCAATCTGCTTTGACTAGCGAGTTGGATGCCCTTAAAGCTGCCAATAACATCCAGGAGAAGAACCTCAACAAGCTCACCTCATTTTTGGAGGAGAAAGAAAATTTGATTGTGGAGTTGCGAGGCTTTCAAGGCAAATTTGAGGCTGTTGAAGCTCAGAAGGCCAAAGCCGAAAAAGAGTGGAAAGAAAGTGAGAAACGGCTAGAGAAAAAGCTCAAAGAGCTTGAGGATAAAGAAGCTAGTCACAGCACAGAAATTGAAGGATACAAATCGAGTTCAAGCGAACTTCAACGTACAATTGATACTCAGAAGGACTTTGCGGAGAAGCAACAACGAACTATCGATGAGCAACTAGCAAAAGAAGCCGATTACGAAACTAAAATCTCAAAGTTGAACGACACCATTAACAAAGCGGCCAGTTTTGAATACCCTGAATTGGACTTTACCAAGATCAATTACCCAATCGCTCACAGCCACGCCTTGGACTTCAATGGCGAATACGGCAACGAAAATGAAAACGTTTTCAAGAAGCCCAGCCCGCTCAAATCTTCCAGTCCATTGAGAATGAGCAACGACATAAACCTCATGAATCGGTTTGAGTCCGTCGCCAACACAAAAATCGGGATCGAGTCCAACATGCGCACAAGCTTGCCACCCAACGAGGACATGACGCTCCACTAATATGGGAGAGCTTTAACAGCAGACTCTTTATAAACACTTTAATGTATTACTAGTTTCAGCGAATCTTATTTATTTCAATGTAGCATGCTTGAACTATGGAAGGACGATGTTAGACAGTTCTTCTGTCCGAGAAAAAGCGAACCACAGGACCCATGCCCGTAACCTCCACAGTCTTCTCAAACCAACTTAACATCAATGCACCATGCTTAGCCCCGGCTGAATTAGACATGATCTTGTAAATGTATTTGATCAATGTATCTTGTTGATCGGATGATAATTGCTTAACAAAACCAGGAAACTCGTTCACACTGTGATTGTTTTTGATGGAAACAAGAACCTCAAACACAGCATCAGTCTGAAGAGTCTTGGCTTGTTCTTCGCTGGTGTAAGGAGGCGTTTCTAAGGCAGCCTGCAAGGCGTTAGCAAACTGACCCAGAGATAATGCCTGTTTGACTTGCTGAGTTGTGGACTGCACTTGTTGTAAAGAAACGGGCTCGATGTCCGGCACCAAGTCCTGCTTGGATAAGTGGTTCTCAGGCTCAAGGGCATCAATGTCAATTCTTCTCCAGTCGTCCATGTTTGTATAGTGAGTTGATATGGCGGTTCATATGGCTCCTGCGAATGTTGAGGTGTAAGTGTGGTGCACGGGTGCAGCGCTCCGCCTGTTTCCAGGATTCTGGCATGTCCAGCAAATTGGCAATTTTCCCGAATTATAGTCGTTTTGTGATTGGTTATTAGAGTTCAAGACTCCCAAAGTGCCGTCGATGTTGGCTGGTTCTTCGAACCGGATCGCTTACTATACTCCTACTTGCTGCTAAACGCAGCATAGCATGTACTATTTTTAGTATTGATGACTATATTTATTTAACTACCGGTTTTTGACATGCCGACCCGCATAACCACCAAGTGTTCCTGTAGCTGAAAAGCTAATGTTGTGTGATCAATGTGAGCGCAACTCAATATGCATGGTTTCAATAATAGAGGTGAGTGTACTTCAACAAACTGTACTTCACAAACTGTACTCAACAAACTGTGCTTTATCAAAATCCACTGTGTTTGCTTTAATCAGCTGAGATATTGCGAGCCAGAACGTATTCCTGCTCTGACTGGCTTTAGTCAAGCTTTCACTCGTTAAATCAAGTTGAGCTTGCACTAAATGGATCGAGTGAAGCCTGTTTTAATTAGGCTTACTCTTTTTAGCCAGCGACTCTTCTGTGTCCTCAGTATCTGCTTCACTTTCCACGGCTTTTTTCGAGCTGAAAGCATCCAAAAACTCAATCACTTGGTCCTTTAATTTCAACGTGCTCACCACAAACACAACAAGACCATCGCTGCCAACCTCGTACTTGATATCCTTTTCGTTTGGGTAAGCGATTTTTTCGTCAAAACTGTCGAAAAACTGTTCCACCTCGTCGAAAGTCTGAATTCCGTCCAACATTCTCTCCTCCAAATCGCCCTCGGGAACCTCACTCAGGTTCACCACAATGATTGCCCGCAAAGGATTATCTAAGCCCTCGGCACCTTCTGGAATTTCGTGCTTCTCTACCACATTAGCTTCTGCCAAGTGTTGTGTGGTGTTCGTCTCTTTCGTCATGCTACACTAGTAATGAGAGAAGGCATCGGTCTTCTGATCGTGCAGTGCGGCGGTGTGCAGGATTGCGATTGCTGTGTATGCGCTTAGCTTTCGCTTTGGTGGACAGGTGGTAATTAAAATCGTCATAATAAGCTATTCGAAGTAACATCTAGTCGTGCTTACAACTTGGGAGCAGGCAGTCATTGAAGCCATTCCTTGAACTGGTTGATCAATCCATTGGTCGATGGGTCGTGCTTCTCTATCTTGTCAGCACTGTCCAACTCGGGGCCAATGGCCTTGGCCAAAGACTTACCCAACTCAACACCCCACTGGTCGAAGGAGTTGATGTTCCAAATGGCACCCTCCACAAAGGTCACGTGCTCGTAGTAAGCAATCAAAGCACCCAATGCGGCAGGGGTGATCTTCTGCGCCAAAATAGACGTGGTGGGTCTGTTTCCCGAGAAAACCTTGTGTGGCACAAGGCCGCCGGTGGCACCCTCCTTTTGCACTTGCTCCTCGTCTTTGCCCACCATCAAGGCCTCGGCTTGGGCGAAGAAGTTGGAGGCCAACATCTTTTGGTGCAAGTTGTTCTCGATAGGGTTGTGCGATTGGGCGGCAAGGATGAAATCAGCTGGGATCAATTTCGTACCTTGGTGAACCAATTGGAAGAAAGAGTGTTGAGCGTTTGTGGCTGGCTCTCCAAACAAAATGGTTCCGGTTTGGTAGTTGGTGAAAGAGTTACCTCTGGTGACAGACTTTCCGTTGGACTCCATCGACAACTGCTGCAAGTAAGCTGGGAAGCGGTGCATGTATTGGTCGAATGGAGACACCAAGTGAGTCTGAGCGCCGAAGAAATTGTTGTACCAAACAGACAACAAACCACCGGTGACTGCAATGTTGTCCTCCAAAGCAGCAGAGGTGAAGTGTTGGTCAAAGGCCTCGGCACCCTTCAAGAAAGCCTCAAAGTTCTCGTAGCCAATGTAAATGGCAACGGACAAACCAATGGCAGACCAAACTGAGTAACGGCCGCCAACCCAGGACTCAAAGCCAAACATGTTCTTGGTGTCAATACCGAACTTGGCAACCTCGTCGGCATTGGTAGACAAGGCGGCAAAGTGCTTGGCAATGTGAGCGTCTTCTTTGGCAGCCTCCAAAAACCAGGACTTGGCGGAGTTGGCGTTGGTGGTTGTTTCAGCGGTGGTGAAGGTCTTGGAAGCAATCAAAAACAAGGTGGTTTCCTGGTTCAAGCCCTTCAAGGTCTCAGCCAAGTGAGTACCATCGATGTTGGACACAAAGTGGGCATTGAGGCCAGGTTGCGAGTAAGCCTTCAAAGCCTCGGTGACCATGACAGGACCCAAGTCGGAACCACCAATTCCAATGTTGACCACGTCGGTGATTTTCTTGCCGGTGTAACCAGTCCATTTGCCGGATCTGATGTCGTCGGAGAACTCCTTCATGTGCTTGAGAACGTCGTCAACCTCGGAGGAGGTGTCTTTGCCGTCGACCTCCATGGTCTTCATGGAACGGTTTCTCAAAGCAACGTGGTAGACGGCTCTGTCCTCGGTCTCGTTGATCTTGTTACCCTTGAACATCTCGTCCCTCAAATTCTCGACGCCAGCTTCCTTGGCCAACTCAATCAATTGCTTCTTGATGTCGTCATTGATGATGTTCTTGGAGAAGTCGAAGAAAATCTTGGATCCGTCGTAGTTGGTGAAAGTCAGGGAGAACTTGTCGAACCGTTGCTTGTCGGCAGCAAACTCGTCCTTAACCTTCAAAGAGGTACCCACCTTCTCGTAGGTGGCCTCAAGCTTTTTCCATGCAGGCAAGTCCGAAGACAAGTTGAACGAAGAGTATTTGGACATGGCAATTGAGTGTGATTTCAATGTTTCAGAAGAATGGAAATCGGTGCGGCAAGATCGCACTACTTATGGCTTGGGTTGGTCCGGCACTTGGGCCAATCTGCCGGATGCGCATGCGCTGGGTTGCCACTGGAAGTATTTACGGGATAATTTTCCGACTAGCGGAGAAACGGTAAACGGAAAATTAATAGAGAAGACTAAATAATTTTGGGAAGTAATTGAGATTAAATAATAAATTGAGATTAAATAATACTAGAAAACTAAGAGAAATAAGTCATGAATGTGGGCGATGGGTTGCAACAAATGTGGGTAAATATAGTGGGTAGTAATTGTGGTCTTTTCCGGGGAAGCTCATTTGTAAAAGCTAGCAATTAAGCCTGGTAATTACTAAATCATGACCAACTCGCACGTTTATTGTATACCGTGAAAAAGACCAGTAGAGCTAAAGTCAGGCACATATCGTGGCAGGCGAACCACACTTTGCCTCAAGGCTATACAATTGATTATTTATTCTTGATTTTCTGGATTTGCCGTCGAGTCTAGAATACTATATTGCTGTAATTAGTGAGCATCGGCCGGCAACTTCGGACTGCGTGTGTATGCAGTACCACTTGGTTCCACGGCCACCTGCTAAGCGCATACTTCTGCAGCTAGAGTATCGACGCTGGATCGCTTCTCACGTGCTACGCCAGCTCACGTGCTATGCTGGAAAATATATCAAGAAGCTGTTGGGTCTGCCGCTGTATGCAGGAACACACACTTAGAGCTTTATTCGAAATGCAAACTAGTTAAAATCTTGAAGATCCCTTGATGTTCTGTCGATATAAAGATTCTTTGTAAAACGTTTTGTGAAGAAATGCTGAGAAGAAATGCTATGAAGAAAGATGCTAAACAGGACCCTCTGTTAGTGAATTGGGATACCAGGTCTAATTCCCGTTAATACTGGCGAAAGCACTTGAAAAGTTCTTACAAAAACCATCAATTCAACAAATTTGTAGCTACCATCAGAATCATCAGGCTTATTTCATGGCCGCCAGAAAATCAACCACCAGGGCGCTGTATGCAGGACCACAAGCAAAGACATGTCCACGCGGTCAAGGCGAGTATATATCACATTCCCAATTTCACGCCACTAATGTCGGGACTTCTTGCCTCGAAATGGGCCAACGACGACCCATTACCCGAAAGTACACCCAAGAAAATCCCACATGCCCCAAAATCGCCACAGAAATCCACGCCTGCGAAGGTGGTGCTCCCCTCGAGATGGGCTGATGCCCCAGAAGTCGCCGAAACCACAGAAAACAAGCCAACACCTGAGCCAAGACATTCAAAGAAGCACACTTCTAATAAACCCACACATAGCAAAACCCCTGAAGTCGGAACTCTTGCAGATTCTCTAAGACAAGTGGACATAGGGAAATCTGTATCCAAATCATCAAAGCAACCGGCACATCAAACTAAGCTGAAACCGAACCCAGAGAAAAGGACTGCACCCAGATATTCCGAGGCCCACCAAGAAGACCACAAGGAGCCAATGAGCGAGGCTGCAAAAGTATTTGCTGCACGTCTTGGCGTTTCCAACACCAGCACACCCGCTGAAAAGCCCAAAGCTCAAAACATGAAATCCAGAAGCGATTTTGGGAAAACTGCTCCTTCGTCTAAAGATACTCCAAAAGAGCCAGCCAGAAAATACCTTACGCCCAAGCAAAAGAAGCTTGACGAGGAGAGACGCAAACAAGAGCAGCTTTCACGAGAACAGGCTGAAAAGGACGCTAAACTCAAGGCCGAGGTGCAGTCTATGTTTGAAAAGATGAGCGACAAGTCCACTAGCTGGGCTGACTTGGAGGACGAGTGATGATTTGAAACAAATGAATTGATTTGTAACAAACGGAAATTCATCTTTCTTGATGTGAAGCTTACTCAAGTGTGACCATACGGTATTGACACAGGTACAAACGTGGAAGGCTCATGGTGCTGTGCTTAAATTCTGCAAAGTATCAAAGAACACTAGCTCTTAAACATGTAATATAATGTTGAACGAATTCTTTTCTAAGGCTCTTTGATTGTTAAAGCTAAGACTGGAATTTAGACTGGAATTTAGACTGGAATCAAGACTGGAGATAAGACTGGAACTAAGACTGGAGATAAGACTGGAACTAACACTGGAACTTAGACTGAACTAAGGACTTTTGCTTCTGAGAACTTCTTTCAAAAGTTTGTTCTGCTGGAAAGTCGAGCCATTGTTGCACTTCCTGCCTATTATACAGCGCCCTGATGCACCTCTGCGCATGTATAATCGCCGATATGTACTATAAAGGGCAAAATGACACTATGAAAATGACTGTAGCTACAAGAGCAGATCACGTGGCTGCGTAATGGTGCAAGCCAGGGGCTGCAAGCACGGTGTGCAGGTCTGGCCTACAGGCGATTTCTAGACCCAAAAATTGGTAAATTGCACTTACACTCAATAATGATTCACCCGCCAGTTATTTTTTACCATGGGCGAGCTCCAGACACCACGTATGACATGGAGTGCACGCGCAGTTATTGTATGTACTCTGCCAGGATACACTCCATATTGGCATTCAGGACATACACCTTTACACTAAAACTTACTAGACAAAACAAAGTCAACGACAATTAGTCAACAAATTACAACTAGGCGGTAACAAAATGGCACTGGCTCCAAGGATGGCTCGTATACATTCTTTTTACCGTTTAACTCCGAGACTTCTCCACAATGTGCCTACAACAAGACTCTTCCGCTCAGCACTCCCTAGTCGTATTCTTTTTTCCACAACTACAACAGTTGCTCAAAGCAAAAAAGACTCAATCATACAAGAACTTCAAAGTAACCCTACTTTGGTAAGACCTGACGAAAACGGCCGCGGCTGGACCCGATTTTTACTATCCGTGGTGATTTCTACCACTCTGGCAATGCTGGTATTTGTGCTTGTGGAAACAATTAAGGTGTGGCATAGCAACGACGACTGCCGCAAATCTGTGTACCTACCCTTGTGGCTTGGTGTCAATTGGCCATACCAGAGGAAATTCCTGTATCCTGCATACGCCCCGGCCTTGGACTTGGTCCATTTGGGCACTTCCGACTTGGAAACTCTCCAAAATGAAAGCGTCTCTTCTCGTGTCCTCGACTGTCTCTTCAGACTGCATGTGGTCCGAGAAATGTATGGTATACCACTCAAAGTTGCGCCTGGAAATGTTGAAGATTTCGAAGTCTGGATAGAGCCACAACACCCAACGATACATGGACTACAATTCATCATTACCAAAGAAGAAGGAAGACTTCTGTTGACTTTTAACTGGACCATCAAGCTGCTCAACTGGGATATTTTGGACTGTGTGCTGGGTACTCTATGGAAACTCGGCACTTTTGTTTCACCAGCAGCAGAAACACACGACTACGGAAGCGGCCGTGTGCATGAAGCCCAGCAAGACACTAAACCCCGCATTTCAAAGCCGGATGACTATAAGATTTTTTTCAAGGGCCACTTGGGAATTAGCAGCAAAGAACACTCGGGCGTGGCTGCGTATACAGGAATCTTGGATCAAACCCATTTGGACTTGGCCCATGGGGTCCGTCTCAACTCCGTGGACTTGAAAATGTCCGAAAATGGAAGGTTGATTCTCTACAAGATTGTTTGAAGTGGGTCTTCTAAAAGTTCCGTGTGCAGGCGCCTGCATGCACTCTTATCGCACTACACATTGAGTCGGTGTTCTGTATTATCCAAACAAAGAACGTGGCTGCAATCGGCATCAAGATATAATGGCCAGCGACCATACACTGCTGGATTTGCAAGCTGTTGGATCCTTGCCCAGTGATAATTCAAACGGAATTCGACCCGTTCCGCGCAAGCATAGAGCACTCAAGGCATGTGACTATTGCAAAAAGCGGAAAAGAAAGTGCTACAAGGCGTCTTCCGTGTCCCTTCTGTGCGTTTCTTGTATTCTGTCGAAACTCCCGTGCTCACTTGAATCCGAATATAAAGCCGATAATCCAAACGTCAAAATCATCGGCGGCATCCCAGAACATCTAGTGGGACATGTGCTTGACAACCCTTCATTTCCACTAGGGCTAATTCCACCACCTGACGCTAGGCTGTCTCCAAACATACTGCAGAAACTAGACTTGATATTTGAGGGAGTTTCAGAAATTCTACGCATGGCCAGTGAGAAACGAAGCGAGCCGCCAATGGACAACGTTAAGCTTCTTTTGGAAGCTGCTCAAACTATGAAACAAAACCGCCAAAACGCGTCGCTGAATCAAGACATTTCTCCGCCTAAAAGTGATAAAAGTTATGAGGATGCAACAACTCAGCGAGTGGAGAAAGATGAGGTGTCAACCTTTGTACAGCCAGCAAAGTCATTCCACACATCCCCGCTATACTTGATCTCAAAGTCCATGCAAAATACGCCTTGTGAATTCTCGAATCTCCTACTGGCAAATTTGGAAAATGCACCTATTGATGATGTGATATCACAACAGATTTTGTCAAGGGAAAACGCTGTCTCTCTCATGGACAATTTCCGCAGCAATTATGGTCGGTGGGTCCTGTTCCCAATCCAAATTTCCTCTAGTGATTTGGTGGACCGCGTGCGTGAGCTGTCTGCGCTTCTCCTCACCACTTGCTGTTGTCTCTCACTACGCTTTCTGCTAAACACTAAAAATTTGCAGAGCTGTTCCACATTCCGATCTCTAGTTCTGCAGCTCACCGATGATTTAAGCGCTTGCATATTGAGATATGCTTCATTTCCGGGAGAACAAACTGGAGATATCGAGTATCTTCAGGCGATTGTGATTCTAGCTATTTACCTGACGTCACTTTCCTCCATTGCCGCGAGCGCAAACCAGCTCTTATCAAGTGATCTCCCCCTGGGCCTGTTTCCAAAACAAAAGGACGTGAACTTCGATTCCTGGTATCTCTCTGGATTGGGACTTTCTACCATGATATCGAAATCCGTTTTTGGTAAGCTTTTAAGAGGAGACCCCGCTTCCGACACCCATTTGAAGTTATTTCTAACCGAAATTGGGTCTGAGGGTGTCGACTCTGACCAAACTCTAACCATCTTTCGCATTTATAATCATCTCGTTCTTGTTCACTTGGTCGGTTGTGTTGTCAGTGGACGAATGTGCATGGTGGACGAAATACGCCTTAATTACTGTACCTCTGCATTGAGTTTGCCGAGCGCCACAAACTTTGACGGACGTATGGTCAGCGAGATTGAGATTCTCTTGATAACCTACAACTTCATACAGGTCAATCTGGATCTCGAGGATCAGCTTGAATTCAATTATGAGGCTGTAGGACATGAGATTAATGCCTGGCACGATCAGTGGCTGTACTTGTTCGAACAACCGACGTTACAGTTTGTTGAATTATGCTACCACTTTTGCAACTTGCAAATCATCATTACGTATCTCAACTGCAAAATTGACGACAGAGCAGGACTCATGGACAATTTGCGGGAGGTGATAGGCCTGGCAGATGTGGAAACATTGAGCCTCATATTTAGCCACTCCTCGAAATTGGTCAAGTTTGCAGAGAAGGTTACCGACGATTCTTACTTTGCTTATTTGTCCGACCAGATACACTTCTTTTTCTTTTATGGATGCAACTGCTTGTTGATCAGCTTATACTTACTCAAGAAGAGATCAAGCAAAACTATTCATGATTTGACGAGCGCATTGGATAGTTGCGCCGAGATAGTGCAGAAATATGATCGAATAACTCAAAGCAACCAGCACGACATACTCTCAAAGTATAAAGAAGGCATCATCCAGTGCACAAGGGAGCTTTATCCCAGAAAGTAAGCCAAGACTCTAGGTGAGATGGCCTTTGAAGTTTCCCTCCATATAATCGATATGGACAAAAGCTCTTTCAACAATTGGCAACGTCTCAATGGCATACTGTAATGCCTCAGCTATATCATGGGCGTCCTTGAAACTCAAATCGAACTTTTCTGTATCGAATACAAGATCAATCTCCACATTCAACTTGTCACCCGCATGGTACACCTTTAAAGCAGTGATTTTTTTAGTGCTTTCTGCAAAGCGATATGCCAAGTAGAGCACCACCTTGTAATCAGCAGGACTTGCAACTGCGCCAGTCAAATTATCTATGTGCTCAAATGCAGTGATGCTCCATGAGAGTATGATGTACACAGATAATAAGAATGCGCCGGCCGGATCAAGCCACCAGATATCAAGGGCATATCCCAATGTAGGCATGACAAGGGAGATACTGTTAAAAACAATGTCGGTCACGGCATCCTGTGCTAATGCTTGCACAGAGCTAGAGGTGCTTCGAGAGCACCACCACCAACACGCTATTTTGGCCAAAACGGTGACGGACATGATCAGAATCGCATCCAAGCCAATTGAAACCGCTTCCTTGTCAGCAGCTGACCCCAAAAATAGCCTCTTAAATGATTCAAGACCCACTTGGAAGAATGAAATAATAATGATCACTGAGAAAATCAATATTCCCAAAGGCTCGAGTTTTGTGCGCCCGATAGGATACGCAATCTGTGTCTGCCAGTTCTTCGTGTTGGAGAGACGATTGGCAATGTAGATGATAAACGTCGAGAGGAAATCGAGAATGGAGTCGACAAGCGAAGCTACCACCGAAAGCGAGCTTGTAAGATATGAGATGATAAATTTGCCCAAAAGAAGCAAAAAATTGATGAAGAAATTCACCATGATAGCCACATACACTTGATGAGACAGCTGCTCTTCGTCAAACCCCAAAAAGTGGCCACCATCGCGGATGTTGCCAGGCAAATCATTAAAGCGAGACTTTGATACAATTTTTCGGAGAGCCGGGGCCTCTAAATGCTCCTCAATAGGCTCGTCGACGTCGCTCTTTGCATTTGTATATGTGGACAACATATTCAAGTGAATTTTGCCGTTGTCCAAGAAGTGGTCGATTTCAATGAAGCGTTCGATGAGCTCATTTTGCTTGCTGTAAAATTTGCGGAGCTTTTTGCTTTTGAATTGAGACAAGTCTTCGGCAAAGCAGTCCTTCCACACAGCCAAATTGTCAAAATGACCAATCAACTTCTCTGGCCGCACCACTGACGATAGATTGCGACGGTAGTAATCTTCAAGGTCTCTGCTATAAGACTCGTAGTCAAGGCTTGTGTCATGATTATGATGAGTAGATGAATTTGAAGGGACGTAGTTGGCTGGGTTCAGTACTGTGTACTGAGACGCAAACAAACGCTGCAACCACGGTTGGGTTTGCAGCAGATTCTGGATTGTGGAGTGGCGTTTGAGATCGGCTGCAGAAAACGACGACCGGCGGAGTGCATCTTTCGTGCTTGACTGTGTAATTTGGGCATTTTGATGAAGTAAAGGCAGCAGCTCAGAGTGGGGCACGGCTTCCAGAGTTCCGATTGTTTGCTCCTCGTCAGCTTTTGGACGTTGACGCCGAGAAGATGGTTGTATAGATTGTGATCTTCTTTCGGTCATAAGATAAGTATTTGTATGTTGAATTCGTTGGAATGATGTTTGTTGGCTCCAGTATGAGTTGGTCTAGGATAATCCGAATTCAAGTATTTCTTATACCAGTATATTACCTCGAATAAGTATTTGAGTGTATGTTGGTATGTTCGTATTTGGTATGTTGGTATGTTGGTGCTCGTAAGTGTTGATTCTAGAATCTTATCGTATTTTCCAAAACTCGTAAATCACCGACGAAAATGTGAGGCTCGAGTTAATCTGAAACTAGAAAGCGTATCTTTTGAAAGAGCAGATTCAAAATCGAAACTCCAGATCAGTGGGCGTCTAGGACAAAATATAGTATTGCCGGAGTATATCTCCGTATGCGCGTCCTGCATATAAACATGCACCGCGAGAGGCTACTTCGGGGGTTGTTGGATCTGAGAGTAAGTGTCAATAATATATAACGGCGCGAGAAAATCAGCTTCCGGTCAAAATATAAGCGTTTTGACGATCACGTGAAAGATAATGTAGCGGAAAGGGCGGGCCATGTTTAGTTATATGCAGGAATGCGATATCGATGAGCACGTGCGTTCGCCAGAGCAAAATGCTGACGGATATTTGAAATACAACTGAATTCGAACACTGTTATTTGGTTACATTTCTTACTTCAGATCCTAAATACACGGTATTGTGTACAGTACCCAGCCAACCGCTTTCTTATATTCCATGATTGTTGTCTATATTTCGCAGCGCGGCGCTATGCCCTCAGAAGGATTACCCGGCCGGCACACATATTAAGAGTGCGGCCGCAGGTAAATTTTTCTTTTTCACTACTCTTTTCTTTTAGTCACCAAACGAGAGTCAGTACAAGATCCTCAACGGCCACGCTTACCAGAAGTTTTCCAAGAACGTGTTCATTCCCGTCTCGGTTTATTCTGTGTTTGTCAAGGTATGTACGAGTATCTAACACGGCTCGAATGATGATTGTTTACACAACATAATGTCCGGTGACCCCTGATCTAGGAACAACATGCATCACCATCTGACTCTGCCTATATGTAGTGCTTGCAACACAAACTAACGTTTAGGCAGGAAGGTATTCTGGACAATTATCGCTTCTCTCATGGAGACGGTGTTCTCGGGCGAGATCTCCGTCACCATTTGACATGCGGCAATGTAGCAACGATTCTATGATGAAAAAACTTTTATTCAGTTCTGCTTCTGAACCAACCTTCATGAAGATAACCCTTACCAAAGCTTTACATAATTTCTGATGTTTCGTTGCTATTTTGCCATATGTTGAAGACCGACTACCGTAGTTCTTCTTTCTAAGCCTGAGGTTCTTGCGCTCAAGCTAGTTTCATGATTGGAGATATTTATTCAGTTTTCAGGCTACTCTAGAGCGAGAAGATCACAATCTTGCCATCAATGCCCGATGTAGAAACCTTGCCGCCGTCATACCAGCGCATACTGTTGATGGTGTTTTGGTGTGTGGTGCTCAAAGCCTTGCCGGCGCCCTTTTGATCTGGCTTGTTCACTCTTCCCTTCAAGTCCATTTGCTTGAACATATTGAGAGCCTGGTGGCTGGAGATCTCGGCGTCCTCGTCGGCTTCGGCAGGTGTCTCATGGATCAAATCCTTCTGCTTCTCTACCTCGTAAGCCTCCTTCCATCCAGACTGGTCTCCCTGGAAGACCACCAAATTGCAATTGTGGCCTGCAGCAATAATCGAGTCGCCGAGATACAAAAGCGATTTAAAAGGCAAAGCGTCGGTTTTGATGGTGACAAAAGCGGACGGCGGTTGGCCCTCTCCTGATGGGTACACGACAGACACCGTGCCGTCGTGGCTCACGTAGGCCAAAGAATCGCCCTGTCCATCTTCGTTGAACGAAACGTCATGAATCCAGGACCCCGTGGAATTGGAGTAGTCACCGACCAAAGTCTGGAAAGGCAATTTGGATCCCCATACGGAGGGCTCAGGCTTCTCGTCCAATCCCTTGACAAAGGCGGAGAATACGCGCACGTGGCCGTCGGTGGAGCCCGACGCCAACAACACGTTGTTTGGATGCCAAGACAAGGAGGTGATGGTAGATTTCAACGGTTTCTTCAAGTGTTTCGATACCCACCAATTGTTCTCTTCTTCGTAATAGCAAACGGCAATAATGCGGTCTGCGGAGCCCACAGCAAACTTATCACCATTTGGAGACCATTTGCAAACGGTAGCGGCTCTGTTAATTCTTAAAAGAACCAAGGTAGGTTTGAACTCGCCCGAGGCAGAATCATACTCCCATACCAATGCATTTCTGTCCTGGGAACAGGTCAAGATCTTGGATCCGTCTGGAGAAATGTCAACCGAAGTGACGGTTTTGTCATGGCCTTTCAATACGGTGAAAAGTTTCGGCTTGGAGGTGGAGTTGGCGGATGTATGGTACAACTCTATGGTGTTGTCCTTGGTGACGGCCAAAAGGTCGAAGTTGGGCGAGAAGCAGTGATCCTTGATGGGTTCATGTCCCAATTGGTAAACTATAGGAGACGACATGGTAAAAATTGTATCGGTATTCACAGGAGGGCTCTCTACTGTAAATGGTGTTGAAGTAAATGAGATTATAAGTGAGGGCGGAGTTGCTGGTATACCGCGGCAATAAACCCGTACACCTCAAGCACGCAGATACGCATCTGACTGATTCTGAGTACTCCAGATTTAACAAGTTCGGCTCAGCCACCGCCACGTTTGTATCATCGACACGTTGCATATTGCCACTATATCAGTACATAGTCATTAGGAGTGCTGTGTTACTCATTCAGTGTACTGTCTACTTATTTAGTGGATACTCATCGTGCAGACCATAGAGTGCATTAACTAACATGTCGGGAGCAGATTCGGAGCAGCTTTCGAGACGGCAAGAGCAGTTGGCCAAATGGAAACTCAAGCAGAACGGTGTTTCAAAAAGTGGCATAACAGCCGGAATGCTGGAGGTGAAAGTGGAGCCCACAAGTACAATACTGGTGTCGTCTGAAAATACGAAACTGGTGTCGTCTGAGAATACGAAACAGATGTCGCCTGAGAATGGCTCAGATGTTAAACCAGTCCCTTCCGACGACAAAACGCTTCAAAGACAGAAAAGATTGGAGGAGTGGAAGAAAAAGAAACTCGCCGAAGAGGAATCTTCAAGAATAGCGGAATCTGCTGAGGCAGAGAAACTTAAACGCAAACGTGAGCGTCTAGAGGCATGGAAAAAGAAGCGAGCGCTGGAGACGTCTGTGGCTTCCATAAAAATCCCCAGAAGAACCATCGCTCCTGCTCCGGTTTTACGGAAACGTGTTCTTGATCTAGGCGCCGACGATGAAGACACTTTTCAGCCCAAGTTTAAGGTGCCAACTAGCAGCGCACCCAGACCTCCCAAATCGGAGTCTGAAGTGGACGAGTTGGACGCATTCATGAACTCTCTAGAACAGCCGCAAATCTTGGCTCATGTCGACGAGATGCCCAATGTGGGCGAGAAAGACGAATCTGGGTCCGACGGCCTGGATTCCGAAGCAGAGTCTGATGCTGTCATACAGGCGAAACTCGAGAAGCTACAGCAGGAAAAAGAGTTGCATCATGTGGATCACTCAGCCATTGACTATGCTCCTTTTAGAAAGAATTTTTATGCCGAGCTCGACGAAGTAGCGTCCTTGACGCCGGAGGAAGTCTCTGCAGCCAGAATTTTGGACGGCGCCAGAGTAAAGGGCAAAAATGTGCCTGCCCCAATTTCGAAATGGGCGCATCTTTCTCTTTCCCCAATTATCTTGAGTGTGATGAAGGACAACTTGGACTTCGAAAAGCCAACTCTGATTCAGGCCCAAGCACTACCGACGCTCATGTCGGGAAGAGACTTCTTGGGAATTGCTCAAACTGGCTCGGGAAAAACGTTGGCTTTTCTACTTCCGCTACTCACCCACGTCTCAGACCAGCCGCCGCTCTTGAAAGGCGAAGGGCCCATTGCTATTTTGCTCTCTCCCACCAGGGAGCTTGCGCAACAAATCTTCAAGCAGCTCTCTCATTTCACAAAAAATTTAGGAATTTCGGCGTCTTGCTGTTACGGTGGGTCGCCGATCGAGGCTCAGATTGCTGAGCTCAAGAAAGGGTCGCAAATTGTGGTGGCCACTCCAGGTAGACTCATTGATTTGTTGGCTGCCAACAACGGCAAGATCTGCAATCTCCGCAGAGTAACTTATGCTGTTTTGGATGAAGCAGATCGTATGTTTGACTTTGGCTTCGAGCCTCAAGTCAACAAGATCTTTGGGCAAATTCGTCCCGATTGTCAAAAGATATTCTTCAGTGCAACATTTGCCAGAAAACTTGAGGCCTTGGTCCGTACCAACCTCACTGATCCTGTTGAGGTTGTTGTTGGTGGTATCAGTGTTGTCGCTCCCGAAATCTCACAGCATGTTGTATTGTTTGAGGAAGATGAGTCCACCGATGCTGCACAGATTGATTCCAAGAAATTCGAAAAGCTCTTAGACATCATGCAAAGCTACCCTGATAACAAAAAGCTTATTTTCGTGGAGAAGCAGCTGGCGGCCGACGCTTTACTAGTGCAGCTTATATCCCGGAATATTTCTTCAACAACCATACACGGAGGGAAAGAACAAATCGATAGAAAGTATGCTATTCGGGAATTCTCGGCCCCGGATAGTGGCATGGACATCCTAATTGCAACATCTATAGCCGCTCGTGGTCTCGACGTGAAAGGTCTAGACGTGGTGGTCAATTATGACCCTCCCAGTCATATGGAGGACTATGTTCATCGCGTGGGACGCACCGGTCGAGCGGGCAGAAAGGGTGATGCCTATACCTTCGTCAAGTCCTCCCAGGAGCGGTGTATCACTGATCTCGTTAAGGCATTACGATTGAGCGCAGTGCAAGATATAGACGAGAGGCTCGTTGCTATCTCGAGGCAGTATATGGAAAAGCTCAAGTCAGGAACTGAAAAAATGAGTTTCGGTTTTGGTGGTCGTGGCTTGAGCAAGCTAGATGAAGCCAGGTCCTCGAACCAGTCATTGGAGCGCAAAGCCTACAATGAGCCAGACAAGGCAAAAAGCGAAGCTACTGAAAACAAAGCTCCCGGAGCGAAGGCTTTCGAAGAATCTACAGAGGCTAGCCTTGACTTGCCAGAATTCAAGGTCATCGAGGGAAGAGCGGAGGAAACTTCTGGGCCTGATAAGGGCAGATTTCACTCGCGTGTTACCATCAACGACCTCCCTCAAAAAGCAAGGTGGACCGTGGTGAATAGGGACACGCTCTCGAGAATCATTGACACAACGTCCACATCTATCACTAATAAGGGCCAATACTATCCTCCAAAAAGCAAGGTTCCTCAAACCATCAAGAAGGCAGGAAAAGATGTGCCCGCACCACCTAAACTCTACTTACTCATTGAAGGTCTAACAGAGCATGCCGTGAATGAGGCCAACCGGATGATTCGGGAAAAAATGATAGAAGGACTCGAGCAGACTTCTCTTGATGAAAATTCGTCAGCACAAGGGAAATACAGTGTCTAGTTATTTAAAGTTTTCCTTGAATCTTTTACGACACGGTTCCAGCTCATTTTGCTGCTATCAGCAGCGAGGCCAAAATCATCGACCAGTGGTGCATATAGTGCGCGACTCCCTCGGTCTAGCATTTAAGTGGGGTACATTAATCCTACGAAGATACAACTTTCCTTGCTATAAACCCATATTCAAATGACTTTTGACGAGAAAAGATTTTCGAAGCACGCTGAGTGGGTTGTTAAAGAGATTGAGCCCGGTTTCGTTCACGTGGCTTACAACAACCCGAAGACTTTGAATGCTTACTCCACTGAAAACTGGAGAGCCTACCAGGATATTTTGCTTGAGCTTGAACATGACCCAGATACTAACGTGATTCTTATCTCGTCTGCTTTCAAGCGAGGCTTCTCGTCGGGTCTCAACATGAAGTCGGCTCTTAACATTTTGGGTGGCCATGAAGACGACTCTTTTGCAGTAAAAAAGGGAATCATGTACCAACACATTCGTGAGTTTCAGGACGCTGTGACATTGCCAAGCCGCATGAAAACTCCAACAATCTGCCTTTTGAATGGTATTTGCTACGGCCTTGCCTTGGATATAGCCTCTGCATGCAGCATTCGTGTGGCCACTGCTGATGCCAAGTTGTCGATTAGAGAAATCAAAATCGGAATTGTGGCTGACATTGGCTCCTTGCAGCGCATAAGCAATCTTGTTGGCAACAAATCGCTTGTGTACCAGTATGCATTGACTGGTGAGGTTTTCTCTGGTGAGGACGCCTTGAAAATTGGCTTCGTCAGTAAAGTATTGCCAGACTTTGATGCTGGAATTGCCCACGCGCTTGATCTTGGCCTGGATATCAACAGCAACCCACAGTGGGCCATTAAGGGCACCAAAGAATCGATTCAATTCATGGTCGATGGGGGAACTCACGAGCAAGGTTTGTTGAATATTGCCGAATACAACAGTACATACTTGGTGGGTGGAATTCCACAGAAGCACAAGTTGTGAGCAAACATTGCAAATTCAGAAGCCGCCTTCGTGGCGCTTTGCGGAGCCCAACGGGCTACTCAATAACGTTGTGCAATGAAACATGACTGCCCGGTCCCACACACCCTCCCGAGTGTCACCTGACTGGCAGGTTCAAGAAGGACATGTTTGAGTAGGTGACACTCGGGAACGTAAGTATATTCTACCACTATCAGTTTAGCACGTCCCCAATTAGCTTGTAGTTAAAGATCTTCAGAGTCACCAGGCGCGTTGTGTGCAGTACCATGTATTTCGAGCCTCATTGAAAAAAACGTCCCAGGTATACGAATTTGCACCACAAGCATGCTAAAACGAACGTGGAGTTGGCAAAGGCCGCTTCGGCGGAGCCTAGCCAGTGCCGAGAGCCGTACTGCATTAGATCCGGCAGTTAAAAGCGCCAATTTCATGGTGACGGACCACCTTTCGCCGTCTCAAGCCTTCACATCCAGTCTAACTCCAGACTTTTCTGCCATCACAAGTCAAAAACTTAACAACAACGACAGAGTTCGTTCCGAAATTCACACGCTCATACAACGCAAAAAATTCGACAGTTTGCTCTCTCTTTTGGTCAAATGGACTTCTCCGCTGCGTGGGCAGGACTGGAAAAACACCCTCCATCACAGTGAACTTGCATATGTATTGAGACAAATTGTCTCGTATCAAATCGGAGTTCTCCAGGAAGCAGCCACATATAAGGGAATATCCCATGACGGCGTGCACACAGGCTCCAGGATGGGCCAAGCTCGGACTATTCGTGAAGGTCTCCGCAAAGTATACTCCAATCTTCTTGGAGACGGGAAAAGCTCGGCGTTGCATCTTTACCTGAAGGGCCGTGAAAACTCGCTGGTATTCCAGTTGACTGAAAGCGACTTTGAAAACTTGATATCATTAGAATTGAACAACGGAAAGTTGGACTTGGCCTCGCGGTGGTTTCAAGCTTTGGAACTGCAGTACCCGCATCAAAGCCACTACGAGCACATGTCGTACAAGCTCTGGATGCTTAAATTTCAAGTGTATGGCGGATCCAAGGCCTCACTTTGGCAGGTGCAGCCGTCGCAACTCTACGAGAAAATGATCAATCCTCGGCGGTCGAATCTCAAGTCGGAAATGTCGTGGACGGAGATTTTCAATGACTATGTCAAGAATCAGGCGGCGCTGCTGGGAAGTACGCGGGCCATTTTCGACCGGCGCCTAGTGTGTGAGATTCTTTACTCGGTGGCCCACAACAACAACGTGCAGCAGTTGCGGAAACTCATTGAAACGAATTGGGGAATCTCCAGCAAGGGCAAAATGGCAAAAGGCTTTGAGCCTCTTCAAAAGACCGACCCTCTATACCCCGACATACAAGTGCTTCAGGCCATTGTGATCTCCATGCTTTACAACAAGGAGTACGTGGCCACGTTAACCTACATCAATGCGTTCCAAACACACTACGCCATGGATGTGGGCGCCAAGCAAGCCAAGCAATTCTGGGACCAGCTTTTCCGATGGAGCGAGATCGCCACACGGTTTTCCGAGTTCCGTGCTCTACACCAATACATCAAGGAGACGAATGTCAAGTCGCTACTAGGGCCTGCCGACGCCGGCGAATTGAAGGTGACTTTGGAAGAGGCCAAGAAACTGACGCAATTCAATTACGAGGGCTACTTGCGCTACATTGACGACTTGCGGGCGCAACGAAGCGGCTTGATTCTTGAGCTCTGGCGGTGCTACCGGGAGTCCGGCATGGAATTTTCCGTGCGGCCATACCAGACTCTTTTGACGTTGCTGACAGAATTCCCAAGCACAGCAGCTAGCTACGAGCTTTTGGGCTATTTGCGCCGGCAATACGACATTTATAAGGTCTCTCCAGAGTCATTTAATTCGGCCATGACCGCCGGAAAAGTGCAGAAGATCCGAGAGCTCTACTCAAGTGCTATGAAGGTGTTGATCAACTTTCAGGGAGACAGCGGTAAGTTGGGGCCCATTCCGTACATTATCAAAGAATGGGGGTTGGATGACGCCATGAGAAAGTATCTACAAGAGTGGGTGGCACGCCAGGAGCCACGATATCTCGAAGCGCTCAATACGATCAGCAAAAACGCTCAGGACGAAGATGACGAATTCTTGGGTCTATTATAAGATGAATCATTTTTTAAGATGAGCCGTCTTATAAAGTGAGTCGTCTTTTTTAAAAGTGAGTCGTCTTTCTTGAAAGTGAGTCGTTTTTTTTAGAAGTGAGTCGTCTTTATTTAAAGTGAGCCGTCTTAATCATCAAAATTGGTCGTCTTCATTTTAAAAATGACTCGTCATTTATTATAGCATCGCATGGACATAGATAAGTAAATGCTCAAGCCAAAATGACTCTGCAGCACAGTGGTGCGCGCACGACTTGTGCGCGTAGTGAACACATTTCCTCAACCGTCCACCTGTTCTCTAACTAAATACTAACAATGGCCGAAGGATTGGAAAAGCTTACCGAAGTCCCTGCCGACTTTTACAAGGATGGGTCTGCTTTCATTAGAAAGTGCTCCAAGCCAACCAAGAAGGGTATGTATTTTTGATTTGTGGAACCTATGCTTCCACATTTTTCCACGGCCACGTTTCCGGTATCATTACTCATTAATTGGTGTCTGTCATTTGTCGTTCTTGTGATTCACCCCTGGAATTTGTTGTTCTCATATGATCGTCCTCATGTGCCCTCATGGCTCCTCATTTTTCCTCGTGTTTTCCTTTGTGGTGTCCTCTGGTGTCCTCTTTATCTAGAACTAATGTGAATCCAGCTTGATACTATGCACCTAATGTTTGCAGATCTAAATCGAGATGTCTTGATGCAGCAAACGTGATCCGCTGGATTCAAAGCCCGAAATGCACTTTTGTCAGAATATCGTGTTGTATTTACTTCAAGATACCGAAACTGAAATTCGGTCTTGGCAGCGATCAATAGAATTAACTCGGGAGTGGGACAGGCTGCTTCAAGCTTATACTAACATGCAGAATACTTTAACATCATCAGAGCCGTCGGTGTTGGTTTCGTGATGATGGGCGTTGTGGGATATGTTGTGAAATTGTTGCACATTCCTATCAGATACTTGATTGTTTAGGCTCAGCAGTAATTCATGCTTTGCTAGTCATATAGCGTGGACGCTCTTGTCTTTACCAATAAATGAATCTTTGAAGCTTTGTAGTCCAATCAGAATACTGCACCCGTCGTAAGTTGCAAGCTACAATCAACAGATCAAATCCAACGACAACCAGCTGTTAGATGCACTGTTTAATCAATTCAATTGACTATTTGATCAACTCAGATCACTGTTAAATCAACCACCTGAATCATCATTCACTGTAAATTATTTCCAGCCAGCTCCAAGCTACTCTAAAGACTAATACATCTTTCCATGCGCGAGAGCGCACTATGTAGTATGCACCTGCACCGCGATGCACTAGTAGCGAAAAAAAGCTCATCTCAGTCCAGCTCCACAAGCACGCTACAATGGCCAAAGAAACGACCGCTTTCGTCAAGAAATTGGCTCACAACGACGATCGCATTCGTCGAAAAGCATACGATGCCTTAAAGCAGTTTTTACAGTCCAAGGCAGGCGCCAATCTCGACCAACGTGAATACGACAAGTTGTGGAAGGGCCTCTACTACTCCATGTGGTTTTGTGATAAGCCCATTCCACAGCAAAAACTTGCTGGAGACCTTGGCACGTTGTTCTCCGAAGCTGCGCCCCAGCTGTCCTTGAAGCTTTTCCACGAAGCCTTCTGGCGCATTGCCTCCAGAGAATGGTATCAAATAGACAAGTGGAGAATAGACAAGTATTTGATGTTGGTAAGAAGAGTGATCAGACACATGCTCTTCCGTTTGCATGCCAACGGCTGGCCCAGTGCCGAGATCCAGGAATTCTGGGAAGTGTTGCTCAAATTCCCTTTGTCGGGCATCCCCAAGATCCCCGCCTCTTTGGGTTACCACGTGTGTGACTTGTTTCTCGATGAGATTGAGTATGTGATCTTCCAAGATTTTAGAGACTACAGCGAGGAGATTGACGCCGATGACGACGAAAGCGACGAAAGCGACGAGGAAGAAGAAGATGACGAGGAAGAAGAGAATTCAAATGATGAAAGTGACAAAGACTCCAACGACGCCGAAGAACAGCAGGAACAACTGGAAAGTGCGGAATCGGAAGTTGAGGCTAGAAAGGCTGAAATTGTGAGCAGCACTCCGCTTGCAGAATTGTTGCAACCTTTTAGAAAATTGGCAGAAGATGTCGGAAATGAGGCCATGCGGACCAGGATCAAGGAGGAAATTTTGGAGGACGCAAGATTGGCGGAGTGGGGCGTTACAGAGACTACTTTGGATAGTGCCGATGAGTCCGAGGACGAGTGGACGGGGTTCTAACTGCATAATACATGGAAAACGAATTAAACATGGAAAACGAATTAAACATGGAAAACGAACTTGAGTAGACAAATGCAAAAATCTGGAAAGCGTGTTTTGTTGATGTATCAGCTTGTGCATCTTCAGACATGATCTATACTCCATCTAGACTTGGTGTTATCTAGACATGGTGTTAGACTACAGAGTCTAGAAAATTCACCACTATCTGCGCATTTGCAGTGTCGTGCGGTACTCATTGCGCGACTAGTGGTCGCAGCATTGCGCTACACCATCGCCAACTACACACGCTAACTTAGCCTGTGGACATTTCGATGGCAGATAAGAACCAGTATATTCCAAAATTCATACAGGATGTGCCCTGGTACTACAAGGCAAAGCATGGAGACGATGCTTTGAGCCATCACAGAAAGGACCCAACCCTGGACGTAATTGACCACAGTCTTCCACAGGCTGGTGTGGGGATTAACGATGACTACACAGTGACTGCTGACGGCGAACAGAAGAGATTTGTGGATGACTACGATGCCAAGCGGGATCGCTGGCGTGGGCACACCGACAAACAATGGGATGAGATTCTACAGAACTGGAACTCTATCAAGGGCGATGTGCAAGCCGCCGGCGCTGCAGACTCGGACGATACAGATTATGAGCTTGAGCTCCTGGAGTTGGGCTTGAGACACTCCGACTTGGTTCCCAATCAAGCGGAGGATGCTTTGGAAAAAAGCATCCGTGACAGGCGGGATATCCCATCGTACATTAAGGCGATTAATGCCAATGAAGGCGGAAAAATCGTCTTGGGAAAAGACTCTTTGGGCGCGTTGGTTAATGACGACTCGGAGTTTCAGAAGGAGAGCCACGACGTATCTGAGTTCAAGAAAATGCAGAAGTTTGCCTGGGACCAAAAACGGGAGTACGAGATCAAGCTCCAAAAGACAAATTACGAGAATCAGTTGGCGCACATGAGCAACCCAAACGAAACGGTCCAGGCAGTAGCCGCTGCGGACCTAGATTCCAATATTGAGGCCAGCCCAACGCTCATGATGTTGAAAAACAGGCAGCACGAAGAATCCCGCCGCAAAGAACGTGAGGCCAAGCGCCAGAAACTTCTCGATAGGTATGGCTAGTTCAAAGGTCCTCCGTGCGCTCAATTGCCGCTAGAAGACTTGAGGATTTTCAAGAGCTCTAGGCCCTTGAGGAGCTCTGCCTCTGCGGTGTTCAAGTCCTCGTAATTCAAAGCCGAGATGGCAAATTTGGCGTGTTTCTGAACCTTGGATATCTGCTCTGTTGCATCGACAATTGCCCCAACATCAGCTTTAGTCACCTGATCAGGCTTGGAAGCTTCGACTTTCCGTGGAGCATCCAGTGCCGGAGGGGCAGGTTCTCCCGGAGGTATGAATTGGATAGAGGAGCTTTTGTTGATCAGAGATGATTCTTCGTCAGGAATATACTTTGGAGCTCCCGGAAGGTCAATCTCCAGCTCATTGTCGAGACCAGGATTGAACTTGGGTGCTCCTGGAAGGGAGAATGGGATATCTTCGTTGTCTTTGCTCTCTTTTGGGTCCTCTCCGTTTAAGAAAGAAGCGGCGCTTTGTTCCGGGGTTGCGGTCTGTGATGAGGAACTAGTCACATCTTTCGTTTCGCTCAAAAATGTTTTGGGCGTCTCGCTCGTACTAGAGGGTTCTTCAAGCGTGTCATCTGGCGGAACCTCTGCACTTTCATCCAATTGTGCCAATTCGGACTCTTCTCCCTTGATGGGAACTTCATCCTTAAGGAGCCTGCTCAATTGATACTTCAAAGTCTTGACTTTTTCCTTTGCGAAAGCGACGAACTGCTCTTTGGTTTCACATGTGGCACCAGTTGTTTTCGAGTAATCAATGGAGGCCTTTTCGTCATTGGTGAAGATGGAGAAGAGCGCCCAAAAGTTGAGTGTGGCCCTCAATTTGGACACCAATTGCGGCTTGTTCAGGCCATCGTACTCTTTCAAATCCTCAAGGCACCCGTGGAAGAGCTTGAAAGCAAACACGAATATCAAATTGATGGATAGTTGCCGGCTCTGGAGAACTTGTTGCACTGACTCGTCTGCATGGGAAAACTTGATAGCTTCGGTGTCATCCAAGAGGCTCACCGTGAACAGCTCAACTTCGCCTCCGCTTTGGTGGAGTTTGTTGGCTAGAATGTGTTCTAGCACATACACCTTACAGTAATAGCTGACCACGGGGTTTGCCTGTAGCAATTCCACGGCACGTGCAATGAACGGAGTGACGTTTTTGTCTGCTTTGATGGCTGCCGGCACGTCTTTGACTGTAATGGACATGGCTATGGTAATTTGGTGGGGTATGGAGATATCATGTATTGCGCGCGCCATTTCCATGAAGGTGTGGCATGGTATTAAGTCATGTATAGTAAATGGGAACCCTAGGAATTTTTGAGTTGCATTTTGGTGTATGGCTTCGTTCGTGCTTGTAGAAGGTAGCTACCACGGTTCAATCAGGACTGGGTCATGGATTTTTTTTGACGTCGGAAAATGTCTGCAAATGTATTCTCAATTTAGACCATATATCGCAATCTCTTGGAAAAAGGCATAACCAACATCCAATCTCATCTTTATCCGGGCACAACAGCTTCAGTCAAGTTAATCAAGATCTTCTCAAGTTAATCAAGATCTTCTTATGTTAACCCAGATCTTCAGTCAAGGTAATCAAGATCTTCAGTCTACAGTAAATCAAAAGCTTAGTCTACAAAATCATGTTATAACACTCGGTGAGGTATCCTGTTGATTCGTATCTCATATCTAAAAACTCAAGCACTGGGCAAGTCTGGCATGCGCAAAATCTCGCCATTATTGTTCACAGTGTCCTCCTGCAACAAAGCCAAAATCTTGGAGTTTTTCCATTTCTCCGGCAAAGGCGTCACGTCGTAGTTCTTGGTGGCCCAGTAGTATATGTCCCAGTCAGCTTCATCCAACAACAGGTCAAACTCCTGAAGCTCCTCCATATTGAAATTGCCCAAGTGCTTGCTTGCAAATCTAGAAAGCAATAGGTCGCTCTCCAAAATGCCTCTTTTGCGGGCCTGATATGTGAGCCTGGCTCTGATCACATCTATGGATTCACCTGTTCTCTTGATCGGGTCGATCCGCGCAGCAAGCTCGTTGTAGGAAGGATTCTGCGGTTTTCCGTGGTTCAAAAAACGCCTGCAGGCTAGCGTTCTTGCTCTGAACATAGTGTGGAGTGGATTTGCCTTGAACATTGTGTAGTATGCTAAATCACCGTGGCGATGTTCACATTGGCTCGCTGTGCCGCTGTGTGCAGTCTGCCGCTCCACCGCACCTGGCCTACACACTAACACTAATAGCACTACTATTGATACAAGCACACTACCGCTGTTTAACTCAATACAAGCACGCAGTCATGGGAAAAGCGGTCTCCAAACTTTCAAAGGACGAAATCAAACAGCTACGCGACCGGACGCTTTTTGACAAGCGCGAACTCCAGCAATGGTACAAGGGTTTTTTAAGGGACTGTCCCAGTGGGCAACTATCGGAGGAGGAGTTTGCCAAGGTATTCAAGCAATTTTTTCCTTTTGGCGATCCCACAGACTACTGCCACTACCTCTTTTCTACCTTCGACACAGACAACTCCAAATACATTGATTTCAAGGAGTTCATAATAGCGTTATCCTTGACGGCCCGAGGCGACCTCCTGCAGAAGTTGGACTTTAGTTTCCGATTATACGATTTCGACCGTGACGGCAAGATTTATTACAAAGACATGTTGGAGGTGATTACCGCCATCTATAAAATGGTGGGTCCAATGGTGGCTTTGCCCGAGGATGAAAAGACGCCTCAGGCTCGTGCTGAGAAGCTATTTTTGCTTGCTGAAAAGGACAAGGACACGGACTTCTTGGATTTCAATGACATGAAGCACCTTGTGAAGCAAGATCCTTCGCTCATCAACTCGTTGAACACCTACGAGGGTTTGGTCTGAGGCTAGATCATTGATATATACATCTAATACAAAATCGCACCGTTTTCACCGCTTGCCACTGTTGACACGGCCGCTCTGTGCTGCCCTCACTGCTGTCCTTCCACGGCTTCGAGTAAGCCGTCTAGTAGCTCATCCACCTCGTTGATATCCACCCCAGTACAATAGCTCACGACTTTCTTGAACTTGGCCGTGAGCATGCGGTAGTCATGAAGATTGTTGAGCTCCATCTGGAGCGACTCGTTGATCTCGTGGTATGCCTGAACTCTTGCAGCTAACACCTCCGTGGGAGGTAGTGTCTCCACAATCTCGGGTGTTGACTCGGCTGGTTCGTTATTTGCAAGCTTCTGGTAGATGGCCTCTATAATAAACGGCTCGTCTGCATCAAATTTAGCAACGTCTTCGCTCTCTTCGCCGTCTAGATGTACACTGATACTGTCTTCTTCAGAATGTCCTTTCTTGAGCATCTCCAATTTGTCGTTTATGTTGGTCATCTGCAACTTCATTGTGTCGACGTGTGATATTTTGCTCGTGATGTTCTTGGCAATGAATCTGTTGTTGGCTGTGGTCACAGTGGCTTCCCGGAGCTCCTTGTTCAACCCGTTGATTTCCGCCTTCTTTGCGTGGATGATTCTCTTGTACTCTTCGTTGGTATTGGAGAGTAGTTCTTGAATCGACATGAATATTTTGTTGGATAATAGCGAGGAGCTTGCGATCTCACTTGTTGGGGTCTCTTCTCTCTGTTGCGACTCATCTGGAAGATCTTCCAATGGCTCTAACTCTCCCACATCTGGATATTGCACACTCTTTTCAAGAGCATCCATTCCAGTGTGGACGAGCAGAAATAAGTACTCATCATTTTCTGATGCCCCCGCTAAATTATCGAGTAGCTGGTTCACCGATTTGAAGGAATAAGGATTGCTGTTGTAGATATTTCTGATCTCAATGACGTGATTGACACATTTGAAATCCGTGGGCTTCACGCCCAAACTGTTAGGCAAGTCCACGTCTGCCTTCAACTCCAACAACAAAAACACAAACCAGCTGAGTTCATGTTCGCCGGCCAAATGAAGAGCTGTATTTCCTGTCTGAGCCTCTTGAGAGTTGATCAAAACGTGGCACAACTTGTGCAAATTCTTCTCTTTATCGGGGTTGGTGATGATCCACTCGAGAATCTTGCCAAAGTAGAACTTGGAACTCTTGCTGTTCTTGGTGGCCAGAAGAATCAAATGGTGTAAGAAGGTCTGGTGCTGGTTGTCGTAGAGCCACAACGTAGGGTATAGCCAATTGCCGAGAAGCTCTGAAAAATTGCCCTTTTCCATCGCGTTAGTGACCTGAATGGTTGCAATGAGCGGCGTTTCGCCCTTGTTGTCGCCTCTGATTGGGCTGCAGATCTGAAGCTTGACCAAGCTACTGACGAGGTTGGTGGATGCCAACGTAGATGCGTAATGTAAGGCGGTCTTGCCCAAGGAGTCCAAAGACACGTCTAAATCTTGGGGCAGTCTGGCACTCAAGATGGATGCAAAGCGGCTCTTGATCTCGTCTTGCGCGAGCGAATCCTTACTGTCGGACTTGAAGATTTCACTGAACTTGAGCTTCGCCTCCAGCACTAGAGCGCGGTCTTTCTCGTCAAAGGTCAAGGGTGGTAATGCGTAGGGGAAGTTTGGGTTGGCGAGATTGTTCAAAGATGGCGGAGGCGGCGAGACCTTGCGTCTTTTGGAAGGAGAGTCCTCGTGGTCTGAGTCTGCAATGGACACGCGTTTAGGGGACTTCTTTAGGTAGGAGGGCGTGAACTTGGGGAGCTTTTCGTAGTCATGGACATCCACAAGAAACAAAGTTTTGATTAACTTGTACACGTCCAAGCGCACGGCGATGGACACGGCCTTGTCGTAGGGAATCCAGAGCCCTCGGATCTGCAGCACTTCGTGTGCGGAAAAGTCGTTGTAGAGCGGTGATGGCGCCTGGTTGTATTGCAGACTGGTGAGGATTTCGTTTTTTAAAAAAGCCGCCACCTGGTCTGGAGTGTAAATGTTTAGAAGCACCAAGAGGTGGAGCATTTGCGACACGTTCACGTACGAGTCCTGGACACGGCGCAACACCAGGGGCTGGTCTGCAGACTCTAAAACGCCATCGTCAAAAGACACTTGAATGAACTTCTGGCCCAGATATTTGCTTGCGGAGATGTGAGGCGAGCCAAGCGTGAGCCCACTAGAAATGGCCTTTGACGGCGTTTTGTTGATGTGAGTGCCATATAGTTGGTTGGAAATGGAGTTTGTGGTGGTGTCGCCTGTGAACTGAGGAGACTCCATTGTGGCTGGGTGCAAAACAGAGGCGGTGGCTGTTTTTGCTGAGGAGTAGATTGTCTGGTGGTGAGGCGTCCAGTGAAGTTTTCCTAAACGGGAGAGAGGACGTGTGGGCCCGTACCTCCCGCGGTCGCGCGCGGCGGCTTGTTACCGAGCAGGTCACGTGTATTGCCTAAACGGGACTTGTTGTGGTGTGAAAAACCGGAACCAGACTTGAAGCCTGAATTTGGTGGTTGCAAGAGTTTCGAGTGGTGGCTGCAAGTTTCGAGGGTGGCTGCACTGCAATGACAAAAATTAGAAAGCGTTGATCTTGTGGTCCTGCACACAGTGCACAGGCCATCACACCTAACAATCATGTGCTACGCATACACACATATGGACTACTCCGACAGAGTAAACTCCAAAAAAGGAGCCGGTGGCGTTGCCGATAGGCACCAAAGCAATGTCCAGACCAAGCGACGGATCAAAGAGCTTTTGACCAGCCAAGTTTTGGACCTAGATAACGATCCCTATGTATTCAAAAACCATCTTGGTTTGCTAGAGTGCCGGCTCTGTCTCACCACACACACGAACGAGGCGTCGTATATCTCGCATCTCGGAGGCCGCAAGCATTCTATGAATCTCGAGAGACGGCGGATTTTGGAGGAGAAAAATGGCGATCTGAAGCAGCTGCCTCAGGGTATTTCGGTAACGGCAGTGGAGACCCGCCACTGGAAGAAAATCGGAAAGCCCGAGTATCAGGTGACCAAAATCAGAGACGAGGCTTCGCTACGGACCGGGATTTTGGTGCAGATGCAACTTGGCCGCATCACCGCCGACGAGCCGTGTTTTCGGATCTTGTCCCACTATGAGTTGTCCTCCAAAAACAGAAACATGGCCCACTCATTTTTGCACAAGCATAGACAAGATCACGAAGATGACGACATTGACGCCAGTGCGTGGCAATATTTGGTGATTTCTGCCGAGCCCTACGAAAACATAGCCATAGCGCTACCAAAGGAGTTGCAAGTGGAAAAACCGATTTCTTCCGAAATGGATGAAAATTATTGGTGGTTTTGGGACCGTGACTCAAAGGAGTATTTTATACAATTTTTGTTTAACTCTGTGAAATGAGCTATATGAAGACTACGTGTGTGCTAAACACCAATAATGTGGATCTCGCACCAATATGTGCATCAAAACAAAGCACCTAAACAGCGTCAAGAAAAGAAATGAAAAGAAATGGAAAGAAATGGAACAAAACGAAGAGAATATCTTTCTTTAACGTCCAAATTAATGCCTAATCACCACATTCACCTCACTCGTTACTCAAGTGTCATGGTTTCTCGTGAGTTGCAACCGCGTCGCCACACCCGTGCACCACGGGTCCTGCAGATACCCCCCCCCCCCCCCCCCCCCGGCCCCCCGGGGCCCCCGGAAACCCCCCCCCCCCCCCCGCGATCTTGGTGGCTATCACATGTCTGGCCACCATTCACAATATCTACGCCATGACTTCGGAATCACCGCAATTGCCCCGCATTCTAGATCAGTGTCAGAAAGCGCACGCACTCGTCAACGCTTTTCTCTCCGATTCTTTGCCGCAGGGTCATCTCGAAAAATTGACGCCAGAGTACCATTGCCGGTCTCAGCGAAGACAGATCGTCAAGGAAAAAGTCCGCAAATCTCTCGAGGTTCTTCACAATAGCTTGGATGCTCATGACTTGAGCGAAGTCGCCGTGTCCTATAATGGTGGTAAAGACTGCCTTGTCATGCTCATGTTGCTCATGTCGGCTATTTACTCCAAGTTGTCCAAATCCGGGCTTGAAGGTCATGCCGATTATTGTCTAGATTCTATCTACATCAACTCTGAGCTTCCTTTCCCGGAGTTGACAGAGTTCATCGAATCCTCCACTGTACAGTATGGCCTTAACTTGATCACCATCAAGGCGCCCATGAAAGAGGGTTTCGAGCATTATTTGAACCAAGTCAATTCCAAAACCAAGGCCATTGTTGTGGGCATTCGATATGCTGATCCGTATGGCAGTCAATTGGAGTATGAGCAGCAGACTGATCACCACTGGCCCAAGTTTCTACGTATCCACCCGATCTTGCACTGGCACTACTGTGACATATGGGACTTCATAATAGCGTGCGATTTGGATTACTGTTCTTTGTATGACCAGGGGTACACGTCGTTGGGCGGCGTTGACTCCACTGTCCCCAATATGTTCTTGAAGAACGATTCCTCGGAAGGCCCCGAGTATTTGCCTGCGTACCTGCTTGAAGAATATGCCGACGAACGAGAAAGAGTTGGTAGAACTAAAAAGTAGCCACGATATAATGATGAACACTCAATAACATTAGAGTAAAGTAGTACTAATTATAAGAGATCAAATGAGAAGAGGTTTAAACCTTTTGAAAGTAAGGACCCAATGACACCCAGTAATTACCCGATGTTAAACGAGTTTGGCCCATAATCGAGTATGGCCCAGTGTTAATCGAAATTTGACTCAATCTCAATTAAGTCATCATAATTAACCGATTGATGGCCCAACTTATCCAGTCAAGACTCACTATAGAGAGACGCTTATGTTTAGAACCGAAACATCAAATCTCGTAATTCACATGGCTCTTCTATATCCTTGGCCACGAGAACCATTTAAGGATCCGCAACTGTAGCGATGAAAAACCTTCAATCGTCTCTTCCCGCATTGCTATTTAGAAGAACGTTTCTATAGTACTCTTCTGAATGCGACCCCACACCAATTTCTCCCAAAGCCACTTCTGCACTAGTGGCGCCCACCGAAATGGGCACGTTCTCCTTGCCCTCCTTTTTGAGCTCTAGCGTCTTCATCCGCAAGTACAACTCAACCTCCTTCTTGTTGTTCTCGTCAATGAGATTCTGCAAGTGCTGTATGTAGTCCACTGCCTGGGTCAAAATCTGGCCCTTATTTGGCTTTCCATCCTTTGTGCCCGCAGCCTTGCTCAAAACATCATCATATGCCGCCGCCCCTCCGCTGCCGCCGCCTCCTGCCGCATTTTCCTGCTCCTGAAAATAGCTGGCGGGGATAAGCGTAAGAAGTTCCTGGATCTTGTCGTTTATATTGTCCCTCCGCTTGCGCTCGTTACCCTGGTCCCCCTTGTCGTCATTCGAATCCCCATTGTCTTCGTTTTTGATGTGATAGGCTGAATTCCGCCTGGAATGTGGCTTAGTGATACCCCCTGAGGATGCTCCATTGGCCAGTCCCACTCCGCCGGCGTGGAATGACTGACTTAGTTGTTTCTTGATATCGGATGATAATAGGTCCAGTGCCACGGGACTGCCAACATCAGCATTTGAGCCCACATTGATGCTTGGAATAGGTTGTGATGTGTTGGCCGAAGGAGTGTCATTGGCAGAGCCACTGCTGGCAGCCAGCGGCGTCAATTGCTTCGAATCATAAGTGTCCTGAGAAAAGTCATATCTTTCAAATACCTCATAGGGGCTTTTGAAATCCATAATGTTGGCGACGGAAACGTGTGGCTGTTTTGTGCGGAGCTCCTGGTTCAAAACACTATCTTCTTCTTGCACCCGTACCTCCCCTATCGCGTCTGCTGCACTACCTGGTACTTTATGCCTATAATACATATGAAGGCCGGAGTTTCTAGCCAAGTCGATGTTGCCATGGCTCTTGGTAATCATCCTCAATTTCTTTCAATACCATGGCTCTTTCTCTCGAATTCCGCCGCAGTCTTTAATGCAAACTGCTAGTAGCCGCGTTCTATAAACCTTTCTCTGCTCAACCTCTTACCAAGCTTCTTGAATTTAGCCTCTATGTTCCTTGCTCTTCTTTCATCCTCCTTTGACCAGATGGGCGATCCGCCCGGATTGTATATCGTGTCACCAATGCGCATTTTGTGGTGCACAGTCAAAATCTCCTTGAGAATCGAAAATGTAATCAAATCACCCTCAAATCCATTATTCATCATTTCCACCAAAATCAACTCAATCTCGCATAATGACGACTTACCAAAGAACACCCAGTGAACGGTGATCACCTCGTTGTACGTCCTTTGGTTGCAGACTATCGAGTATAGATTCAAATCCTTTTTGCTCATGTTGAAAAGACTCATTGCCAACGATCCATCGCAAAACTTGTGGCTCGTTATCTGGAGTATATGATTAAAGATAACAGGCATAGTGAACGCGTTTAATGCTGGCTCCTTTGGGTCTTGTGACGTCATAGCTTTTGACTCTGCGCAGTAGCTCTCGTGTCTTTTCAAGTAGTCTTGTACACTTTCCCCTTTGAGCTTGTGTAGAAAAAACCCCGGAGAATGAAGCATCTGAGCGTCAAATCTCGAGAAGAACCTCTCCACAAATGCTATCAATTCCTTTTTGCTAGTGATTTCATCAAGATACTGAATGGTGTCTGCGATGCTTGCACGCGATTGATCTTCCAAAATCTGAGAATCTTTATGTGAAAATCGGCCTAAGCTTGTCAACTCCCTAGCCTCGAACTTGGATTTCGGGGCTTGAGTTGTAGCCGGAGTTGCTTCAACTGTTGGAGTCTTTGTAAAAGACTCCCGCAAATTAGTGAGTACCTGCTTTTGAAGCCGGTCTGCTTTGACCTCTTTTTCTTGTGTTTGAGAGTAGGTTTCAAAGATTTTTCTGAATAACTCACTCTCAGATTCGATGACAGACTTGGCACTTTCGCTATCATCTGAAAAAGTCTTGGTGTTTGTGTCGAAAGCCTTGTGCAGGGGCCTTAGTTCTGAGGACTCCGACATTTCATCGAGTAACATATCGAGTTCCAGAAAAGAATCCGATCCACCATCAGTGTCTTTATCGCCATTGAGGGTATTTGTAGCTGAATGGCTGCCTTCAACTTCATCAAGAAGGTCGTCAAACAAGGAGTTTATGTCACGAACATTTTCCTCTATTTTTGTTTGGGCGATGTCCTCCTCTTCGCTGAAAGCCTTGTGGTCTGCTTTGTCACTCAAATCGATCTCAAGCCTAAAGATGTCGTTTTTTGTTGAATTGAAACGGTGTGCGCCTCTCAGCTTGAATGCGGATGCATATTCGTTATTCCAAAGAAACGACGAAGTCGCGGGTAACTGTTTAAGCCCTCTTGTTAGTAGAAGCTTGGATCTAAGTGTGATCATCAGACGTTGTAGGCTGGTGCACATATTATTTTTCGGTGCGGCATGATGACTTGTGGTAGTGTATAGAGTAAGCTCGGTACGCAGCATGTCGCTGCTAAAGCGTGGAATGACGATCATGCAGAACAAACACTCATCAAGATCTATTGGTATTAGGTAGAGACTTATTGGGCATGTTCCACGGGACCAACATTCCATTAACGTAGAGCCCGTGCGAAGTCAGCCGAATACTTATGTCTTGCAGGTTAAGCACTCGGCACTGCGTGGTTTCAGTCGATAGTCGGCTCGAGAACCACAAAATCGGGCTCAGCCGCAGTTTGTTTTTCGGATGCCTTGGTTTCTCTTTCTTTGTTTCTCACCTTGTACACACCTTTTTCAGGCGCCTGTTCGAGCTCAAGGTTGTCGCGGTTTGCACCTATAAGCAGCTGATAGTCTGAATGATCAATATCCCATTCTTTCCCAAGTTTTTCACAAAGGTAGCTGACTGCATCGTCACAAAAGCCTAGAAGGCTCACGTCGAAGTTGCAGTGATTAATAGGGTCTCTATTAATCAAGATCTGGGGCACAGAGGGAGAAACTTTGTCAACAATTTCTGCCACAGGTGCCACCTTCAAAGAAGTTCCAATGCTAATCACCAAATCGCAGTCACTGAGATCTTGGTTAATCATCAGATGGAATCTAGCCGGTAAGGCTTCGCCAAAGAATGTGATGTTTGGCTTCATAACTCCGTAACTCTCTTCCACTACTACCGAGTCACTATTGAGAAGCTTTTTCCTTTTTTTGTTGCACTTAGGGCAATAAGGGATTTCCTTCGCCCTCATAGTCGGATAGATGACCTCTCCTTCCACCTCGTAGCCACACGTCACACATGTGGCGTAACCGAATGACCCGTGACACTGAATTAACTTGTCCCTGGATATTCCTGCATTTGCCTCTAAGTTGTCAATGTTCTGCGAGTAATTCCTCAAGAGTTTTCCTTTGTCTTGTAGAAGTTTAATAAACTTGTGTAACGGTGCATAAATGTGGTCAGGCGGTAAGATCATGTGGGCAATGGAGTAGAAAATAGACGGGTCAGTGTGGAATATTTCCAAGTCGAATACCTCCTGGGGGTCCGAGAGCCCCAAGCTTGAAATTTGAGAATAGAAACCTTGCGAGGATCTGAAATCGGGAATTCCAAGACTAGTGGAGATTCCGGCGCCGGTTATCACCAATATTTTGTTGCATTTCTTTAAGCTTTCGAGGACTTTGTTCACAGAATCAAACCCCTCGAGCCGAGACCGCAATTCACGCACCCGCTTCATGGCCGTATGTAGGAGTTTGATTAGTTGAAGAAGGTTTTCGCCATCTGCCAACGGCGGAAGATTTCTAGGTACAAAGCCCAAATTCAAGATCAACCTCACAATATCCTCGCTGGAGGCGGTGGGGGGTAAGTAGTCCTGTAGGAAAGCCATGACGCCCTTCTCCTTCAAGTATTTGCGGGTTTCGTAGACAGTACGCTTCAGTGCGGTAACATTCGAGCTGCTTGCGATTTCATTATCCAGCACGGTGTCTGCAAGGGCTTCAGAATGTGCAGCAGTCTCTTCTAAATCTGAAGAATCCACGCTTTGTGCCGACAGAGAGTCCAAAAAACCATCCGTCAGATTATGACGGGACGCGTCTTCCGTGCTCTCTGAAGTGAGTCCATTGGAACTTGCACCGAGCCCATTGGAATTTGCGCTGAGTCCATTGGAATTTGCAGTCACTTCATTGGAAGTTGATTCCGTCACCACCGTTTCCTCGAGAATCACATGAGTATTTGAGGGGCTGGATGAATCTGAATTGCCAGAGACGTTATTCTTTGAAAGTGCCCCAAATTTGGAGGAAATTTCCAGAAACTTGGAATTGTCATTACCGATGGAGCTGTCGTCGTCTGAATTGTCATGGCCAGAGGAGGAGGTGTCACTGGCTTGCATAAAAGGCTTTGTGAACAGGGCCATAGGTTGTTTGGGCAGCTGCCGAAGCAGCACATCAGGTCTTGCTTTTTTTGCAATATGCGTATCGGACTCCAGGTCCGAGTCTAAGAGAACCACATTATTATCAAGGGGATTCATTAGTTTTGGTCTCCGTGTATATATCCCTGAGAAAATGTGTTTTGAATGGAACTCACGTGCGCGGCAAATTAGACGCGACAATGTTAGGAAATAGAGACTTGAGAATAAGAATCTCAGTGATTTACCTACACAATAGATAATCTTTAGATGGTCCTCAACTAGGTAACTCTCTAGTGTAATTACCAGAGGGAGCTTTACAAATTATTGTAGTAATTGTTGAGCAGAAGCGTGACTTTGAATCATACATTCATTCAGTTGCAGTATCAATTGGTGTCACGTGATATCGGTCACGTGACATACATGGTTCTGCAGCAACACATGCACTATAGAGAGACTCAAGAGACTCAAAGAAGCGAATTCATGAGATGATCTCCTCGGCTAAATTCCTTATGCGCCATTCTGAAACCAATCCAAAACAAACCTGGCACAAAGATCCATCTCAACTAAGACGTCTCAAAGTCCAAGTGGTGCATATAACCGAAACCTTGCAGACGCATAGTGTAACCGATCTCCTGCGGATCAGAGAATGCTAAGGCGATGCTAAACGCGCATGAAACACCGCGCGCGTAGTGTGCAGGCACACTGTCGAGATATATACTTTTTTTCGGCCTTCGTTCCTTTTCTCTCCTTACACCATGTTGGATAACGTTGAGTTCATCAAAACTCCAAAGGCGCCGGTGCAGCCATCAGCCTCTAGCGAGTGTGGTATTCTCACCACAGACTCCCCCACCATCCACAATGCCCCTTTGCCAGCAGATGGTCCAGGAAGTAAGCACTTTTCGAATCTTGCCTTGGGCGGGTTTTTGGTGCTTATCCCCTTGTTCGCCACTCGCAAATTGGGATTGGGTTTCAAGACGTGGCTCTTCTTGGCCGTCTTGTTTGCCATTCCTATCTTGATGGCCTACTGGACCATCTTGTCGTCCTTCTCTCCTCGCTTGAACGAGAAGGTGAAGTTGCCAGGAAAGCCAATTTCTCACTACTTGGAGTTCCACACCCCTGAGTTGAAGGCCAAGTACGAAACCAGCAACAACGGCCAGGGCTCCAAGATCCCAATGGAGACTTTCCACGAGTTGTACTTTGACAACAAGGTTTCCTTCAAGGGCGACTGTTTGGACGTCTTGGAGTACAGACACGACTGGTGCACTTTCAGATTTACGCTTTCCCTTTTCCGTTTCTTTTTATTTGGCATGATTCCAGAGGTCATCATGCACTCCAAGTCTCAGGACGAGGAGCAGGTCAGAGACCACTACGACCGTGGTGACGACTTCTACACCTGGTTCTTGGGCCCTCGTATGATCTACACTTCCGGTGTCATCAGTGATATTACCAAGGAGGAGACTTTGGAGGAATTGCAAGACAACAAGTTGAACATTGTTGCCTCCAAGATTCAATTGAAGGAGGGCGAGCACGTCTTGGACTTGGGCTGTGGCTGGGGTACCTGGGCTGCCTTCAGTTCGTCTCAATTTGGAGCCAAGGTTACCGGTGTTACTTTGGGTAGAAACCAAACCAAGTGGGGTACTGAGTTGATGGCCAAGTACGGCGTTACTTCCGAGCAATCCAAGATTGCATGTTGCGACTACAGAGACTCTCCTAAGTCGGGTAAGCCAAACGGCAAGTACGACAAGATCACCTGTCTTGAGATGGCTGAGCACGTTGGTATCAGAAGATTTGGCGCCTTTTTGGAGCAAGTACACGAGGCTTTGGAGGATGACGGTTTGTTCTTCTTGCAATACGCAGGTTTGAGAAAGAACTGGCAATACGAAGATTTGAACTGGGGTTTGTTCATGAACAAGTACATTTTCCCTGGTGCTGATGCATCCACTCCTTTGGCGTTTGTTGTTTCGGCCTTGGAAACCGCTGGTTTCGAGATCGTCACCCTTGACAACATTGGTGTGTCTTACTCTGCTACTTTGTGGAGATGGTACAGAAACTGGATGGGCAACAAGGACAAGGCAGTCAACAAGTACGGTATTAAATGGTTCAGAATCTGGGAGTATTTCTTGGCTTCTTCCACCATCACCTCCAGACAATCCGGTGCCACCTGTTACCAATTTGTCTTGAGAAAGAACATCAACTCCTACCACAGAATCAACTATGTGCCATCCATGAAGGGAACTTTGACTCCCGCCAAGGAAGGTATCAAGTGGGCCAAAGAGTAGTTGTTTTTTAATACATGAACATTGTGACAGGCTGTAGCTTACTGTTAAGGTAGTCCGCCTGTATATATCAAGATATTTTAAACTAGCATGCTGACACTGACATGACATGAAACTGACACGACTGACATCATGACTGGCATGACGACGACTGTCACGTGTAAAGCCAGTGACTCTGCCGGGGAATCCGGTCACGTGACTACATCCGCCGGCCCGACACCCGCACGTTTTTAAGTCCGGATGAGGCCTGCATCTAGCATTCCGGGGGAGCCATACCCACCCACCATCTTTTCGCCACTGACGCCCAACAGCAAACACACCGTGTCCGATCTCATCAGCCAGCTGCCAACACTAGACTGTGTGTGATGTTGTGGGGACTGTATATAGCCCGGCTGGCCGCCGGCGCTCGGCAATTGCCGTATCTGGGACAAAATCACACGTTGATAAAGTTCCGCCGCGCCGCGGAAAAAAAAGCGCCGCCGGGCCAGCGCCCCACATATATGCCTCTGATATGGCAGCGATAGTGCGCACCCGTACATCCCGTTCCGCGCTTCATGCGCATTTTGACTCCGATCACCGCAACATCCGCTGGATACCAAATCTGGGGTATGCGACACTTGATAGCTACTATATAAGGCCGCACACCGCTCGTCCCCGCAAACGTCTTCCTTTTTTTTCATCCAGGAGTTTTGATTACCACGCTATTTTCCATAGTCAGCTAAGCAATTCTTCGATCTTATAACGCAACAGAGAACACATCAACATGTCGTCCCCTTTCCCAACCACATCTTCCAAGATACAAGGCGTCCAGGTGTTGGGCCCCGTGCCCTCCAATGCCAAACACATCTTCAACCCAGAGGCCCTTGCATTGGTTGCCACTTTGCACAGAAACTTCAATGGCCAGAGGAAGAAGTTGTTGGCCAACAGAAAGGAGCAACAGAAATTGAGAGACCAGGGCGTGTTGCCCGACTTCTTGCCTGAAACCAAGGAAATCAGAGAAAACGCCTCTTGGACCGGTCCTCCATTGGCTCCAGGCTTGCAGGACAGAAGAGTCGAGATCACCGGTCCTACCGACAGAAAAATGGTGATTAACGCTTTAAACTCCGGCGTGGCCACTTACATGGCCGACTTCGAGGACTCCTTGACTCCCGCCTGGAACAACTTGGTCGACGGTCAGGTCAACTTGTATGACGCTGTGCGCAGAAACTTGGCCTTTTCTTCCAACGGCAAGGAGTACAAGCTCAATTTGGACAAGGGTAGACACATTCCTACCTTGATTGTCAGACCAAGAGGCTGGCACTTGGAGGAGAAGCACGTCTTGGTGGACGGCGAGCCGGTCTCGGGTGGTATCTTCGACTTTGCCCTTTACTTCTACAACAACGCCAGGGAGACCTTGGCCCGCGGCTTTGGCCCTTACTTCTACTTGCCCAAGATGGAGCACCACTTGGAGGCCAAGTTGTGGAACGACATCTTCTGTCACGCTCAGGACTACGTCAAGATCCCCAGAGGAACCATTAGAGGCTCTGTTTTGATTGAGACCTTGCCTGCTGCTTTCCAGATGGACGAGATCATCTACCAGTTGAGACAACACATTGGAGGCTTGAACTGTGGAAGATGGGACTACATTTTCTCCTACATCAAGTCTTTGAGAAACCACAAGGAGTTCACCTTGCCTGACAGACTGCAGGTCACCATGAGCGCCCCCTTCATGGCCTCTTACGTCAAGCTCTTGGTCAACACTTGTCACAAGAGACAGGTGCACGCTTTGGGAGGAATGGCTGCCCAAATTCCTATCAAGGAGGACGAAGCTAGAAACAGAGCTGCCATGGAGAACGTTGCCAAGGATAAGTTGAGAGAGGTTACCGCTGGTTGCGACTCTTGTTGGGTTGCCCACCCAGCTTTGGTTCCGGTCGTCTTGAAAGTTTTCAACGAGCACATGAAGGGCCCCAACCAAATCAACGTTCCTCCAAAGGTTCCATACAAGCCAGTCACCGCCAGAGACTTGTTGAACCCTTACGTTCCTGAGGCCAAGATCACTGAGCAGGGTATCAGAGCCAACTGTATCATTGGTTTGTCTTACATCGAGGCATGGTTGAGAAACGTTGGATGTGTCCCAATCAACTACTTGATGGAGGATGCTGCTACCGCTGAGGTTTCGAGATCCCAGCTTTGGCAATGGGTGACCCACGGTGCTTACACTGACAAGGGCAAGAAGATTGACAAGGCTTATGTTGCCACTCTCTTGCAGGAAGAGGCCGAAAAGTTGAGCAAGTCCGCTAAGGCCGGCAACAAGTTCAAGAGAGCCTTGGAGTACTTCAAGCCAGAAGCTTTGGGTGAGAAATACTCTGACTTTGTCACGACTTTGATTTACGACGAGGTCACCACCATTGGCAGACCTCAACCTGCTGAGAAGTTGTAATCGGGGTGATTTATATTCATGTTAAACGATAACGCGCAATTCACGTAATGATTTGTAGTTCGTTTTTGATATGTTTTGTTATGTTCTTTTACATTAACTATTCGATCAAATTCATTGTTCATTTCTGGTCAGTTCATATATGGTCAGTTCACATATGGTCATTTCATATATGGTCATTGTTCTGTTATAGATTGTTCATCCATAGTCATGTTTGAGTTCCCAATATTCAATTCGGTTATTCAAAGCCATATTCAATTCGGTTATTCAATTTTTCACCATTGATTTTTGACATCACGGTAAAATCGAACTTTCGCAATTACGCATCATTTCCAGACTACGAAGAAGAGAATCACGAAAAGCGTAAATGTCGAAAAAAAAAAACTTCCAGGCTATTTTACAAAAAATTACAGGCAATTCTCGATTGAAAATACACGTCCCAAACAAACTCTCAGATACAAGGCTAGAGATCAATGGATGGTAGCATCTTGTGGCAGTATGCACCACTGAGGCCAATTGCAAATGCCGATACCCATTATTGCACCTAATGCTTGTATCCAGGATCGATTGTGAAAGCAACAGAAACTTCGATTCCAGTGAGTATCGGCCGGTCAAAAATAAATTTGAAAGGGTAGATTGGCAAAATTATGTAAGCGATTGAAACTTTTTAAAACGATGGTGATTTTTATGAGCGTTCGTAAATTTCATAAGCGCTTTTTAAAGACCTTTTTTTTATAAGCACTCGTAATTGAGACATGGCCTCGAAACGCGGCACATGACCACAACATGATACCACACAACTCCTTCCCAGTAAGGAGTCTTATCTACAGGAAAACAGTGCACAAAGCCAAAAGGAAGGTCACAAAAGCAAGCACGGCTCATATATAAAAGCGCAACATCCTTTGAATTAATTAAAAATCAGCACATTTTCTCGACACAAAATAGCACGAGTCCCCGTCAAAAGTCACGCGCCGAGCGTCTCGAGCCATTTTGTTCGCGAGGCCGCGCCTACTTTTCTGCAAGGCACCATCTTACCGCGCTCAGCTTTTTCACTGACAGCGCACCCCACACGAACACCAATTCTTACATCTCATTACCACATTTTTCCGAGATTCAAATTTCAAGTAAACATTAATCTCCAGACCTTTCAGATTTTAAGGCCATCCGAATATCTATCCCCGCCATCCAAGCATTCTTGTTTCCCAAGTCCCATTGCACACTAGTCTCAACACTCACACATACATCATGATCAGCCTCAAGCAGAAACGGTTTCTTGGCTTGGCTGTTATGAGCATCACCATGCTCACGTTTCTCTTTGTCAACAAGCACAAGTACAGCACCGAAATCAGCCAGTTTTTCCCCAGCGAAAAGACCTTCATAGACTCTCAAATCAACGATTCCGTGGACGAGGCCATCAACAGAGAGATCTTCAAAAACAAAGAGGTGGAGGAGAAAAACGGTTTGGGCGACGACAACGCCGCAGACGCCTTGTCCAACAAGCTGAGCGACGAAGGGTTCGACCCGGCTAAGGAGTTTATCCAAATCCGCATGATGGCACCAGTCTCGGTGTTTTCCAAGTCCCGGTGCCCATTTTCCAAAAGGTTGAAGGACCTCTTACAGCAAAACTACGCCATCACGCCACTGCCACAATATATCGAGTTGGATAAGCACAAGCACGGCAAGGAGCTTCAGGACTATATTGGTGTGGTGACGCAGCGGTCGACCGTGCCGAATGTATTGGTTGGCTTTGAAAGCACTCTCAGTAATGGCGGATGTGACGACTTTGTGAAATTACACAACGAGGGTGTTTTGGCTGCTAAGTTGATGGAATGGGGAGGGAAGGACCTTCTGGTGGTTCGCCTCGAAGTGCCATCCAACTCGTAATGACCCGGCTGGTCAAGCTTCATCATATAGATAATATCAAATGACTGTTTACTGGGACTGTTTCTACTGGGCGGAAAGTAAATATAGACTACAAAGAGACTAGAGGTGATCTTGAAGCTGTGTTGAACTATCGGTCTCATGTGCTGTGTGCAGTGACCGTTTTCTTTGCATGTTTCACACATCTGGAACATAAATACACTTTCGTAACGGGGCTACAGTCTATGGAAACTGAAAAAAATTATAGCTTTCTGCTCTTGCGTACTTCTAACCTTAGGAGTCTTCTTTGCTTCTCAGCTTCTCATATGACTTCTACATGGTTTCTCTTGCAAATGTTATATTAAATACACAAAAAATTCTGTGATTTTAGAACTTGTTGAACTTCTTGGCCTTGGCAGCAGAGACAGAGACCTTGAGGACGTTGAATCTAACAGTCTTAGACAAAGGTCTACATTGACCAACAACGACAACGTCACCCTCCTCAACACGGAAAGCTGGGGAAACGTGGGCAGCGACGTTCTTGTGTCTCTTCTCGTATCTGTTGTATTTTGGCACGTAGTGAAGGTAGTCTCTTCTGATGATGATGGTTCTGTGCATCTTGGTGGAGACAACAGTACCGGTCATGATCTTACCTCTGATGGAAATGTCACCGACGAAAGGACACTTCTTGTCAATGTAAGAACCGTTGATGGCAGCGGATGGGGTCTTGAATCCCAAACCGACTTCCTTAACCCATCTCTTGGCCTTCTTTTGGGCCTTAGCCTTTGGGTTGGTGAAGATGTGTGGTTGCTAGAATGTTAGTCATGTGTTCATGGAGAATAACGTGGCCATCTCATTTATTGTGCCGGTATTCCGTGACACTAAAATATAGGTGCTAGCGGGCTCATTGAAATTAGCCATCCCCTATTTATAATATCACGATGGGCTCTTAAGGATTCGTAGTATCTTCAAATATCATTCATAGCATGTAAGGAACGGAATATATGATGGGGCCTCAGCATAGGGAACATACCTTTTGGAAAGCTCTTTCAGATTGAACAGTCAATTCAGTGGCCATCTTGTCGAGTGTTTGGTCTAGTATCTAGCTTCTTGTTGTAAGATTTTTTTTCGGTAGTAGAGGTCGCGGGAGAAATTTTCAAGCGTGCGGTGCTCAGAGCCGACGCGCGCGTGCAGGCGGTCAGGGCTGAAACCCTAGATTGCACTTCGCATTTTGGCGGCGCCAAAAGTCCAAAGACTTGTGACTTGGCTAAACTGATGAATGGAGTTGAATATATAAGGGTAGAATCATGAATGCTAAAATATCAGGGTGGCCGTTTAGGTGGGTGTATTAAGTGAAGCTATTAGATGGAATTATTAGGTAAATTTAGGTGGAATTATTAGGTAGTATTTAGGTAGAATTATTAGGTAGTGAATTTAGGTGGGTTTATTAGGTGGAGATATTTAGGTGGAGTGGTTAGGTGGAGATAATTAGGGTCATACGATTAGTCTCAAAATTTACATCAATGATCGGTTGAGCTCATTTGGGAATAAATGGGTGACGTTTATTCATCGCGGTTTATTCTTAAAGTCTACAATCAAACATTTGTTATCTCCTTCTTGGTTGATTGCAAATTGACACTATGTATTTTGACATGTGCTACATGTATAAGCTACATGTATAGCAGCCGCAAATTGCTGCAATTCACAATTCATGAGGCAATCGATAGCCCCCAGTAAAAATAGATAGCACCCGCATTGTCATTCAAGTAGAGAACCAATTTGATTTTCTAGCTAATGATCTCTTCAGAGCAGCACTGTATCACGTACAGAGGGTACGGTGTAATAATTAGAGAGATAGTGCATCAGATAAATTGAGTACATCAGGTAGAATGATGGTGCTTGCGTACCAGAGAATATATCATTTCAGATACAAAAGTAAAATCTGAAGCAAAGATTATAGTATCAGGACAGATACTGTTATAAAGGTACACTGTTATCGGAGATACATGCAGGACTACACAGGTGACATGAGAGGTACCATTCGCGGGATTGTTACCATTCTACGGCTACACTACAATAAGCCTATAATGGCGGACGAAAAGCTACCGCAAAGACTAAACATTCCAAAACTCCGTGTGACATCACACTCGTTCAACGATGCCAACAATTCCGGGCTCGCCAATGCCAGCCATCGAACAGTATCGTCATCAACCTCTATTCTCAGCACCCCCAGCAACAACATCCGAAAAGTGCAGCAAATGAATCCTCAGGGCCGGCCACGTGGCGGTAACAGAAGCAGCACCAAGCCCTCAGATCTCAAAATTCATGGGGTCTCTTCCACAGCGGCCACTACGAAAAAACTACTCAATCTTCAGCAACTGAAGAAGGCGTACACACGGCTGCGGCCTTTTGTGCTCCGCAAACCTGCCAACATGTCAATGTACGACTACTCTGTGTTTCTGAAAAAGCTTGAAGATGACATCAGCGACGAGGACGAAACAAGCAAGAGGCCCTTGGTCAAAGATTCGCAGATCAGGGCGTGGGAGTCCGCCGAAAAGATCAGTGCCAACTTTATCTTCGAAAACGAAAAGAAATCTGAGACGGAGATCTTCGAGGACGAGCACGAGGCTCTGGACTCCAGCATCTACCAGGATGCGCCAGAAAAGGAAGTTGATTCAGCCAGACCCGAAACATGTGTGCTTCGGTCGCTTCCTCACTACACCAAAGGCGAGCTCAAGGTGATTTTGGAGAATTTTGAAGAGCTTCGTACCACGAAACAGGCTGTTGACTACACGCAGTACGAGGAGGCGGAGAAAAAGGCCTTGTGGATTTACCGCCAGCAACAGAGTGTGGCGCAGGAACGGGCTTTTAACGCAAACCACACTCTTCAGGGCAAGAAAAAAGTGCAAGTGTTCCACAAAAAAGAGCTCTTGCACAAGCTTTTTGGCTATTCCAATAGCTTGAACCAAGAGCACATCACCAACAACTCCTCTTACTCGGCTTATGATAATGTGTTCAATGCGCAGAAGGCCTTTTATGAGGACAAAGACGAAATCGTCGGGCTCTTGGAAGAAGATTCGGCTTTTGAGCAGGACATGGACAGTGTGCGCCGGCGAGTTTTGCTGAAATCTCCGCCTCGAGAGGCATCCGAAAACATATCTCCCTCCACAGGAGAAAGTGCCGAAGAGAGCTCCGATATTACAAAGTTCACATACTCGTGGCTTACCGCGTCCTACGAGAAGGAAGTGGGTGCAGGACACCCAGAAGCGTCCGCCATGGAGGCAGAAGATCATGCTGAAGTGTTATCTTACGCAATAAGCCACCTCAAGCAATGTGTAAAAGAAGCGTGTGACAACGGAGACATCTAAGGCAATATGTGTGGTCCTGCACATAGCGCAAGTGCCTCTTGTGGCGCAACAACGAGAGCTCCATAGTCACGAGAACGCATCTTGAACTTACAATTGAACTTTCAAGGTCGTGAAGATACACTTCTCAAGAGTTGTTGGCAAAAATAATAAATCCGCCGGCGGATTTGCAGCCAACGGTGCACGCAAAGCGCATAAACTAGCGGCCGTATTAGTAATGAGCGCGGCGTGCGTATACCGGCGCGGGCCGTTAGGTGACGACTCCACAGTGCTTCGCTTATTCTCCCTATGTTTGCTCTGGCTAGACATAATATTAGCAAACCCTTGACTCGCCTCAATTCTATCCAAAGACACTTTAACATGGCTCCTACAAACGGCTCAATTTCTAAACACTACGACTACTTAGTTATTGGAGGTGGCTCCGGTGGTGTGGCTTCGGCTCGTCGTGCTGCCCAATATGGTGCCAAAGTATTGGTGGTGGAGAGCAACTACAACAAACTTGGCGGCACGTGTGTGAATGTTGGATGTGTACCCAAAAAAGTGATGTGGTATGCTGCAGACTTGGCTCACAAGTCGGAGCATTTGTATGCTTACGGTCTTTCTGACAAGAAGCTGCACGTGAAGCACGGCGACTTTGACTGGGCCAAGCTCAAGGAGAAGAGAGACAACTACGTGACCAGATTGAACGGCATCTACCAGAGAAACTTGACCAATGAAAAGGTCGATGTGGTTTTTGGGCGGGCCTCGTTCGTGAACGAAGAAGGTGACGTTGAGGTGACTTTATCTGCCGACCAGAAGGTGGACTTTTTGTCGGAGCTGTTCAAGAAAGACGACAAGTTGCGTTTCTCTTCAGACAAGGTCTTGATTGCCACTGGTGGTGAGGCCATCATTCCCCCTGCGGTAGACGGCCACGAGTTGGGAATCACTTCAGATGGTTTCTTCGAATTGACTGAACAACCAAAGAGTGTTGCCATTGTTGGTGTTGGCTACATTGGCGTCGAGCTTGCTGGAGTTTTCCAGAGTTTGGGAACTCAAGTACACTTGATTGCTCGTGGAGAGACTGTTTTGAGGGCCTTTGATGAAGTGATCCAGACCACTGTTACCGACCATTACACCAACAAATTGGGAGTGGACATCATCAAGAATTCCAGCGCCACCAAGTTGGAGAAACTGGGTAGCAAGATCAAAGTTCAGTTGAAGGACGGGAAATCCTTGGAGGTGGACCAACTCATCTGGACCGTTGGCAGAAGAGCCTTGACCAACATTGGTTTGGAGAAGACCGGAATCAAGTTATCCGACTCGGGGCACGTTGTTGTTAACGAGTACCAGGAGACCTCCCATAAGAAGATCTACTCTTTGGGAGATGTGGTCGGTAACCACGAATTGACGCCTGTTGCGATTGCCGCCGGCCGTAAGTTGTCCAACAGATTATTCTCCGGCCAAGCCGCCCACTCCAAGGACAAATTGGATTACTCCAACATTCCTTCGGTGATTTTCTCGCATCCAGAGGCTGGGTCCATTGGATTGACCAGCAAGCAGGCCATTGAGAAATATGGCGAGGAAAACATCAAGATCTACAACAGCAAGTTCACAGCCATGTACTACGCCATGATGGATTCTGACGAGGAGAAAGGACCTACGGTGTACAAATTGATTTGCGCAGGCAAGGAAGAGAAGGTGGTGGGACTCCATATTGTCGGAGACGCCTCAGCAGAGATTTTGCAAGGGTTCGGGGTTGCCATCAAAATGGGCGCCACCAAGCAGGACTTTGACAACTGTGTTGCCATCCACCCAACCTCTGCCGAGGAGCTTGTCACCTTGAAGTAAACAGGCGATTGCCGTAATAGGTATTTATATTTAACACACATACATAGATTATAATGGTTGATACTTAATGCCAGCGTAGCATCGCCACCTGGGCAATGAGAGTGAAGGTGCTGAAGACGTAGATCTTGCTGTTCGTGGTTCCTTATTATAACCACGTGCAAAGAAGTCTGTCAGGAATACTGTCACAGAAACACTGTCACAGGTACTGAAGTCTGTCACAGGTACTGAAGTCTGTCACAGGTACTGAAGTCTGTCACAGGAGTATTGTCACAGGAGTATTATCCAAAAATAATATTGCCACATTCAAAACTTGGCCAATTCAAGCCCAATTATCTCCTTTTAGGGCCTCTGACCGGTGGTCTGGGCCGGTCGCCTGGCTTCATGAAAAACATAGGAGCATTCCGTAAAATATCAGGTACACTGACAAAGCGGATGGTGGAACCCCTTACGAAAACCTGACTCATGTGGGAAGTCTCGCCGGTTCTGCCCTTGGTTCTTGTCACGTCAGATAACGACAAGTTCATGTTGTCTTCGTTTTCAACAAGTTTTCCCCGGTATGTGTCGCCGGTGGTGAGTTCCAAAGAAACGACATGGCCCTGTGCCTCGTTTAGTAGGCGGACGGGGATACTTGCAGACATTTATAATGATAGTTGGGATTCTGGATATGTGGTCCGAAATGTTGTTGTGGTCCAAATGCTATGTAATGAGAAATGCTATGAGTAGAAATGTGTGAGTTGATGAGAAATGTGCGAAGATGCAGTGCGTGGAATAACACAGTCAAAGGCAGCAGAACAGTGAAATGTACTCCAAATTCTAGGAATAGAAATTTAATACTAAAAGACCCTGTGGTGCACATAACCAGCTGTTTACCGGACAAAGGTTTGATCCCGAGTCCACCTCGTATATATCGGTCAAAGCCCGAATCGCATTTGGACTCCGGAAAAGCTCCGCGCATATATGCCTTACGTAAAGCGGCGCCGCACATATCGGTCAGACATCAATTAACATTTGTATTATGGCCACGCTAAACGGATGCAACGTACGCCCCGAATAGTGTCTGTTTGCTGCTTCACAAGATCTGTCTGCATTAATTCTTTTTGTTTGGTTCTAATTTCATCGCTTGATTCATTGATTGTCTGTTCATCGCTTCTGTTTATTCATCCTTATCTGTTTTCATCGATTCTGTTCTTCATCGCTTCTATTCTGCTCCATATTTATCGACCGCTATGAAAGATAAAGTCAGAAAACGCGTCCCCGTGTCCTGTCTCAACTGCAAAAAACGAAAAGTCAAATGTGATCGTGGGAGCCCTTGCAATGGCTGTATCCGAAATAACGTTTCCCATCTCTGTGTGTACTTAAAACCTGAGTGGGCGCTGAACACCACCGAAAACGCTGCCGAGGATGTGCTTCTCAGCTCCACCGAAACCGAGTCCACCCGCCAGTCTCTCGAACTGCGTCTAGCAGCTCAGGAAAATGAAATCAGGTGTTTACGTGGCCAGCTTGAAGCTGCAAGGGCAAGAGGTACGGGTGTGAAGATGGAGCCTGTTCATGGCCTGGCGTCTCCCTGTCAAGCTCCGCTTACGGTATTGGCCAAATTAGGTTCTGCTACGAAACCCGCTTTTAAAGTGCTAAAGAACGGCGCTTATCTGTTGTCGGGTTTCAAGCTTCTGCAGACTCCAGGTCCGTCATCTGTGCCGCTCTACAACATGTACCTGTGGCTTAACGCCATCAAGCTCGACCCACAGCTCACGGCACTCTGGTTTCGTGTTACAAATCTCCAGAAGTCTTACCATATCTACAAGACGTCGTTGTTGCGCAAAGAAGGCTCACAGTACGGGCCACACGTGTCGAGATCGGAGTCCACTGCATCGGCCGACTCCAACTCCTGTGGTCACCACAAGTGTCCTGTTGTGGCCTGTGAATTCAACCTTATGCTTGAAGAGTCTCGAAGCTCACTTGAAAAACCTGACGATGAGCAAGAAGTCTCTTCTCTAGCTGATCTGACTCAGTTGACTGGCTGTCCCACAGACAAGATCCGAAACGCCACCCAGAGCTCGGATGCGCTCGAGTTATTGCGCTGTTTGCAAAATATGTGGGGAAAGATTGTTGGTTCTACCAGCAACTCGGAGCCCTTGAACCACTCACAGCTTTGCTTCCTCATATCCTTCTACTTGAATGATTTTGATACTCTTGACTCGACAAAAGAGACTCTGCTTCCGAACGAAACCGAGTCCTGCCACCTCTTGCGCTTCTTCAAGCTAGACATCGTCTCCATCTTCATCAAGGACCCGGAAAGAAACCAGCCGTATCTCAATCTTGGGGCATTTTCCACAGAAATGAGTGATGTGGAAGTCATCACCTTTCTTCGAACAAAGGCGGTGTTTTTGTGCATGCTTGCCTTGATTGTCGAAGAGTCCTTGGACCGCCTTAGTGACCGAAAGGGTCTTAGCAATGACTTGGTATTTCGCTGTCAGAGCTCTTTTCCGCAAGGACTACCCGGCCGGAAATTTGCAGTCTTGTCTTCTGTTACAGACACCATTCAGTTTCTATTCCAAGGGTCTGAGTCCATTTCTTATGGCGCCAAATCGGATAACGACGGCCTGTTGGCCATGATTGTGTTGTTGCTCGCTAATATGAACAGAAATATCTCCTTATACGACCGACAACATGCTGCGGTTGACTGCCGGTCAGGTGTGTCCACATCGTTTGCAAAACTTGCCAAGTTATTGAAGTGCGGAGGGCTGATGTTGCAGATTTGGTGTGATCCTGCCTTGGTGGAGCTAGACGACTCTCTGGGAACCCATGATGCTCGTCTTGGTGTTCTTTTTTGCCAAATCTGGTGTGACTTCATGCGTATCATCAACAATGCCATCTTCAACTTGCTTCCTGTTTTAAACCACTCAACAGAGCTTCACAAATCACTAGACTTCTTTTTGGCAAGAATCCTAGCGGCGGAGAATTCTGCGGCACACGAACGATTTTTAAAACGAACCAAGGAATCGCAAACAAGCCTTGTGCAGCCATTCCAGATAGATGATCTTTTGGTATCTTTAAAATCCAACTACCTAATCGCGCGGTGCTCCGCCTTGATGCATAGAGGCATTTCTTTCAATGAGAACGGGTTTCCAGAAAAAAGTGTCACTGTTAATCATTTTCTGTTGCTAGTCGGTGAAATACAAAGTCTCACTGAGGACATTTCTTTATTGAAGCTTCGCATGGTTCGTTTTTTCGAGGTTAAAACCATTCTTCACTACCTTGGTTTTTTTTTCAAGTTGGTAATGTTTTTGCAATTTGAGGAATTGGAAGATACTGCTAGAGTTCAGCAGATGCTACCAGATCTTTTTGCCAACGCATTAGATATTAACAAGTTCCTACAAGGAAGTCAGAGCAGACTTGCCTCCGGTATTAATGCCAATTACGTTCTGTCAATAATTGCAGATACATTGGCACGCATCTCTCATTTGATGTCAGGACTACTTTTGAGATTCAAGGTAGAGAACAAGACCGAAGATCGGTCAAAAAAATCACAGTTCATGTCGTCATTTTCATCCTCGGCGCAAACTCAAGCAAATGAGCCAAGCATGTTGATTTACTCAATGCTACGGCCTAATAACTCCTCGTGGAATCTGTTCGAAACATCGGTGGCTTTGGCCGAGAAAGATAAGGTTATCAAGTCCACAGACGATACGGTACTGCTACTCGAAAGCTACCTGCCGCGTGAAAGTATCATCAAAAAGACAAAAATATGGAAGTTCTACATGACTTTCATCAGAAACTCACATGAATTGAGTGCTACGAATTTTGCTAATATACACGGTGATGGTTTCGGTGGTGGGATAGATAAATGCCCTATTATGTCGGGCCCCGGCTATGAACTATCCGCTACACGAGGCAGCATGAAGTGTCCAATTGTTGGTGTTGATCTGCCGAAGATGGCAACTCTGGGATGTCCAGTGGGTGGTAAGCGGAGCTTCGAAGAAAGCGATGGCACCAAGACCGCCAAGACTCTCGGAAGATGTCCGGTTTCTCATGAAAAATGTCCGGTTTCTCATGAAAAATGTCCGGTTTCTCATGTGAAAAGAGACAAAATCAAGAGAGAAGGTTCGGAAGAGCCTGGCAAAGTCTACTTACCTCGATCCGACTCTTTCTACAGCAAAAAGTACACTCCTCCACTTTGCGCTAACCCAGCACCGGCACCTGCACAAATCAGTACGTCGATGGTAATGCCTTTTGGTGACTTACGCCAAGGAGAGGATATGGATTGGGACAGTTTGCCCAACTTCAATTTTGATTTTATTGGTGACGAGGGTCTCATGCTGCAAATCAATGCAGGAGATTTTAACAACCCTCGGATAGAGAATATGTTTCAGTAAATAGAGTCCAGGTAGTCCACTACTATGAGACCCAGAAATTTTTAATCAACAATTTTTTATGGGAGTAAGTTTCAAAATGCATCATTGGCAAACATCTTTGACATTGACTCATAGAGGTGATTGACCACAGAGGCTCATTATGAAAGAAGCATGTGCGCGCATAATCGACAACACTCATCATAATTATAACATATAGACAGGGTGAAAGGTAGTCATTTGCCCCCTACTTCCAATGATTTCGTGGACAGCAATCCCTCGTTACCTGCAGCTTCCACAGTTAGCGAAGCATAAGGTGAAATCCCGATCAATATCTAGTACCACGTACAATTCTCTCGGCAGAAATAAGAGAGCCGTCTTTCGGACACACAAGAGGTACGCGTCCAGTGGCGACTCCGGGCCAAAAAAAAGTCACTTGTTCATCAAAACGGCTGCCGGATTCGGTATAGCTTTCACGGGACTCTACTTCACGAATCAAAGAGTACATGACGGCGCAAACTTCATCGGCAACACAGTGCAAAGAGTCTCGGTAGTAACTGCCGCAACTGTAAAATGTTTTAGCATATACAAAAACGTATTGCTGGAGAAGTTTGCAAGCGAGCAGTTACGAAATGACTCGCTTGCAGCTGCTCACAAAAGGGCCGCTGAAACGACTTTAGAAGCACTTGAGGCGAATGGCGGTATCTACATCAAGTTAGGCCAGCACATCTCGGCTTTGACGTATCTTTTGCCCAAAGAATGGACCGAAACAATGACTCCATTACAGGACCAGTGTCCCCAATCGTCGCTTGCAGAAATCCGCCAGATGTTCTTCAACGACATGGGAATTGATTTGGACGAGTATTTCAGCGACTTCAATCCCGTGCCAGTTGGAGTAGCTTCTTTGGCGCAGGTCCATATCGCAACTGTGAGGAGCACAGGCGAAAAGGTTGCTGTAAAATTCCAGCATCCATCATTGTCTAAATTTGTGCCGTTGGACATTTTCATGACGCAGACGGTGTTTGGACTTATGCACAAAGTGTTTCCCGAATATCCTTTGACATGGCTAGGCGACGAAATGCAAAATTCCATTTATGTGGAGTTGGACTTCAAGAATGAAGCACTTAATGCAGAAAAGACTGAGCAACAGTTTCTGGATCTCAAGTACGTGACAGCTTTAAGGGTCCCCCGCATAGTCTCGGCAGAGAAGCGCATATTGATTATGGAGTACGTTGCCGGTGCCAGATTGGACAACTTGGAGTATATGAAAGAGCACAAGATCAATACGGGAGAAGTCTCCACTTGTCTCTCGAATATCTTCAACAACATGATATTCACACCCAATGTTGGGTTGCATTGCGATCCGCATCAGGGAAACCTAGCTATAAGGGCTACTACTGAACACTCCAACGGCCACAACTTTGAGATTGTTCTTTACGATCATGGATTGTACCGTTACATTCCATTGCAAATGAAAAGAGACTATTCGCATTTCTGGTTGGCTATCTTGGACGGAAATGTGCCGGAGATGAAGAAGTACACCGAAAAGTTGACCGGTATCACCGACGAACAAAAATTTAAGATCTTCGCTTCTGCAATCACCGGAAGAGATTCCTCTACGGCGTTGAACTACGACATTTCGAAGGCTCGCGACCCGGAAGAAATGAAAAACATGCAGAATCAGTTACAGTCTGAGCAAGGCATACTTGAGGACTTGATGTCCATCTTGAGCAGTATGCCCAGAATTGTCCTCTTAATCTTGAAGACAAATGATTTGACCAGAAACCTAGACGAAACGCTCCAGAGTCCTCTTGGCCCTGAGCGTACCTTTTTGATTCTAGCTACATACTGTGCAAAAGTGGTATACAGCGAGGCCAAGGCAGACACCGCAAAGAACCATTCACGGTTTTCAATCCCGTGGATTAAGCAAAATATCATTAATTGGGCGTCATACCAGAGGAGGTTGAGCTCTATTTATTTGTACGACGTCATTATATTCTTGCGAAATATCGAACGGGCTGTCTGGCTGAAATTTACTTCTGCTTTTGTTTGATTGGCTTTCACATCATGCCCAGATTATATTTTATATATTAATGAAAGACACTGAATGATGCCATTTGACGAGAGTGTGCCTATATGCTGGGTCTACTGAAAAGTCTCGTTTCATGTTCATAACGACTCATTTCTTTTGATCTTATCCAAAAGATCATTGATCTTTGGTCCCATAACAGGCTGGCCCGACTTAGTACGCTGAGACAAACTGAGCTTCTTTCTCTCCCTCTCCTTTTGAGACATCTCAATATTGCGGCGCTTTTCCTGAACATTTCGAAGCTGCTGCTCTTTCATTTGCATTTTCCGCTCCTTTGCGAGCTTAGCTCGTTCAGCGAAATTCATGGGCTTCTTTTTCTGTTTCTCAACTACCCTTTGTTCCTTAGGAATGGACTCCTGAGGGGGTAGCGGTTGTGTTTGTCTTGCACTGTGAACATCCTCTTCCTTCTCTTCAACAACTTCATCTTTATCACCAGCTGAATCATCTCCAAGTCCGAGCTTTTCTTGCTCTTTGGCGAGACGGTCAAAATCTGTGGGTTCACCTTCATTTTCAACCAACTTGAAGTAGTTCTTCCTCAATCTTGCTCTGTGGACCAAAGACTTGCGGATTTCTTGATTCTTGAATTCTCTCAAGTCTTTATGCTTTTGCTTGCCCTGGAAGGGCTTTCTTTTGCCTTGATAAGTACTCATTACGAATGTGATAGTAGGTGCAGATAATGGTAAAGTAATAATGCATCGCTCGTCCTGCATGAGGTGCTGCATACTCTATGCACAGGATAAGACGTTCGGGTCAGCTGTAGGCTAGAAATTTTATTTGGCTAAGGCAGTAGTCATTGCGTGAAAGTTGAGCTGATAAATCTGCTGGCTTAACTGGATTTCGAAGAAGATGTTTTGCAATTTTTTACAAGCGCCTTTTATTTCATCTCATTTGTGGAGCAGTGCAAATTAGTAGTCAGTCAATTGATTTTAGTCGCACATTGGACAAAAAGAGTAAAACCTGCAAACCCAAAATCTTTTATTCATCATTATCCAAATTTCTCACTGAAAGGGGTATTTGCAGCCAATAAACCAGATGATTACCCTGATTTGTACATTTGAAACATATGTAAACACAGGTTCTGAAAAAACATCCGTACACCTCGCGTAACACCGATCTGCAGCTGTCACCTTACTCTAGATCAACAATGTCCGCTGCCTACAAAGAACTCCCCGCTTACGATGGCGATGTGCTACGAAATACGGGATCACATTCTATTCCGCTAGAACTGCTAAATCTGCCCTCTGGTAGTGGCAGAAATTCGCTAACGTCCATGGATGACTTAGAACTATACAATACTTCAAGCTCGCCCAATGGCACATCAGATATGAAGATGGCATTCATGAACATGGCAAATTCTATTCTTGGTGCGGGAATCATTGGACAGCCTCTCGCTGTCAAGAACTCAGGCCTCCTAGGCGGCATTCTCATTATGGTGTTCTTGGCCGTATTGATCGACTGGACGATCCGCTTGATTATTATCAACGCCGAGTTATCTCAGACAAGGTCATACCAAGATACCGTGGGATACTGTTTTGGAAAATATGGCAAAATGATGTTGCTTATCAGTATAAGCTCCTTTGCCTACGGAGGCTGTATGGCATTTTGCGTGATTATTGGTGATACTATACCGCATGTGCTTAAGCTGATGATACCCAATTCATGGACAAATCCAGAGACTTCTGTTATTGGCTGGCTTTTCGAGCGAAACGTTATTATCGTGGTATTTACCGTTTGTATCTCGTACCCTCTCTCTTTAAACAAGGACATTTCCAAGCTAGCGAAAGCATCTGCTTTTGCCCTTATCGGAATGTCTTTCATTGTCTTTATCACTGTGGTTCGTGGACCCGCAGTAGACGCGTCTCTTAAGGCTCCTATTCAGACATCAGCAGAGTGGCTCATCAATCCGAATTTCTTCCAAGGAATCTCTGTGATTTCATTTGCTTTAGTGTGCCATCATAATTCGATCTTCATCTACAACTCCATGAAAAATGCCTCCATCAAGAAATTTTCAAAGCTTACACATTGGGCCTGTGCGATTTCTTTATGCTATTGCTTACTAATGGGTGTAGTTGGGTTCTTGAACTTTGGCCCTAAAGTCAAAGGAAACTTTTTAAACAACTTTAAGAGTGACGACAAATGGATCAATGTGGCTCGCTTTTGTTTTGGATTGAACATGCTCACAACTTTTCCATTAGAAATCTTTGTCATTAGGGATGTTCTCATGGACCTTGTTCTAACCAAAAACTCTTCGACAAGTGAAGAAACGGGATTAAGTCAAAAGCAACATTTTCTTCTCACAACAGCGCTCGTGTTCACGTCGATGTCCGTCTCCTTGTTCACATGTGACTTGGGTATGATTTTAGAACTCATAGGAGCCACATCCGCCTCTCTTATGGCGTACATCATTCCTCCCTTTTGCTATATCAAGTTGAACTTGGATAGAATCGATTTGAAAAAAGCCACCACCACCGAGAAGAGAGGCTTTTATTTGTACAAGGCCATACCCAGTGTCTTATGCATTATATTTGGTTTTGCAGTGATGTTTGTCAGTTCATATAAGACAGTCAAAAACTCCATAGAAAACGGCGGCGCAAGTGCCTCTTGCGTGGAATAAATATACTTTTATCTAGACCTCCGAGAAACTAATCATCATCATCATCGTCGACAACTGCTCTTCTAGCTCTGATGGTAGATTCTTTGGACAGGGTAGTCTTTTCAGCAAAGGCTTCCTGATTGGCATCGGATTCGTCCTCCAGATCAAGGAATAAAGTGGACGCTTTCTCGATTTTTCTTGAAACCTCGGTATTAGAGCCAGAAATTGCAGCCCATGATTCCTTGAATAACTCCAATTGCACTTTATCCACAATTCCACCGCTCTGAGCAATTAATTGACGAAGGCGCTCTTCTCTTTCGAAAAATGCGTTATTTCTCTCTTCGTCGGAGTCATCTTCAGAGTCATTGACGAACTCAGCTGACTTTGAAATGACGGAAGTTGGTTGAACAACATGCTCCTCATCGTCAGAGTCCACAAGAGCACGACGGGGTGCTCGTTTTCGCCGCGGTTGTTCTTCAAAATCATCAAGGTCCTCCAGTAAAACAGCTCTTCTGCGTCTGCGAGTTGGTTGATCCGACTGGTTCTCAGCACTAGGGATGAAATCGTCATCGATATCATCATTGGTAGTGACAATTGAATCGTCATATTCCTTTCTCTTAGCCATACCAATCGAGTGCATGACCTTCGACGGGTTCATTTCGAGTCTTTCTTTCTCTAAATCGTTTATAGGATTTCCAGAGCGGAGGTCCTTTAAACACTCAACACCAAAATCAAGTTCTTCTTGAGAGAAAATCACACGCTGCAATTGATCTAAGAAGGGCTCAATGTCACCGACACCAGCTTCATGTAGGCGCAACCACTTATCTATGCTCTCACTTATGATCTTGATGTGCTCCTCATCAATTTGAGGCTTGAACGTAGTATCGTCGTTTTGCAAAAATGGAAGATCGAATCCCGAAACCTCAAGAAGTAAGCGAATATGGGGATCAGTTATTATCGACTTTCTTTGAGTTAGCGTGAAGCGAAGGATAACAGGTAGTTTCTTTTGCTTGACATGGTTGTAAGTTCTGGAAAATTCACCGATCAAATGCTTCAAAATTTTCATCGAAGAATTGTTCTTGATAATGTTGTAAATCAAAATGGAGATCTTGGCATCCAAAGGTAGGTCAGAGTCGATAAACTCAAGAACAATGGCAGCTTTGGGCTGAGGAGAGTTTTCCTGGAAATAGTTATTTGCTGATAACTTTTCATGCACTTGGATGTCTCCCGTGCTCATGAAACCCTTGATTTCAAGATTTTCAAATCTCGGGAAAAGCACTTCGATGGCAGTTGGAAATCTCTGGAGTGCAGTTTTGAATTTTTTCATGAAGTAAACAACAAACTCATCAACGTGACGTCTTATACTAGTCGCTTTGGGCAAAAACTCCTGCAAGCTGTAGAGGAGAAGCATAAAGTCTAATCGGTAAAGGGCAGAATAGTCTTTTCTCACAACAAATAGGCGGTGAAAGAAGGAAATACCTTTTTTGATTTCATCGTGTGTCAAATCCTCGTAGTTCCTCAAATATTCGATATGCGTAGATATAATCTCAGAGTGGAAGAACTTAACCTCTATGTTCTTGTAGTCTAACTTTCTCTCTTGAACAATGTATTTGATTTGCTCCTCATCATCCTCCTCATCTGAACCTCTCTCTAGCATGTCCAAATACTCACGGTCCATTTCCTTATTCAAACCCGACGTCTTTTTCAATTTCCGAATTCTTCTTCTCGTTTTAAGATACAAATGAACGTCTTCGTTAGCCAAAAGTTCAAAACTTTTGAGGAGTGTGCTGACAACGGAAATAGAGGTTTTTAAATACTCCGGTGAATGCTTCGATGCTGTTTTAGGGATGTTGACGCAAAGGTCCAAAAAGTCTTTTTGACTGAAAAGCTTTCTGATTATGCCTTCAGCTAACTCCTTTTCTTCATTAATATCATCCTCAGTAGCGAGATCTATTTCACTTTGCGTTTTCTTTTGAGCGTAGATGGCATTAGAAATGAGCAACATCTCCTGCAAACAAATCATTGCTACCTGTAACGAGTTGTAGTCTTTCGCGTCATAAGAAGACCTGAAATAGGAAATCAATAAGATGAAGTTGATTTCACTTAAGGAGGCTCCAATCGCACCGTATGTACTCTCTTGGGATTTTTGATTTAATTGCATGGACTCTCTTTTGAACTTGAAAAACCAGGATATTGTAACGAAATAGGAGGCCAATTCTTGCCCGTCTATGACGTCGAGGATACCTTTTCTACCCAAGTCATTATCGTTGGCGAGATTTGTCAAATGGCTGCCCACATAAGAGACAAGGTTATTGAAAGAACCACTTTGCAACAAGTCGTTTATGAACTTGACGAGAATCTCAGCGGATTTCGTTCCAAGAAACGTAGGAGATTGGGTGATGAACTTGTTGGAGTCATACTTGAATGTCGAGGTTTTGTGCCATTTTTTTGACTTGTCCAAGCGCTGTAAACTGTCATAATTGCTCATAAGTGCTTTCTGACCACTGACTGCAAAATATGAAGCATTGCTGGAGTTTTGGATCGATAAGAGGGTCCCAAATCTCCCGTGCCGACTAGACATTGAATTGTTTTGGTGCTTGAGTCTTCGATTTTCTTCTGAAAGTAGGTCACCGAGGCCCATACCAGCAGCCGAGGAGGCGGACGGCACAGTAGTAACATTCCTGACCATATCGCTTCCTGGCTTGCTGCATAGCTCTTCAGTCATGACCCCCTTGGTGAGGAAAAATATGCATTCTATGGTAAGAAGCCCAAAAGACTCATCTGAGAATTCCTTCAGGACAGAGTGCGCCATGGAGTTGAGAAATAGTAGCACATTATTACGCTCAAATGCCTGGAGAATTGTGGTAAGGGAAATATCCTCCATGCTTAGTCCATTGGGTAGAAGAGAAACGTTCAGAATCGACTTTGTACCTTTCACGGCCGGAAGAGGCTCAATATATAGAATATTTCTGATGAAAAATAGAATCAAGCGCAAGATATTGATGTCCCTCGGCTCCCGCTCTTCTTTGGAAATTCTCAAGGTGTTGATTCCAAGGCGGATGATTGCCTTGAGAAGCTTCCCTCCCTGGTACGAAAGAGCAGCATGCTTATACTTGAGCTGGGCTCTTCTGTTTTCAGTCTTTGCAGTATAGTCTTTCATCAAGGTGTCTTTGTTGATTTCTACCGGCCATGTGAGTAGCACTAGAAGCTCCAAACACGCAAGCGTAATCTTCTCAATGGACTTTGTTCGTTTCATACCAGCGGGTGGCTTGTCCCATTGACATAATATGACGATCAAGTCATTTTCCACAAGTCCCGTTTCTGCACACGCAAGAGCAACCTCGAAAGAAGCATTTTGCTCATCCACAGTACGGATCCATCGTTTAAGATCTTTTAAACACGCTAAGGCGTCGTGGCCCAATTTGTATAGGTTCTGATCCGAGGAATGGTCTGGGCCTCCCAAAGCGCTTACAAGCACAGATATATGAGCCTTCAAGATTTGCGACGTGTGCGGTTTTTTGGAATGGACAGTGGAGTTCAAAGTGGAGATTCTGTCTTGTTTGACGTTTTCAGCATCAGAAAGTTCCTCTTCCTGTGGAGTCTCCTCGTGCTCCTGCGAGGGTCTATCAATGCTATGTTTCGAGTTCGCCTGTCCATCATCAACAATGAAATCTGCGAGTTCCTGGTCTTCCCAGTAATCTGCCTCCGACATGCTTAGCGGGTGTTGATTTAGTGGAGACAGATGGTGATGTGAGTGAGACGCGACGCGCAGCATTTGGTGTGTATAGTACAGATGTTAAAACAATGTATCACAGCACATCAATGCATTGGGAATCGAATAGAGACTTTTAAATGATCTTTAAGGATTAAAGATGACACACTGTTTTAAATGGTGCTTGTTAAAAAATAGTAGAAAAAAGATTGCAGCACCACAATTTCACACATGGTCTCCCACTGCATTACTCACTGTGGCCCTAAGTGGCTTGACTAACGTTGATCGGACGGGAAACAGTATTTTCCACTTGGTATGGCCGCAACCGAAATTTCTGAGGAAGTGAACCGAGTGGAGGGATGCCTTAAACAACAGAAACTCGAAACTATATCCGAGAACTGGATGAACCCAGTTAGCCACGAAGCAGAGTATGCTTAGCCAGAAGACTGTCTAGGCATCAGATACGGAAGCCCGAACTCGCTCGGCCCGAACACGGCCCAGGCACTGATTGCAGGCCCCCGAGGATTATATAAACTAGTCCTATTCGCAGAAGTCATTCATCAGTTATTACCTAGTGTGGTTATTATACAGAGATTTACTGAAACTCCAGAATCAACTGTAAACCTGACCACATAAGGAGACAACTCCGGACGAACCCTAACACTTGATAGCGCAGCTTAATATCAGTATGAATGACCCCGTGATCCATCCCGAACGCTACTTAGACATGCCCATTTACTACGGTGCCCAGGATCTCGACGAACTCAATGATTACGCCAGAATCATCAAAACCTATTGTATTGAAGACGACTATGAGCAACAACGCATTGTCCTTATTCGCAGCAAGCATTTGGTTGAATAGTGTCATGGAGGGTTATAACTGGAAAGCGACACAGGACTGGGAAGATTACACTGGCGAGATGCTCCTTGCCGAGCTCAAGACTAGGCTTTCTAGGTATTGCCCCGGCCGAACTCTTACAGAAAGTCGTGGAATCAAGAGTATATATCAATAAAGCCGAGAATTAGCCACTTTAAAATAGGATGGTGAATTGTTGACATAGGTGTTAACTCGAAAGGTCAAACTACGAATCGGTGTGAAGAGAAATGTTACGCTTGCATTCTCAGGCACAATCTCCTATGACCCAGCTACTAAACATTCACATTGATTTCAACCTAAGACATTGACTCCTCAACATTCACTGGTTCTCGACATTCACTGATTCTCAACATTCAAATTAATACTCAACATTCAAATTATACTCAACATTCAAATAAAACTCAACATTCAAAAATACCAGCCCACAATCTAGCCGAATGCAACTAACCAATTCATTACAACGATTGTTACAACCACATTATTCAGTAAGACGCCTGATGTAACGTTGTAATCAGGCAAATGAACATGTATACTTGAAACAAGAAGCTCATCATTATTGGATAGTAGGCCTGCGCAATGATGTAGGCCGACTTGTTACGCTTATTAATGTGAGGTCTCAGACCATGGCCAGATTGAAGACCTGTGTGGAGCCGTCACGCAGCATAGTGACTAAAAAAGTCGCTTTTAGACGCTGCCCAGAGAAGCTGACGTCATGCAATCACTAGCGACAAGTGTCATCTTCGATTTTGACCTAAATTACACAGCTGCGACCGAATTTTGATACGCCAGATTTTGTGAATTTGATACCGCCAGATTTGTGGATTGTGACATCATGGTCAAAACCACCATGAATGCTTTTAGTCACCTCAATGGAGCTTGGACTGCATGGCGAGAACGCATATTAGTACCGAGCCCGTTGCTTTAGACTTGGAAGTCTGCAGTCCAACGCCCCCACCGCACGAATGCGTGGAAGCAAGAAAACATGTACTGGAACTCCCTGTACTGCAAACCACTTCCAGGGTGTTTCGGTCGCTAAAGCAACTGAGCTCGGAGCTTCCTGCGTACAGACACCAGGCCAGAATACATGGACTGCATTGGTTAATACTGACATTCAATGGTTGATACAGGACATTCAATGAATTAATGTCTAGACATTTGATTTTTCTTGGAGGATAAGAATAACCGCCAAAGCGCCATTTCCAGGAATGGCTTTGCGCCAGTGTTGCACTTGCCTGATTTGTCATGACTTGCCTCTTATAGGCTTTAAGCGTGCGCGCATGGGGCAGCAAGATCTCCACATCAGTCGCCTATAGTTAACTTCGCGGCATCTTTAGGCGACTTTTTTCACTTGCACATATACGTCAACACCACAAGAACACCAACATGTCACCACCACGCCACCACTTTCACCAGCCCAGAAAGCAAATATGTCTAAATAACTAAGATCATGAGTGGTGCACAGTCAAAGATGGGCTATATGCATTCCCCCCCTGCGGGGGTGCTGATACTTCCTATTCTACGCTCGTAATACCCCATAATGCAGCATCCTGCAGACAGCCCGCCAAAGCTCATTTGGACGCACCTGGTGCGCCTATTTACCCATCGAGCGCACTCCCCTCATACTGCGCTTCCATTGGAAAGAAAAATTTTCTGGTCGATATGGTCAGCTTTCAACCACCCAGCGGCCTTTTTCTCGAGCCGACACCGAGGCTGAGCGATCGTTGGTGCCATCGGTTGCACTAGGCCCTTGTGTGCCGGACTTGTAATCGCAGCGCAAGACCTTTTTTCCTAAACACCCTCTTGACCCTACGAACCATAGTACCGAATCCAAAAGACCATTCTAATACAGCAAGCACTTGCTCTCGTAGCCAGCACCAGTTTTAGGGCGCCACCATAGACCCTGCGTGGAAATAGCCCCACCTGGAGAGGTTCCCCACTGTTTACGTTCCTGCAGGCAGCGTCGCAATTTCCCCATTTTTCGTACGTCTCGTAATCGCTCACCGCCTGAACTTCTTTCTCTACACCGACTACACAATCTTTCTGAAACTCACACCTTTTTCCACAACTCGCTCCCTTTCCGCTCCGCCATGGCCGAGACCCCGAAAAAGAGACTGAGAATCCTCACGTCTTGTCTGGTGTGCCGAAAACGAAAGTCCAGATGTGACCGCCAGAGGCCGGTTTGTGGAACCTGCAAAAAGAAGTCCGTGGCTCATCTCTGCAAATACGACGACGACTTTGACTCGGTGTCGCCTTACTCGGCGTTGGGCCCACTGTCTGTGACAGTGTTGAACGCGCCGTATCCTGGCGTATCTCATGGCCAGATGTTACCCCTTGGTGCTCAAATGCCGCCAAATGGCATGAACGGCAACATCAACATTCCTAACGGCCACAATATCAACATTCCCAACATTCCAAACGGCAACCGCAGCATGTCAAACCTCCCCAACGGCCACGCTGGTCCCGTGCCGAACATGCCCTATGCCCCCTTTCCCCCTTCAAACCAGATGCCGCCAATGCACCACCAATGGCCCGCCCAAGGTCCGGCCGAACACATGCCACATGGCCAGTTTCTGCCGGTGAACCTCAGTTTTAAGCTCAATACTCCGCCTCCGCCGCCACCGGCGTTCCAACGTTCCCATAGCATGTCTTACCCAAGCCTGTACACGCCTCTCACCCGAGAATCGGCCTCTGGCTCCGTATCCTCTGCATATGCACCCAGCTTGCAGGGTCCTCCGTCGTCCGTGGGCGGAGAGCTGGCCAATGAAAACGCCAGCCTTCGGCTGAATTCCATTCCCTCAAACCAGAACAGACTGGCCTCCACGGGCTCCACAAGCTCCTCGTCGCCCTACAACAAGGATAACAAGCACGGCAACTCCCTCGTCAGCAGTATTGACACAGAGTTGCCGCCCAAGTTGACCGAGCAGCTGCCGCACACAATGCAGCCTCCGCCGCCGCCAGATTCCACGTTTCTGTCACCCATGGAGTCTTCCCTCCGCCGCCACAATCCTGTGTCTGGCATCTCGCCCACGAAGTCCGAGACAACGAACCAGTCTTCTCACAAGGGCAGCTTTTCTCATCACACCGATGAAGACATGGCTGAGCCAGGTTTTGTTTCGGTTTCCATAGGGCAAAATATTCTCCGCATTGCCATCGACGACACCATGAACTCTTTCTCGGTTGCCTCCAGTACTTTGTTGGTGGACGGTCCTTTGTGGCAGCAGCAGGGGCCATTGTCGTATGTGGGAATGACGAAACGAGATTCCTTCACTAAGCTTGTGAGGAACTTCACCATGGACCTATTTAAAAGCGAGCAATTCCAACAATTTGTCTCGAAGCCTATTGAGGACGGCAAAGCCCAGATCAAGGACTCCTTGGGTGATTCCTCTGGGCCAACGGAGAATTATGACCAATCAATGATGGAGGTTGAAGCCAAATTGGAGCCGGACTCTGAAGAAAGCTTCATCAACGATGACACACTAGTCACCACCAAAATCAAAGCATATACTGATACTTCCAAGCTGTGCTCGCATGATCCCGCCAATGGATCAGACGCGATCAGCGAAATACAGTCCATTCTTGCAATGGGTCTGTCCAAAAGCATTTACTACAATTTTGTTGCCTCCAATGTGGTGAAAATCCTTCCCAAAAAGTCTGCTGTATACATGGCTGTTGATAGATTTTTCCATTACGTTCATCCTTTCGTGCCAATTTTCCATGAAGAAACCGTTCTCACAGAATTCAAAAACTTGTTTAAAGGGGACTTCCGTGAAAGAAATGAAGGTTACTACAAAGTGGTCAAGATCAGAAGTGACGCAGATCTCACAATTGTTGGTGTTCTTCTCATCATCATCCAGCTCGGATACATGTCTTTGATCCCTACTAATGACATAGATTCGGATTACACTGAGATGGAAATCGAATTAATTAAGGATGTGTCTCGATTCAAATCTGATCAGCACTTGAGTGTTATCAATCTGTGTTTGTCTGAAGAAAAAGTAAAGATAATGACGACTTTCAAGTCTGTACAGAGCTTGACCCTTCTATACTTTTTCAGATCTGTGCTTCCCAATGACTGCCTTGGTTTGAGTGGTTCAGACTCCCAATTGTTATTCGGAGCCATAGTGAATCACGCTCTTTCGATTGGCTTAAACAGAGATCCACTCAAGTATGATACTATCAACAGTATATCAAAAAAGCCCGAGTTCGTGAATACATGGCGCTCTCTTTGGAACTTCATTGTTAATGCTGATGCAAATAACCTGATTTATTGTGGTACCCCTATGAAGTTACAAAATTTGGATAATAGTGACGTGGAGGCCCCCACCATGTTCTCAGAAGAAGTGACTGCTTTTAACTTGCAGGTGGACTCGATCAGTGCCTGCTATCGGGGAACAGTTGCAAAGGTCACCAATCTCAACAAGAAGTTGAGGGTGATTGATTTGTTGTCGGATACGAGTAAGTTAGAGAAAATCTTCTTGAAGTGTTTTGGCAAAGATTTTTTCAGAGACTATATCAGTAGTCCTGCGCCCAAGGAATCGACGACTCCGAGAAAGCAAGGTGAAAACGAGGAGCGCTTCATGAAAGTCCGGCGCTTTCTTTTGTTTATTAACACTAGAGCCAACTTGTCTTGTTTATACTACTTGGTCGTTCTTCACTACGAGCAGAAACTCGACGAAGACAAAGATGCCGAAATAGGAGCTGGAATCGAGTTGTTCAAAATATTTATCCGCTCTGTTGTGCAGCTTGTCTATATCATGTCTTACGCATTGGAAAATGCGGAAGAGCTTTTTGGCCGTCACTACGACTACATTTTGACCGCTCGAATTGAGAGATGCATGATCAAAACGCATAACTTTGTTTCCTCTTTCTTCATCCGTTTGATTAATTACAAGCGGACCCTTGCCATCAAAGAAATGGAGAGTGGGGCTGATGATGAGAGTTTTCAAGAGCGCTGCGAGGTTGTTGATAGTCTATTCACAATTACGCTCATTGAGGCTGAGTTATTTGTTGGTCATTTCAAGAGCTTGAGCAATACTTACATCAATTCGTACAAGCTTTACGTGATGGCATTTTTCGTCTTGAAACAATGCATGGAAAACCCCGAGCTTTTGCTAGCGGGATTCACCAATAAAAAGCTGTCGTTCTTCCATAATGGCACGAATATGCTTCAGTTCATGAGCAATCCAGAATTACAGAGCATGTGCAAGCTTTGTGAGGAATTTAGACTCGCCAAATTGGAATCCATCAGACGGCAAAAGAACCACCAAAAAGCGGAAGAAAAGAGAAATGCATCAGACAATCCATTGGCAGTGCAATCTATCACCTCGAACGAGATGGGCAAGGGAAGAAATTATGGAAACCAGGAATATGAAACGAAAGTTTTCAACGCCACAGCTGCCAATAGGGCCATGTATGGAAACGATAACACCGTGAACACTTATGGATGGGTGAAAGAAAAACAAGGCCAGGAAGAATACCAAGAAATCTTCGACGAGCAGAGCATGATTGGAAATGACGAGTTGTTGAAATTGTTCGAGCTATATGGCTACTTAGAGACCTAAACCTATGCTCAGAGCCGACCTAGGCCCAGAGCCAAGTGGGCCTAGAACAGTATTTAGCCGGGACTGCAGAGCCTACATTATGTGCAGGCATAAAGATTTAGGCTTAGATAGCAAAGGATAATGTATTTAAGCGGAAACGCAAAACTGAAGGACGGGAGATGTAGAAAGATGCACACACAGAATCCCTGCGTTAATGCAACAGCGTTAGAGGCAGCAGCATAAAGTGAGCGCCGTATATGGCGCTTCTCTTGCATACGTTAGTGAGATTCGAAACCAGACGGATTATATGCAGGACTATCAGCAACCGCAGGTTAGGAAACAAAAATTGCGGCTACACTAAAATCTGCAAAAAACTGCACAATGAACGAAGATCCAGTGGGACACGGCAAGCTAAGCAGTCGTAAACGGATCCCGCTTCTGTGCAATCAGTGCAAGCGGCGCAAGGTCAAGTGTGACCGAAAATTGCCCTGTTCCTCGTGCACCAAGCACAAGGTTGGGAGCGCCTGTGAATATCTCGAGGATCAGGTCGTGACTCAAGAAACTGTGGGCACAATGATGGTGTTCAAGCAGTCTCAGAGTGGAGATACTCGTGAGTCAAAACACAGCCCAAACAGCAGCAAACAAAGATCCTCCAAGCGCCCGAAAAAGACTGTGTTTCAGGTGGAGCATGTACCACCCATAGGGCAACCAATGAGCCATGTGGTCAATCACACAGGCAATCCGGCAGCAAATCAAGTGATTTTCCAGCAAGGAAACATGTTGGCGGGACATTCAGCGGACCAGCCATCGCACCAACCAATGAGCCAGCCAATTAGTCAGCCGATGAGCCAGCCAATTAGTCACCAAATGGGCCAACCAATGGGCCCATATACACCAGCAGTGAACCATGGCATTGAACAAAGGATAAAATACGGCGAGCCGCCGATGCGTCAAAATGAAGGCTTTGACATGGCCAACCACCGAGATTTGAACGACACTATATCCATGAGAAGACCTTTCTACTCGGACGCCGTGCAGGCCACGCAAAATATGGGAACCAATCATGGCAACTTGCAGAACCCCGGCATAGATGCATACCACAATATGGGCGTTTCTGGAATCGATCCGGGTTCCAAATTACGTGGTGTACCACAGTCACTGGTAGCACAAGCAGGAATGCCCGAGGTTTCACAGTTTGCCGCCACGAAAAGCCCAGAGAGTAGTCCAGAACACAAGCTGGACTTGGAGGAGGTCTTTGACCTTTACACGGGTTACACGTCTGTTTTTCGCGAAGGCGGGAAGAATCTCAACCACGGGCCGTTCTCTTGGTTTTCCTATATCCAGAAGGATAAGGCTTTAAGAGCGCTCTGGGAGGTTTCTCCAAAAGATCAAAGAAGTGAAGCTTTTCAAAGAGTACCCAAAGGCAAGGGGCTGGAGGAGATCCTTGCGAGTAATCATGATCTGGTTGGAAGCGAGCCAGTGGCTGCGCAAGGCGAGATCTCTCCCAATACCCGCAAAGCCAACCTCAACAAGAAAACGTTGGCTTTGGGATTGACGGTTTTCGAGGGCACCATGGATCAGTCCTTGGATATCATAGACAAATTGAAGCTCATTTTGCCCAACAAAAGGGCTCTTTTCCTTCTCATAAAGAGGTTCTTCCAGGTGGTGTATCCATACATGTGTGTCGTCGATGAGACTTACTTCCGGAAAGAAATTACGGAAATCTTAGGCCCAGAATCGAAGTCGGAAGAAAGATTCGAGACCATCAATATTAGGAAACGAAAGGACTTTGCTACAATGGGCATCCTATTAATTGTGCTCAGAATATCGTACCTCTCTACGTTTTCCAACATTCGCAGTGAGAATGAAAACATTGTGAACTCTCCTTATTCATTATCGGATGACATGAGCCTGGAGTCAAGTGGATCTGCAGGAGATAGCACGAGCTCCGAAACTCTCTCACGACGTCAAAAAGCTCTTTTATTTGAGTCAAAGTACATTTTGACCCACCCAGTTAGTATTGACTCCATGAATTATGTGCAAGCGTGCCTTGATCATATAACTGGGCCTTACAAGTGTTCATTAAGCGTTCTTCAATGCATGATCATGCAGCGGTTATACTTTGACGTGGCTCCCGAGGAAAAGGATTCTGCTGATGGCTACGACGCCAGTGCTCTAAATGCAAAATGCATCCAGATAGGATATTGTCTAGGCATACATCGTGACATAGATTCGCAGTGGTCATCAGAATTGCTGGTGGCCGAATTGAGGTACGGCAACGTCTGCAGAAAGATCTGTTTTTTCATTCGACTCATGGACTTGAAGCTCGCGTGGCTGTTTGGTTTTCCCATGATGATTGACCAAAACTATAGCGACGTCAAGAGCCCCATCTTTGTGAAAGATGCATCGAACACTCTCAATGAGGAATTGGAAATCAAATTGTGTTCACTTCTTACTTGGACAGGGTCGTTCTACCGCAACTTTGCGGAAGTGATCAAACGTTGCCTCATGCTACAGTCTCCGATGAAAGTGTCGGAGCTAATTGAACTAATGAACATCCTCGAGGAAAAGGTGGCTGAGGACTTGGGTACCTTGTCTGATTATACGTCATCGGCAGATTCTTTAAAGGGAATCTTTGCTACGGCTCCACATCGCAGGTCTAAAAAGTCCACGTCTAAGTCTTCGGTAAGCAGCAGTCTGCCTGGGGTGAAGATCGAATTCAATGACCACGAAATGCTGAAAGAAAGAGTGGTGGAATCTGCTGAATATCCATTCGTGAAAGTTCTCAAACTCAAGGTTTATATGAACATGAAGCAGTTTTCCATGTCTATTTTCTACCACCTATATTTGAATTTTGAGAGAAAGGGGAGATACGATTTGAGTTTCATCTATGTCAGGAAAATCCTTTCATTTTACTGCGGCGAGTTCATTCCTGAAATAATGAACTTGTTGATGAGTAGCCGTTCCAACTTCGATTCGGCGTCGACTATACCTGCACTCATTTTGAACCATTCCATAATACTTTTGATCCACAAATGCAATCAGATTTTTTTCTCTATTTTGACTCGGTCGAAATACAAGATATTAAAAATGAAAGCGGGACCAGGTCACAAAGTATCTTTTGAGACTTCGGAGCCATACAGGCGTCGTTTTGGCAGTATCTGCAGCTTGACTAATATTCTCTTGGACATCGCAAAATATAACGTGTTTTGTTTGTCGAAATTGAACCATAGATACTACTATGCCTGGAGAATCTGCAAAACACACACGAATGTTTTAAAAAGATTAATGTCGGATGAGATTAACCTGACACTACCTAAGATGAATTACCATTTCATCGAGCTCAATCAGTCACAACTAGACGACATGCTCTCATTATGTCAGGAATGCTTAACCAAGATAACAGGCCTGGTCCCGACACAGATGAAGCAAGGACCCGAATCAGGACATGGAGCGGTACCAACAAACAATCCAAACATGGCCACAGCATACCTGGCCAAATATCCCGAAAACTCCAACGGAACTTTCCATCAAATGCCTTCACATCAAAATGGTGTGCCAGCGGGTGCAGATGTTCCAATTGATCAAGCGCCATTTCCCGAGCTGTACGACGGGCTTCAAGCGGGTCACGATCTAGAAGACTACATTCCCTCATTGGGAATCGAGCATTTTAACTTGGACCATATTCCAGAGACTGACCTTCTTTGGCAGCAGATCAGTGATATGAAGGAGGAAAACAAAAGAGACACCAATAAGGATGCACCCAATGACATTACCGAGAAGTTTTTTCCTTTGAGTCCACAAGAGGATATGTTTTCGCCATTCGACATGAATGGTGCCTTCGAAGGATTTTCTAATATTTACGTATAATGCATATAACTAATACTTGGAACGAAGTGTGCCGCACTTTGCAACCCACATCGAACCCTCATCAAGTGCCAAAAAGAGACTGCACATAGTAGATTGGTTACCCGGATACTAGTCAATTTAAGAACGATTTTTTCCTCACGATGCACTTCCTACTACACTACTTAGTTTCAAACTACGCCAAAATTAACCGTATGTGACAAACAAGACACTATGATGACAAAACGCTGTGCACCAGTCAGAGTACTCAACTTATGATCGATACAGTATACCCATTAGCCTGAGATGTCCTTTTTTTAAAGACACTTACTAACAAGTTAGAATGTGTTAACCATTGTAATTTAGTATCACGACACATGCCTACAACCCTTCGCATTTTCTAGAGAATGAGAATTGTTTGTTGACTGGTGTTGTCGAAGCTTGTAAGTAGTGTGCAATTCCACCACGAGATGTCTGACCTTGTTGCTATACGAGAGATCGGTAAATGGATTCTCGTCGCCGTGGCAAGATAGGCATTGACAGAATTCTTAAAGGTTGGTTGCCAGGCTAAAGGTCCCTGTTACATATCAAAAGGGCCTTTATGACAAAAGGGCCTTTCTTTATTACAAAAGGAACCATAGTCCTTGTTCCCCTTCTCGAACAAAGAGGTCTTGTAGAAAACGTTGGCGGACCATGTCTAAAATCTCCAAGATTTTATGAAATATTTGAGCTAAAGAGGAATTTGGTAAGTTCATCAGATGGCATCACGCACAGCTAACGCAAGACCATCTAGAAGCACAAAGTGCAAGTGAGAAGGAGTCTCATAGGACTAAGAAGGTCAAATCACTGCACACAGAGACCCTAAGTTATAGACCGCACGCGCCCCTGCGTTAGACCTCTTTAAATGCACATGCGTGATGCAGGTTAGCAGGAGCTATGACACGCGAACACGCGCGTTTTAAGTCGAGGCCTAGATGCATGCGTGTTGTCATGGGGCAAAGCGCGTTTTCTTACCGACCATTAGGTTTCGGCTACGCAACCATTACGGTTAGTAGCTTTGTCGCGAATGTCTTTAGGAATGGCAGACGCGTCACCAGAATGACGAAAGCCACCATGGGCCGTGGAAACTCCTTTTACCAGAGAGAGATTTTCGTGCAGGGGAAAGACAGGAGAATTGCATCAAAAGTTACAAAAGGTACAGTGATATTTTTTACGCTCTTCATCTTCTTTCCGTTACTAGAACATTTTATCAAACAGAGCGTAAAAAATTTGGCGTGAAAGAAGGCGTGAAATAATATGGCGTGAATTAATATGGCGAAATATGGCGCGGTTTGAAGGTTCAAAACCTAAGCCTGCCTGGAAAGATGCCTTGATGAGAACAAAGCGCGAGCCTCAGCCTCGATCGCAGTATTCTGTCTATAAATCATGACTAAATGATTAGGTACTAAATTGGGTATTATGTGATTGACACATTGTCTCGAGAGTAAAAGGCTCTTTGGAAGAACTTTGAAAGTTTTAAATCAGAAAAAATTTTCTTGCATACGTAAGTGTAACGTGGTAGAATAAACGTGCTTAGAAAAAAACGTTTGCAGATAATGGACGCACTGATGGAACAAGAGCGATTGATTTTCAACACCACTGATTCAGATACCCTCTTTTGTTCCTAGGATTTTTGGATTTTTTCTACAATAATATTCTATTTCCATTCTATTCTACTCCATTTATTCCATTATCTTATTTCTTCTATTGCACTATCTTTATTTCTTCTATTTCACTCCATTTTCTCTATTTATCATTGCAACATGATCGATCTTTATGCGCATATTACATATAAGCGTGCGTTGGCTTGACAACTAATTTATCCAAGAAACAAATGTTATGATTCTGCAGCGGCAGATTCTGAAGGATATTCTATGCTTCACAATATTCATAAAAGAATCCATAACGCTTCTATATTTGCATTGTTACCTGGACTGTCAATCTGAACCATGCGCATTTTCGCTAAAGATGCGTGATTTGCACCTACTCCTTGCGCGGCTACGTTCCACTTTCCTTAGATCAAGAACTACATGTGATGCAATAAGCATGTCTATAATTCCGTGACCATCAAATACGACTAGAAATACATGACCAGATTAACGATTTTAACTATACGATTGCTGATCGCTTGTCCATTTTCATGATGTTCACCATTTGCCCAGTCCGTTCTAACAGTCACGCTTCAAAGCCCAGTCCAAGGAATGCCAAGCACAAGTCTTCGGATTTAATGCCAAAAAAAGCCCCAATTACATCATTATCACCTTTTTTCTCCTTTGAGATACCCTTTCGTTTCCCTTGAGTTGCACAGTGCAACGAACATTCCCTAGCGGCACATAATTACCCTGATTGGGCTCTAATTGCCCTAAACACCCCTGTTTGCATGCCCCTGAACGCGCATCAAAATGTGAATCTGTCATGGCGTGCGCACGTCTAAGAATGTGCACTGCCCCAGGTCTGCGATCGCGTACAAGGGGCCCTGCCAAAACGCGAACATGCGTCGCGCCTTACAGGACTATTCAGTACATGCGTTGGTATATAATGTGAAGCTTGTCTCAGAATGTGACTTCAGCACAGACATTTCAGATTATTTAAGCCTTAAGGCAGTTTTTATATCACTGCTTCCATTCACTCTGCTTCACATTCCTTCTGCTTCCAATAATTGTCAAGACAGCTCCATCTCATCATGATCTCCTCGCTTGACTTGAAGGCTCTCAATGTGTTTCTCAGAAAACCAGTGTCCCCGGATATGGTCCAAAAATTGGTGGTGAAAACATTGCAGGTGATTCCCTGCCAGGACAAACAGCCCGAGCCCAAAAACGCAAAGCCTTTGCCATCTCTCATGTCCTTCATCTCCAGATTGGTCAAATACACCAATGTCTACACCGGCACGTTGATGGCCTCCTTGGTGATATTGGACAAGTTGAAGGCCAAGCTCCCTGCAAATGCCCAAGGCTTGCCATGCACAAGACACCGCATCTTCTTGAGCTGCTTGATCTTGGCATCCAAGTTTCACAACGACTCGTCCCCTAAAAACGCCCACTGGGCTCGCTACACTGACGGCTTGTTCTCCTTGAACGACGTTAACTTGATGGAAAGACAGCTCTTGTTCCTCCTCAACTGGGACATCAGAGTCGACAACGAAGACATGGTGGAGCAATTGGCTGACTTGTTGCGCCCCATCAAAGAAGACTTTCTCAACACCCAAAAAATGCAAAGATTCCTAGAAAGACAACAGGCAGCCCTGCAGTCTCACTCCGCCATGGGCAGCTCTTGCGACGGCTACACCGCCTCCAGCGTGTCCCCCAGATATGCTGCTACCAGGATCCTGCAGAGAGACGCAGACGCTTACTATACGGCACACAAGCTGTTGGCCACGCCTTCTATTTCAAGAAGCTCTTCAGCGGCCTCGGCGCTTTCTTTGAACCACTACGACTCTACGCACGGCAGACTGAGTCTGTGCAGCTCTGTTGGCTCCATGAGCCCTTTGCAAGTCAAGGGCCAGCCACAGTATTCTGACTTACAACTGCACTATGCGTACAACTAGATTGGCACATGCTGATCGAACTTTCTGACTGCCTCGGCGGTCCACGACACACGCGGAGATTGGCCACTTCTGGCCCCGCACTCATGACATTCACTTCTTCTTATAGTCTATTACACGGGAATTTTTACCTTGCATGTAGCCTCTGCGTCACGTGACTCTGTATCCGAGCTCGCACCTAATGTACCTTTTGATCCACAAGCTTTCAAGTAGCGCCTCTACGAACACCTGCAAGATAACAAAATATTGGCACACATCTTTTTGAACTAAAAAATAAGCCTCTGAATCTGAAAACTGAGTCTCAAATTCTGAAAACCGAGCCTTAAAATCCAAAAACTGAGCTCTAAATTCCGAGAATCTGGAACCTAGCGTGACTTGAATCAAAATCGAGCCTGTGATTTGACTCAATACTAGAGACATTTCCTAAACGGCCAACTAACTCCTTAACAACCTACTAAATCTGATCCAAATACCCTTCATTTCCATGTTTTTTGCCTCCAGGTTGATCCGGCCCGGAACACCTCACAGCCGAACATTTGCCTCTTCCTGCTTTCATACCAATAAGAACAAGGTGCAGCTCAAACAACTCGGCAGCATTCTACTGAAAGGCAAAGTGGGAAAAAACAGTGATGGCAAAAAGCAAAACGCCGCTGGCACCGTCAGAATCCCTAAAAAGAAACGCTCTCATTCGCTAGAGGACTTTGTGAAGTTGTACTCCAAGGAGCTCGAGGAGAGTTCACTCAACTTGGGTTTTATGAGCAAACACGATATCAGTGTGCAGACAAGCCTTGACGAAGGCAGACAATTTGGAAGTTATCCGTCCAGTTTAGCACTTCGGAGATACGAGACCATCAAAAGTCTTCCTGACGAGGTGGATCTCATGAAAACACCTTGGGAAGATATCGAGAAGATCTACAAGGCGCTTAAGGATTTGGACAATGATCAAGGTGTTCACTACAAGTACAAAAAGAGGCTTTCCATAGACACGAAAAGTCTATTGTCCATCCGTAACAAGCGCTTGACTGATCTATGTAAGTTCGCGAGACGAGACCAGAAAACGCAACTACTGGCGTTGGAGCAAGCCCTCGAAAGTGCCTATCATTTCAATGTGGTTGGGTTTGACCGCAGTTTTGCCGGAGCGCCACTTCAAGGAAATAAAAACGGCTTTTCGTCGAAACAGAGTAAGGCGCTCAACATTCCCGTGGAGTTGATTGGTGATCTGAGCACTACATCCACAAAGGTGCCTATTCACCGAAAGGAGGTGAACTTCATGGAGGACGACGCACTTGAGGAAACGTTGATGCCGCATGACATAAAACCAAACACTCCGGAGGACTTTCTTCTGCTCGAGGGTAAGCCCATCATGCTTGACAATATCGAGGACTACAATACTTTGGACCACGAGCTGGCGGCGTTGAGAAATCACATTGAGGAAGAAATCGTCAAAATGCAGCGCATGCTCTCGTCCGAAATCACTCGCAGTACCATTCCTCTATTCCTGAGCTTGAAGCGGGAAGTGAAAACCAACCAATACCTCTTGGTATCTAAAATCCCATTTGCCACGAAATACACCGGACCCACATTCAAGTATGCCTTGAACTATTTCGATCTCATACCTTACTATGGCTCTTTGCTAACCACCATGAAACACTACCGCTACCTTTACAGGCATTTATACAAGGTTGTGCTCATCAATTTGAGTGAGCAAATGGATTCTCTCACGAGAATCAAGTACAAGCTGTCAGAAGACCGTGCTGCTTTTATGGAGAAAACTTATGGACAGATTCACCAGAGTGTGCAAACTCAATTGATGCCTAGAGTGTTGAAAAATCGCTTGCTGGTACCACGGCAGCACGACGTGTTCTTGCACAAGAAACTCAACACTGGCAGTTTTCTGAGAATCTACTGGTTGAAGAAAAAGCCTCTGAGACTGGACCATGTGCGGTTTTCGCTTAGACGGAATCCACTCACTCTTGACGTTTTCAAGATTGAGCCTGTCAGTTAAAACTCTTGAGGAAGAGCCAATACTTCAAGAGCCAATATACTGAAGAGCCATGACTTTTAATGGTAGAGTGGTGATCCAGGTGTGCCTGCATGCAAGTTGGTTGAGTCGCACTACTCGGAGAACATCAAAATTTTCTCTACATTCATCCATAGCGTTAGAATGGCATACAAAAAGGTGGCCCAGAGCAAGGCTTTGCCTACGTTACCGAAGATCAAGCTCAGAAACACCACTGTCTCAAAATCCACCAATCAATGTTTTGTGTTGATGTCATCTCTTTTGAACTGCTGGGCAGCCAACGGAGAAGGATCAGGTCAGTGCTCTGGCTTTGAACACGAATTGAAGACTTGTATGGAGACATTCAAGCCAACCAAAGCCGGCGCAAGCTCCATGAACTACCATGCGGGTCGGTTGTATCCCAAATTCAAGAAGGTTAACGATTAGAGCCACTAACGAGGGTAATGTATATAGCAAATCAACGGACGGATTAGAGCCAGGCATGTAGACGAGCGAAAGTTCATGTATGAAATCACCAAAAAAGAACAGGTTTCAGATATTGTAGACTCGTAATCTTTGTTCAAGTTATTGTGGAAAAGTCCAAAAAAATGCGATTTCTGTGGATCGAACACAGGACCTTCAGATCTTCAGTCTGACGCTCTCCCAACTGAGCTAAAACCGCTTTTGTTATGAAATATGAATTTACTCCAGGTCAGGTAATACACAGTGGGGTACGGATCATTTCCTAGGTGAAGAGAAAGAGGTCTTTCCAAGAGGTACTTCCAAGCAAAAGTGACTGCTAGCTTTAAGGATTCCGTGATTCCGTTGTCTCTGCTATTCTGAATACCAGATTGAAAGACCGGCTTGGCCGAATAACGAGGCTTAGTTCCGAGGTAACAAAAATTCTCCAATTTGAATAAAATACCGCAAGATACTGTGTTTATGAAAGGATTTTCTATCATTGAGTAGAGAGACTCCATCACAAAAATATGGCACATGCCAGTGTTACAAAATACATGCTCATCACTGATGTAAAAGATACTGGGGCTGAGTTTCAGACGACGCACGAGTAAAACCACCGTGAAACATTTCTGAAACACCACGGCCCAGGACTCCCAAATTCAAAATTCTTTCGCCAATCTTACAGACCAATGTGGAAATATTCAGCGCCAAGCACTTTCTCATTTATTGCTACCCGTCAGTAGAAGGTCGAAACTCTCATAACCACACTGCATCTCGCGCACTGGAAAACGGATATAATCAGTGGGAAAACGGATATAATCACTATGTTCCTGGCGCGCGCAGGTCCTTTTTCTTCCGCATCATTTAACTCTATAAACTTTAAGGCCAATCAAAAAATAGTCCGTGTTCACGATATTCACAATCATATTGGAACCCACAAAGCCGAGGTTCCCGTGGAAAATACTCTGCTCAAATAACACAGGTTCCGATATCCCGAGGTCTTTCCCACCATCGCCATGCGTCTCGGCCCTTATCTTTTCATCTACGTGTTAGGCCTCCTACGATTGGCCTTTGCAGGCTTTATTGAATCGTATTCGCTTGTGAGTAGCGTCAGAGAAAACCGCATGCTTCTGCCTTTTATTGTCTATGTGGCCATCGACGTGGAGAACAAGGTGATGAAGTTTCTCATCAATAGTCAGGTTCAAAACCCGCTGAATCTGTCTTCCACGGATGTTTTGTTATCTGACGTGGATCCGGAGACAAACCGCTTCACCACGTTTCATGTCCGAATGGATTTCATGGGCAAAACGTTTATTCTGGAGAACCTACGACTCTGTGATATGCTTGCCGTCAAAAACACCTCCCGTTACGCAAACTCTCCACGCTTCGACGGAAGGATCTCGTCCACAACATCGGCCTCTCCATCAGCATCAAAATACCCGGAAAATCAGAATCCGTTCCATTTGGGAAGTAACAGAACCAACGTCAAGCGGAAGCGGGCAAGCTCTACTCACAAATTGCCTATTTCTCCCAACGCCACAGACTGGGAGTTTGACGCTCCGGCTTTCCTGTCTATTGCCACATCTAATACCTCTATTGAGGCCCTCTTTTCTAATTCTACTGGGGACCTTATCCAGTGTCCTCTTTATCAGAATGACTCCATAGTGCTTTACTACGAGGCCGATATTAGTGCCAACTATGGGAAATTAGGCTCGTACTCTTTTGAGTTCACTGTGGTGTCCAATGATAAATCTTCCAATGTTATTGGTGGCGCTGTGTGCTACGTGACTTCTACGGTCAAACTTCGAAGCCTAAAGAACTTGTTATTCTACGGGATAGCCATGATTTGCTTGACTACATTTATTGTGAACTTTTTTGTTGTCGTGCTATCGCCGGACCAAGAATCTTCCAATCCCTTCCTCATCGAGGCTTCAACAATATGTAACGAAAGTCTTTTACGACAATTGGATGCAGACCCAACCAAGCTCATCACTTACCTTCAATACGTCGTCTTTCTATGTGGCCTTAATGTTCAATATCCCGGCTTCTTTCGTTCGGCCATTAACCAAATAAAGTGGTGTGCCCTCTTGGATATAAATATCATTCCTCAAAAAAAGTCTCCTCTCTCAGGAAATGACAACGTTCTCGCAACATACCATACAAATGGTCTCAGTTTGTTGACACTGTTGAATTCCGAAAACTACATCACTCATACTTGGCCAAATTTCATGACGACGCTCTGTATTTGGACCGCGTTCACGATCGTCTGCTACCAGTTGTTTATTGTTATCAAGTTGATCGCTAAACGTTACTCTGGCTCTATTCTTGGCCGTTTGTTTGGTCTCTACTCCTCCCCCGGCCACTCTTTCCAAAGCTACAACCAAAAACTTAACAGATTCTCGGAGGATGCAAACAGTTCTGATTCGATTCAAGCACTGACAGAGTACCTCGATAGTTCGAAGGATGCAACCGTCAAATTGCACCCCGCTTATAAGCATGAGCCAAATACTGACCAGTCTTTGTTTTCTTACTCATTTGCCATGAACGGCTGGGCCATTCTAGGCCAAGGATTACGTCAAATACTTACCACATTTTCGCTCCCTTTTTTGATTTTGACATTGCACATGTTCACCAGAGCATCCGGTGACGATTCCATGTTCTACAACTACAAACAGTTTTTCTTGACGCTAAATGCTTTCAATCCTACTGTACCATACCAGCTTTTAGAACCTTGGAAGTATGTCTTACCAATGTACTATCCAGATAAATTGTCAAAAACCTTACCGGAGATACCACATAAACCTTCAGTGAAGGGCCCAATTGCTGCAGGGGCAATTGTTATTTTTTTGTGGTTTCTCGCTGTTTTCTTTTTCGTTTTCTACTACTTCTGTCCGAAGCCGTTCCACAGAAAGAGAAGCAGCAATGTTTTCAAGCTTTTCACTTCAGTCAAGTCCATTGTGGTATGGGTGCATTTGTACAACGTGTACAAGCCTTCCATGCTTGGGATTGTTTTGTTGGACTTTTTCTTCCTTATCGCCCAGCTGATAATCGTGGCCTTTATACAGTCTAGTGGTCTTGCGCAAGTTGTCCTCTTGATTATAATAGAGTTACTCAAGTATGTTATACTCATTACCCTCCAGCCTCATTATCTTCCACTACGTTGGTATTGTTTGGGGCATGTCATCCTGTTGGCTAAACTTGTGGTGACGATTTTGTGCATTGCATTTATTCCGCAACTAAGGGTTAGCGAGTATGCGAGATCATGCGTGGCATTGACACAGTTGGCAATTCACGTGGTGATTGCGTTTTACTACATCTTCTATGCCATAGTCTGCTTTGCGTTGACCGTACAGGCTGCAGTGAAGGCTTTGCGATACAACAGTAATTCTTCGCTTGCTGAAAAGTCGGTTGCTGCTGAGGAAGGAGAGGAGGTCTTCGAGTTTAGGCAAATTCCTGCTCCAGTCTCCCGCTTGAAAGAAAGTACTGATTACGAATTTTCGCCAACGTCGCAGTCCTCTATCAATGGAACCGAGGTAGATTACTACAGAGCTCGCAGTGAAAAGCACTTGGCTAACATGGACCTTTCTGACATGGAGCTGATTAATCGTGACCGCGGCCTGGATGACGAAAGCCTCTTCATCAAGCAAGCGGAGGAGCGGATCAAGAAAACGGATTATACAATCAGGGAGGGGGACAAGCTTTACAGCAAGTACTTCATAAGAGACGAGATGGACCCGGAAATCAGGGCATTATGGGAGAGCAGAAACTGGAGGAAATCCACTAGAAATGCGCTGTCAAAAGACACCAAGTCTCCCCCTCTTGGTTTAATTCAGAACGTTATGGGTTTGTTTTCCAGAAAACTGCCACAAGGATTCGAAGTTGTTAACCGCCGCCCATTGCTCGTACAGAACCCGATCCGGCTTAGTAGTAGCTCGAATCTGCGACCCGTTCTGCAGATCTCTACTCACAGTGGTAGTTCGTGAGGAAAACAGGACGCATCAATAATTTGCCAATTATTTCATTTCTCCGAAGGTGTTTTAGTGACCGCGAAGGCGAAGTTCATTCTGAACATCAGTCATTGTTATTGATTTTTAGCATTCATTTATATATTCAATTGAGTTTTTGCTTCTTTGAGCTATGTTCCTCAAAGACATCCTTTTTCATGATATTGTTCAAGAGTTTTTCATCATCAATAGCAGTAAATCCAGAGAGACCATTAGTGGACAGACATGCATTCAAGGCTTGCCACTCGGAAGAGAGAACCATGTTAGCCATGTCTGCTCTTGACATGACAGACTCCTCCACCCCCAATGCCGAGGTGGAGGCACTTTTCGGGTACTTTTGAAGCCTTACTTTCACAATCTTTTTGAGGGTTTCTAAAACCAGCTTTGTGATTTTTTCACTCATCAAAAGCTGATAAACCTTTTTGTGGACTCGGCGAATGGCTCGGCCTTTAAGGGAAGAGGATGCAGAATTGAATGATTTCCGGTCGTTAATGGCGGACAAGATCGTTAAAATCTGGACTATGAAAGTCAACTCTTGCAGAATTTCGCCGTCTGCAAAACAGTCGAAAGATTCAAGGACAAATGGCTCATCCTCCTCCACTTCAATCAATTTTAGCACATCAATAATCTCCTCTATAGTGTCTCCAGATAGACTTGAGTTTTCGGCAAAATATTGTTTGATGGTTTCCAAAGGAATTTCGCCACTGTCCAGCTCCATAGGTTGTTCTTCGACGTAGCCATACATACGCAAAAGCTCGGCATTGGAACGAATCGAATAAGTATTGTAGACTTGTTCATCTTTGAAGATTGGCTCGCTTGCTTCAATGATGAGAAATGCCTCTTCTTCATGAACATAGGCATTTTGTTTTCGAGAATGAGCATTCATGGTATCTGCAAAAGGAACCATTGTTTTAAAGTACGCCAAATCATCTGAATCTTCGTTTGCTTCGGTGTCTGAACCGTCATCGCCATCCACCGAATTCTGGGCTTCTAGATCAAAAGAATACGACATCACAACCGAAGCAATAAGACGAAAATCATCTTTGGAGACAAGGCCGATGTGCTTTTCAAAATGTGGCTTCAAATCGTGGTACATTTTATCTGCGGAACCACGCCCTATACGGTCCAAAATGAGAGATGGCTGTAACGTCTTGAGCTCTGTTTCATCCCAAAAAATAAGCTGGTTCATAGTATAGCTGTTATCGTTCAAAGGCAATACATCAAAGTATTTCAGCCACGGGCTTGCGTCTTTCTTCACTTTCCATTCGTACATAAATGCCAAAATGAGCCCCTCCCAATTGGAAAGCTCCAGGAGGGGAGCTGCCATAGAAGAATCGTTCTTTACAAGGGAGCAGTTCTTCACATTCAAAAGAACATCTCGAGGAATTTTGCAGAGTTCTTCGCCCTTTTCAATGTCTTGCTTGGCGATAACACATCTTCCCTGACCCGAATTGGAACGGTCACCAATTGTGATTTTGGAAGAAATCTGCACTCCGCGGTCCTGGAGCCAAGAAAGAAAACTGCTTGTTCTAGATGTGAAAGAATCGCTAGACATATGCTATTTTGACAACAAAGTTCAGTGATTATAATGCCCTGGTCTTGATGCGATGCGCAGCGCATCACGTGTTATCTTCAAGAGTTACACCGCTAACTTGAATAAATGCTATTGTATATAAATGCTATTGTATATAAATGCTATTGTATATGAATGCTATGATTGAAAATTCTTCTGAGAAAAACGTTACCGAGCCTCGGTCTTCGGTTCACACTCTTGCACCAGTAAATGTTTAATAAAGAGAGCACCGCTACCTGCTCTGATCTGATTAGCTTCACAGACGCGGCTGTATGAGCTGTCACTCACGCCAAGTGCAAGATAATCCCCGGCATTATTGATATCCATGTGTGATATGGCCCGTGAACGTAAGCTGGTATCCAATTGGAGCACCTTCATTCGTTTTCTACGGGCCCAGTCCCACACACACACCGTTCCGTCACCACCTGCAGTGAAGAGCGTATGATAGCGAGGATGGAAGTTCAAACCCGTCACCGCATAAACAGTATCCATCGTCGAGACAGAATCTTTGACACGGTGGCATTTGAAAGCGTATTTTCCAGTCTGTGTCTCGGGCATTTCATGGATGTTTTCAATGGAAACTCGCCCATCTATGCTGCTTAAGGCGTAGCCTTCCCCCGACGGAAATTGCCGTAGCGCCATGGTCTGGAACCTTAGACCCGTAGGCCGAGTATAGATTGGGTTGGCCATTTTGCGTACATCATAAATCTCCACAACTTGGCGTGCCTTGCCTAAAGTGACGTAGTGTTCAGACGTGTCCATTGCAAAAATCTTGCTGCCAGTTTTTTTGGTTGCGATAAGTTTGTGAGTTCTTGCATCAATCTGATGCATGCTGCCACTTATCGAAGTGGCTAGAAGCAGGTTGTGATTTTGAGCCCGGACAAAATTTATTCCCGACACTAAATCGTCCGCAGCGTCAAGCCCCGTTACTGGGGAGGACACTTTAGAGTTTTCAAAGTCAAAGTACCTCACCGTTCCATCCAAAAGGCCGGCGAAAGTTGACCGAGAGCCTGAAATGGTTGTGCTGAGAATAGCTGCCGGCAGAGTAATTTCGCCAAGAAGCAGGCCTTTGGAACAGGAGTAGAATAGCGTAGTGTTGTCATAAGACGAAGCCAATAGCATGTCGCTGGAGGGTCCGGAGAAGCCCAACAGAGAGATGCGATTTAAATCGCGGGGAGTGGTTAGTTGAGTAAATGCCATTTTCAAAGACGCGGGCCTGCCATTCTCTTTTGCTTCAGGTTGTTGGCAAAGTAGCTGCTCAACAATTTGTTGATTGTCATGCACATGGTTTGTTATTTGTCAATACGCGGCTCATTGCCTGGGAGTGCACACAACCATGTCATTTAGATCTGGCCATTCAACCTTCATTTGCCAATGTCATTGATGATTTTGATGTGAGATGAAGTTTCTGATACAGGCGAAACCACTAAGTTGTCATTGAGAGTGTGCAATTCGGCCGGATCTTGGTCGGGCTCGACCCATTCAAAGTTCTCGCCGTGATTGAGCCAGAATTGTAAGAACAATTTCTCCTCATGGAGCGGATTCCACACCATTTTCCGCTGTAGCATCTCAGACTTGAGATACTGCAAGATATTCTGCGACACCTTGTCCACCATGTCAATATTGGGAGATGTAAGCTGCAGGTCGTTGGATGAGGGAAGAATCAATTCGTAATCACACCCACTGATGGAGGACTTGCTTGACAAGTCGCGGACATGAGACACATGGAAATTCTTGACGTTGATTTCGTGATGCTCCTCGAAATACGTAATGATTCGATTGAGACACAGCATTTCTTCATGGTGGGCGTACCGATGGAGTAAACTTGTGTGAGGTCTCCATGAAACACGAGAAGGTTGCGCCAATTTTATTCCGGACAAGGCGCCAGCAACAAGAGCGCCGGTGCCAAATAAAAAAAACATCAAATCGGACCAAGTGGTCGACAATGACATATAGTCCATTAGGATATGTGTCGCCAGAGAGACGGCCAAGTATACGACGCCAGCGCCCATTCTCGCCAAAACAAGCGTTTTGTGTTTTTCAGTATTGACTTGGCTGTTCACAGTATCATCTATCAATTTGAAGGAATTGTGGTAGTCATTTTGTCCGAGAAGCTTGCGTAGTAAAACCTGTACTAGAATGCTCTGATGCAACAACAGCGAGCCAGATGAACCTGGTAGTAGAGATCTTGAGCCTTCCAGTTTCTTCAAAAGGTAATTTTCCGTGACAAGATCAATGGCCCGCCCCATATGTGCACTGGAGCACGTGAGCACATATGCCTGCACCACACCATCATCCGCCACAGCCTGGGCCCGATACCGGCACATAAACTCCCAAAGTTCCTGTTCAAGCCTAGAGCTGGAGACGTTTAAAGGGAGGCCCCATTCGTGTAATGGAGTGGCAAACTTATAATGGGGATTGAGCTCCTTGTTAATGGTTTGGAGTCTGCGATTGGCGAGAATATAGTCCCTGAGCAACTCGGGCGGATGCGATTCACGACGGTGGAATTTCTGAAGTTTACGCTGTAGAACTTCATAGTTTAGATTTGGTCTGTTGAAGTACGAAACTTGGCGTTTCCATGCTGTGTATTTCATTGATTAGCTATGGCGTATCGTGCCGCGTTTTGGGTGCGAAGACCGCGCAAGTCTCACTATATTTAGTCTTCATTAAATAGCCTAATTAGGCGCTTATCAAAACACTCTCGTGAACTAAATTGGCTTCTCCACGGGAAAATGTGCAAACCTCAGCTCTTCTTTGGTTTGATATACAGAAACATCCATAATCATTGGGATAAAAAATCATAAAACGCCGTCTTCTTGAATCGTTTCCATAAGCGGTGTTGAAACTCACGTTTGGTCATTTTGATTGTTACATTCAGCACGATTGTAGAGTCCAAATCACGCCACTTATCAGCGTCATTATTCGGCTCGACTTTTGCAGAAACAACAAAGACATCTCCAATTTATTCACCAGGACATCTCCAATTTATTCACCAAGTCTTATAAGTGAATTTGTTATTCCAAGTGTTTATCTTCTGAGTGAATTGATTTCAGCAAAGCTGAAAGAATAATTCAAACACTCCCTGACTAATATAGCGATGTCGGAATCCACCAGAAAAGATCAGAAATTACTGCAGCCGCCAAAAGCAATCAACAACCGCTTTTCGGTGTCGTCTTTTGTGTCTCAGGTCTCTTATGACCCCTCTGAAATCGGGCAGGCGGTTCCCGTCCCAGTACAGGAGCAGCGAGGAGATTCGGGGGAAGTTAAACAAATGTACGTGAACAAAAAAGAAGATTTTACTACGGCAGACGAAGAAGAATCGTTGTTTTCAGAGTCTCAGGCACAGCTCGGTCGCCTAGACACCATCAAACGCAGCTCTCAGACAGAAATCAAACCTGAATTAACGGTCCAGACTGAGCTTAAAGAAACCGTTCCTCCTCGGCTGAGAAGAAGACCCGTCAGTGAAATTTTGCCTCGTGGAAACACTGCCACTGAGTTTTCCAAGACACACCATCCTCGCATTTCGATTAATATTAGTGATGATTTGGACAAGCTTATGGAGAGTGCCAATGATTTGAAGCGGAGTGAGTCTCCCAACACGCAGAACTCTCAAACAGCTCACTCTGCTAAGAAATCAATGTCGTCACCTGATAGCGCCAATCTGCAGGGCACAGGCAGAAGTTTGGAGAAAGTGCCTTCTGGAGCAAGCATTCAGCCTGTGTATTCAGGAACACTGAAGGCGTCTTCGGGTGCAAAAGGAAAAGTGCAGCACATGAATTTCTCCACCGACAGCTTTGAAACTGCTGAAGGAAGTAGTCCTGGCGGATACTCCGAATCCGAAACCCTGCGGTTTTTGCTTCCCAAGAGACCCACTGAGAATAACATGATGAAGGCTCGCCAAGCTTCTGCAAATCACGCACAGTTAAACTCCAACCAGCTCGCAGTCGATTCCACTATATCTCGAGGGCTGTCAATCAGATCATCGAGAAACGCCTCCATCAGGTCTGGCGCCTCGAATGCTCATTTGAGCACCAAATTGGGATCGGAGGATACAGACCAGAGCTTTCAAACTCTTAATGCGGCAAACAATGCGGAAGAAAGTTCGCCTCACATTCTACAGGATACACCTCAAAGCCCAGAGCGCTTGGACTCCACTTCGTCCCGCTACATGTCGTCAGATTCCGAAAGAGATACGGGCCGTATTGGTTCCACAGGACATGACACTGCGTCCGACTTCAACAGGTCACTTCAAAGGAACTTTGAGGAGGAATCAGAGGCTTCTTCACGTGGGGGATATGTATCTCAGCGCATAAGCCCCGAAGAGACGCCGCTAATGGATGTTGGTAGTCCCTCCGGCATCAAGCCGGCTGCGGGCTCCTTGAGTGACATGACAAGTAACGGGCTTGACATTGGTTCCGCGGAGAGCATAGATGCAGAAATACAACCGAATACTGGTGCCAATCATGAGAACAGCGGAAATGAAGCAAGTGCCGATATTGCCAAGGAGCAGCTTTTGAAGAAGCAACTCTCACTTCAAAGAGAGGGATCCGCGGCAAACATACTCAACGACGATGACTTCTACGATATCGAGGAGCCTGTGTTGCTGAGCAACCCAGTGCGAGCCAAATCTGTCAAAGCCAACACAAAGAAGAGCGTCAAGCGCAAATCAAAGCATATCAAAAACAGGGACGCTTCGGGCAGCCGCCTAAGGCCATTTTCATACAATACGCTTGTACATTTGCTAGAGAGCATCAACGGCTCTGTGATTGGAGAGGAGTTTGAGCTGTTGCATTTGCCTATGCGCGAGAAACAGTTGATAGAGAAGATCGTGGATCTGTTGAGTAGACTCACACTGGATATGGTGATTGACGAAAACAGATACGAAGTTGGAATTGACCGTTTGGAGAGAGCACACAGGGTGCTAGAGGGATTTCTCTAACCTCAGAGCTGGCAGGTATATATTCACGAGACACCGTTGCGTGCCAAATTCTAATATAGGTAGTGGTAGCTCAACTCACATAAAGATCACTCTAGACGCATGTACTAGTAGCGCGCGGCCCTGCGATAGACGGCAGCACCTGCATGTATATCAAGATGGCTGGTTAAGTAAAGAGCCATAAATTCAGACATGAACTTCTACAAAATCAGAATGGAGAATGTGCCTGTTACGTGGCCAAAATTCAATATGCACTGTCCATTCTTTTTTTTCAATTCGGTGGTTCTCGCATCTTATGATCGCCGCCGTTAAATCGATCATAGACGCGCTACTCTAGATTGACAGCGATCAAAACACATCATTTGGCTGGCTAACCAGCACCACTAAAACGTTTAAATTTTGATAAAAAGATTACTCTTAGCACAAAAAAAGTTAGAGATGATTTGTAGACGTAAACGGAAATCCACTCAAACTTTATCAACTTTCGTGCTCGCCTAATACAGCTTCTTTTGCCGCCTGATTTGCTTTGATTTTCTACTACTTGGACTTGTACTTGTCATGCATCTGGTAGCACCTACCGAGAAGAAAGGGTGTTGGATGCAGGACACACCAGTCCATTATCAGGACGCGCGGCTTTTAATGCAATCCCATTCTTGACTAACATTTCCTAGACTCAACCTTGTTGACTCAATCTCAACATTGTTGAAACCGAATAGGAATTGCGGTGTGGCGTTACAATCTCAGGCGCCCATTGAACTACGTGTCTCGCCGAGACGTTCACAGAAAGTTGCGATCCTCGCGGCCCACGGCATCTCATTGTTTATCAGCATTGTTCGAAAACCGCCCCATACTATTTGCAGGCGTCTTATATAGAGCTGAAAGTGGCCGGCTGGCTCGCAATTCATATACATTGTCATAATGAGCCACCAATTCAATCCAGATGTCTTACAGTTCCAAAAGATCGCCAACACTGGCAATAGCGATCAGAAAAAGGAGAAACCCCGCTTGCAGTTCCGATCAGCACACTTGAACTCCGACTTGAAGATAGATGTGCCGGACCTGAGCTCCTCACCACTAGAAGACGCTTTTGAATACAGCCCCACGCCATCTCCACTGGCTGGGTACGACAAAATCACCAAGCTCCCCACGCCCATCATCGCCAACGGCGCTTTTCCCAAAAACATTGAAATTCGGAAAAGAAACGGCCCCTTGGAAAGAAGACGAACAGAAAGCTTGAGAATCACCTCTGAATTCGAACCCGATCGTGCTTTCCGGCTGCGCTTGAACTCAATCGGTTCCATTAGTACGCCCGTGACAAATTCCCCACGCCACATTTCGAATCCCGACCAAACAATGGGCCTTGGAGTTGTACTGTCACATTCTCCAACAGAGCCTGAGCCGGCTTTGGAAAATCAAACGTACCATGCCTCGCGACTTGGGCGCACCTACAAGTTTCAAAAAGTCATCGGCACTGGAGCTTTTAGTGTGGTGGTGGCGGCTTCGGCAACAGAGACGCCCCACGAAACAGTTGCTATCAAAATCATAAGTGTTCCCAAAGACGATGCGTCAAACTTCCGGCGGTACATCACGCGAGAGCTAGGTATTTTAAACCATGTGCTGCATCCTTGTATCGTGAAGTTGCTTGACTACAACCTCATTATGTCAATCACGCTGGCGGAGATTAACAACACATTCGCCAATATGAGTCCCCCACTCGGCACGGATCCCAACAACTGGCTGGGCTCGCTGGAGGACAAGCAATACTTTTACCTCAACTACTGCTCGGGCGGCAATCTCTTCAGCTGGTTGGAAGACAATTGGCTGCTAGGTAAATCATCCAGTAATTTCTGGCGGTTTTTGGCCCGCACGGCCTCGGAACTCTTGATAACTGTGGCCTATCTTCATGGGGAGAACATCATACATCGAGACATCAAGCTTGAGAACGTGTTGATCGACCGAGCTATTCCGCACATTATCAACTACGAGAAAGAACTCACGTGGGGCGATGATGCGGTCTCTATGCTCACTGACTTTGGCCTTTCCAAAAAATTGGTGCTGGAGGACCAACGTCTCACCACCAAATGCGGGTCGCAAGACTATGTGAGTCCCGAGTTGCTAATGGGGCTTGAGTACGATGGCAAGCTATTGGATGCTTGGTCGGTGGGTGTCCTAGTCTACTCGTTATTGGAAAACAGACTTCCTTTCGACCCTGCTCCTGCAGATTTCGACGGTGCCTCCAACATATCACCCTCTGTTTTGCGTAGGCGCAGAAGCAAGAATCGACCAGCCCACAGAATAGCAATGGTCGATTGGGAGTGGTATCGAGTGAATCAAATGCTTGCCGATCCACACTTGGGTGAGAGTGCAAAGCAAGAAATCGCCAACATGAAGCTACTCGTAGAGTCTTTGTTGGTGAGGAAAGAGAATAGAATTCGCATTGAAGCGGTTGTGAAGGAGGATCGCTTTGCCTGGATTCACGATCATCTTCCAGAAGCGCTTCGCTGACGCGCCTGACTGACTATGGAATCGATGTACACTTGAACGCTGACCTTGTAACAATAGTATTTTCCAGCAACAGTAATTTTGACTACTATATAGCCACGCAAAAATGTCAGGGTCCCCAAATTTCTCCAGGCCTTTGAAAATCACTCAGTGCTTGGCTACTCCAACCCACTCACAAGTGTTCCATATTCCTGTATATAAAATGCCTTTTGAGATTCTTCACTCTATATGCGCACCAAAGAAGAAGCCAATACGCCAAGCAGATAGCCCGGCTCATTCTGCTGTGAATCAATAAATCAAAGACGTGGATCTTGTTTCGGATTTTTGCCGTGCTCCCATATTGCAGTCTGATTTATCTATCACGGAATGCCGGAGTCCTCCGTCCAAGAAGTGTATTCCAACGGGATTGCCAAACATGGCGACCCGCCTGAAATAGCTCACGTCACCAACAATATTATCCCGCTTTCAAATGTCCTCAAATTTTACACACAAGAAGCTTACAAGCAGTTGAAGCGACTCATGGAAAACTTGGCCAGCTCCCGAGAAAGCGACGTGATTCGAAAGAGGCTGTTTCTTAAATTGATCGTTTCCTTGCGTCAAGATTTTATCAAGATATACACTTTGGTCAAATGGGCGCAGAGCTCCAAGGATATCTCCAAGCTTATAGATTTGCTCAACTACTTTAGAGGCCAAGAGTTCTTTTTTGAGAACTTGAGCATTGGTATCAATGAACTCAACCACTTTTCGGGAGCCAAATTGCCGAACTCAGATTTGTTAACTGCTTTGGAGGTCTTGGTGAAAGGCAGACCCCAATTGCCTTCATACAATTACATTGAACGTCCTAAAATTAGTGCCGAGAAAACATTGCAGGTCTTGAGGGACTTGGATTTGGCATTGACAGCCAGAATGGCCTTTTTGACACCCCCAGAACGATTTAAGAATAACTATGTCATCAGAGATGGCCGCATTATATTTCAAATCCCTAATGAGTTCCAGGTTTCGATTACTGTGGGGAACGACTTGATAATTGACAACGAGGAGGACTATTACAAATCGCCATTTTTCCTCATTGATTTTCAGTTTCTTTTTGGCATAAATCCCAATACATCTTTGATAACACACGGAGCTTCCGAAACCGTGACGATTCTACCCAAGCCCTCTTTTGAAAAACTCGAGTTTTTAGTGAACAAGATTCTACTAAAGCTGTCATTAGATGGATTATATGATTTCCTCCACAAGTATTCAATATTTTTCAAGCTTTATTTAATATCGAAGCAGTTGAAAAGTTTGACCTTGAACAGTAAGTGGAAAGGAAACATTCAGTTCAATTATAATTCATCGAAACTAATAATCAACTACTGGTCAAATTTCTACATGTCCCGCAATTGGAAATCGTTCATTGAAATTGGTGTTGACAAGAATTCAACGCTCAGCTATAGATGGTTCAAAAATGGGAAGTTTATAATGGATGCATCCGAGATGATTCAAAATGCTATCAGAAGTGATTCTGAGCCTCAAGATTTAAGTGTGGACTCTATACTTAGCTGTGTTATTAACAAGCATTCTGAAGAATTGGTGCAGAGTATTTATAACAAGTACTTTGATGTCATCTCTGAATCAGTGTTGCTGGAGAAACCGGAAGCTACCGCTTCTGACTCTATGGTGATCTTGAGTCATTACCAACTTTTATTGACCATCACTCCGGTGAAAACAATTGTTTTTGCCATCAACCCAGTATCTGGACACTTTTACTTTACGAACCCATCCCCTATCGAGAACAATTTCCAAAACAAGATAAATAGCATGCCGGCCTCGTTCAAAACGAAATCTTTCGTCAGTGAAAATGACATGATCCAGAACGTGGTGAATAACTTGATACAGCTCAGGTTGGAGATCTTGAGCAGAACCTTGAAGACCAAACTCATCACCACTGAATGGATATCTAATGACATTATCAATCTCAATGATTATGAGACAACAAAATTATTAAACTACATACATGGCGAGAAGAATCTCAAATCTTTCAACAAAATGGTTTATTACAGATGCCGCAATTGGCCAGCATCTTGGTTTTTGATCAATATGGTCAGCGGCTTATCACTCAAGTCATTTTGGTGGGTGGCTAAGATCAGATCAGTAAAGGGTGAGTGGAAAATCATGTGGGTCCAAAAACTTCCCGAGGCAAATGATGATCAGATGGACTACAAATTTTTCAAAACCTTGTCTGCATCTTGTTCTAATTTGATCCTCAACCAGTTAATCGTGGAGGAGTTAGAGGCAAGGAACATTAGATTCCTCAAACTCGAAAAGTCATTAAACAAGAAACACTTCGACTCATTTTCCTTGCCTCGTGCTTATTTGGAAACTAATAAGTCCATGAGTGTTAGTTTAAAAGACCACAGATCGAAAAGCATCAGCGAAGCAGCTGACGGAAATGTTGGCAATCTTGAAAAACCTTCTGATGAAAACAGCAACGGAAGTTCTACTGGCATTTCTGGCCACGAGAAAGATGACACTTTTGAGGCAAGCTTCCCCAGTGCCACGATTATGGCGCTCTACAACTCTGGTAATTTGCTCCCAATATCCATGTCAGCAACAACATTCTTTCTTATGGTGAAGCTTCATGAAGACGCGTCGAATTTGAATTCCTCAATTGTTACTCTTACCGTGTTGGGAACTCTCAAGGGTAATTACAATTTCAAGTCATTAGAACAAATGGGTGTGACAATCAATCCTGAAAAGGAGCAATTTGAAATTTCTACTACTGTTGACTTGTCCAAAAAGATCAATGAGGAAGCTTCGGTTTCTGGTGCGATTTTGGGTTCCTTATTCGAGAATCTCAAGAGAGTAAATCTCTTCATACAGATTTTCCATCAATTGAAAAAAGCCGATGTCAAAATCCTTGGTAATCAATCACAAGAGATCACTTTCTTGAGCGATCCCTTCTACAAACCATTTACCTTGAGAGTCAGTGACTCGCTGATACATCTTGACGATAAAAAGAACCGAATGAGCAGTTCTCTACCGACAAATGCGGCGCCCGAAAGTATCTACAATGCGTCTTCCAATTCATTAATGTTGTTGCGCTTAACGACTTGCGAAGATGAGGATGAATACGTCAAGATGGTCATACGTATGCTCAACAGTGAGATCAATCGGTCAGAAGAGTCTCTTTTGGGCTGCTTTAGACTTCTTGAGGAATATGTTAATGTGTTCCAAGCAATTCATGCTATTAAGGGTGAGATCAATAAGGCAAGTAACCTCAAGTTGGAGAATGATTTACCTCGCTTAACATTCGATCCGAAAATTAATTCAATCGATCTCATTCGCTTTGCTTTTAACGTCAATAATACTCTTCTGAATCTGACCAAGAAGGTGCAGAGAGATGCAATATCATTCGCCGTCTCTTTCAAGAGAAACAAATTTAGTAAGTCGAACAGACTTCTCTTCAAGTTTTCTATGAAGGACAATTTTAGTTCTCAGAATTTGAAGTATAAAAAGTTATTTGAGTCCATTTTCAAGGACGCAAACGAACTCATGCAAACCGCAATAGAGGAGAAAGCGGTCTTTATGAAGTTAAATTATGACTTCGTGATGTCTGGTAAGTACTTGGGTACCTTTATGACTCTGATCACCAAGTCGTTCGTCAAGTTTTTGGAGAGTCAATGAGCACCTTGATGTCTATCCTTGCATTTTGGTTTTTTATTTTTATAGTTTAGAGATTATTCTCACATTAAATGCATCTAATATTTACATGCTTAGAAATATGATTTTGCTACCCGACTCTGATGAATATTGGCAAGCGGAGCAAAACCTAGTAAATCACCGTCATGTATGTACAAACTAGTGCCAAAATGATGGACACGAAAACAGTACTTTGGACGAGAAACTTTTCCAAGCCTCTGATTTGATTCTTGCAAAGTTTCAAATAAAACAAGCATGGTAGAATGATGCAAATCAAAAAGCAAATGGACGAGCCTAGGATACCGATGATTTTCTCGAACTCGGGAATCAAAACCGCAAAGGCGACGAACAAGAAGTTTACGCCAACTCGAACAAAGAATCTACCGAAGGCTTTGGTAGTATTCAAAAAAGCGCTTTCACCTTCAATGATCACATCCAAAGACAACAAGCTGTCTAAAGTTGAGATAATGGGTTTCGCATTAAGTGGAGTTTTTGCGAGGGGAATAATGCAGATCAATAAGCTGATAAGTGGGTAAATGATGGAAGGGTAACCAGAAGTCTCTAGTAAAATGCTTGTCACTTCATTGTTGTTCAAAGCGCCAAACATGAAAAAGCCAATCACCGCCATGGTACAATCAGTAAGCATCGTAATCGAGTAGGTTGTGAGAAGGGTTTTGCCAAACTTCTCAGGGTGCCTCATATCAGATTTTAAGTTGGGGAATATGGCGTGGCCACCGAAAGGGGCCATGAGAATACCCATAGAGATAAATAGCTCAGGAATCGAGTTGGGCCAGAGGTTGGTCGGCATCACTTGCAACAATGAACCCGGCGACGACAGTTTTAAAAATCCACAGGTGAAAACGACAATTGTCAAGGACACAGTTGACAATATTCCGAATAATGAAATGATCGAGAGAACAGGCAATGGTAGAAATGTAAAGGGAGTTAAAACGACGAACGCAATAGCCTTAAATCGGGTCTTGGTCCAATAAACGTCGTCACCAAGAAGGGCATACAATGAGTCGCTGAAGATCAAGATCAACGAGACTCCCAGGCCTAAAAGATCAATGGAGAAAATCAAAGAGATCAAAAGCTTGGCCACAGACCCGTATGAAGCATAGCCAAGATCCGCGTAAGTCATCATTGTCGAATCTGTATCCAATGCTTTGGACAACAATGTAGCAGTCCAGTATGTTGCAGCGCAACACAGAATTAGAATTGGCAAACCAAGAACCCAGCCTCCTTTCAAAAGTCCTACGGGCAACGCCAAAAGGCCCACACCTATGAGCACATTGACCGAGTTGAAAACAGTCTGCGGAGCCGTGCTCTGGCCAGCAATCACCGTGACTAAATTACCTTCGCGGTCTTCTACTTTCTTCAAGCCGAAGTGTGAAGCTGTGGAGACCAAAGATAAAGCAGACCGTTCCGAGGAGAATGAAGGAGCAACGAAATGCCTTCTCTTTATGGGAATCGGGGCCGAGTTTGGGGCAAACGAGCTTTGGCGGGATTTGCTTTGTTGGAGTAAATTCACCACTTCATCTTGGTAGAAGACCTCGTTATTCGTGGTGTAGCTTGACGGTCCATTGAAACGCAGGTTGGCTTCATTTAAAAGAGTACTCAACCGCTCACCATTCTGCAGCGCCACCATGAGCTCTGGATCAAAGATCTCATCTTCGGCCGAGCCGTTGTTGCTGACAAAGAATGATCTCTTTTTCTTGATGTCAGGGTCGATTTTATGGGCAGCAAAGGATTGCGCTCTGGTGAAGGATGTAGCAAAGTGGTGTAACGAGTTGGGCCCACGAAACAGACCATGTGGCTGCTCGAGAAAAGACTGCCTCCTCAGTGGAAGCAAATGAGAGGACTCATCGAACGATTCGTCGAGAACGGCAGACATGTGAATCAAAGACGATGTGCCTGTTTTAGACCAGATTAATGATGCTGCCTGTGTACTGATTCGCGCATGTTTTGATAAGACTGTATACTGGTCAAGCGGTGTACCGTACGCGGCTCTGGATCTTGATTTAGAATTTACGCATGGCTCTTTATGAACTTTGAGAAACTAATTAGTTAAGACCGTGTGAGGAATTTAATGTTTTCGATGCCAAAGAACTTTTTCGTTTTACCAACGGTCAGTTAAGCATGCTCAGAATCACAAAATCATGTGACTGTGCGGTAGTGCGACTGCGTTTGGATCTGCACTGGACCATTGATCTGCATTGAATCATGTATTTCTTTATGACACCAACGTATATACTCTTGGACTGACTTTACATTTCATATTTGCGTATTGACTTTTGAAAGTGAAGACAATTCATTTATTTCCAGAGTTGCCCCTGCCATCTAAATATTCTGCTCGCACCTTGATGTCATTTCTCGTTAATTCACGAATTCACCTAAAATCTTACAATATGTAGATCAACTGTGAGAAGATTTCAAACTTATTTGTAAAGCATTAAAAAAACACCCATTTGGTTTGCATAATACCTTAGTGAAACGCTTAACGTCGGATGGCACAATTGTCTGCGATAATTTTCAATTAGGATATCAAACTTATTACCGTAAAGCATTCTCAAACGGCGATCTCATGCACTCATAGTGGATAATCAAAAGCTGCCGATAACCAGAGCCTGAAAATAGCCAATTTTTACGATGCGAAGCTACCTTTCACAAATTCAATTTTAATATGTTTTTAAACTTCATTTGTTGTGGTGCTTGATTTCATACCTCAAGACATCTTTATCTGCATTGAGAATTTGAGACGACGCACCTCAAGGACGGTACGCGTTGCATGCGAGTGCTGGGGATATCCATCACTCAAAAATTGTACTAAACCTGCACCGCGCAATCTATGTAACCACTTTCCACGCGTTTAATATCGCCTAACTCGTTAAATTGCCCGCACATTTATCTTTTTCTTCCCAACTCGTTTGCTTCAAGGTAGCCCCCAACATGTCTTACGAGCATCCGTCGGTTTATATTGCTACCTACTCCAATGTATGTTACTAGTTGATTATGGCAAGACAAAATTTCAAATTTATAAAATAGCTGCACTCCAATGCCTTGCATTAAATCGTCTGCATCCTGGGCCAGATCTGGTCGATCACGCTTTAGTCTGATTTCCGATTACTAACAAATAGATCGATGTGTATGAGTGCTCGGTAGGGGAGTCTCCCATCATGCGGAGGTGTAAAGACGACTGGGTGAATGCAACCCAGATCTTGAAACTTTGCAACTTTCCTAAAGCAAAAAGAACCAAGATCCTTGAAAAAGGCGTACAGCAGGGACAACACGAAAAGGTTCAAGGTGGCTATGGCCGTTTCCAGGGTACTTGGATCCCATTGCATGATGCCAGGCTTTTGGCCAAAGAGTACGGCATCACCGCCGAATTGGTCCCTGTCTTATATGTCGACACCAATGATCCGTCAGTCATAATCCCAAAGAAGTCCAAACCCGTGACACAAGCTATCAATAAGGACGGAACTCCGATTAAGCGAAAATACGTCAAGAAAATCAAAAAGGACTCGCCGCCCAAAAAGATGAAGTTCGACGACAATCATCCTCCGCAAGCTGTCTTCTCACAAGACATGTCTCATAATAAAGGCCGGCCCAACGGAATGCACCAGCGCATGTCCAGTATGCCTCATTTGCCGATGTCAACAAGCACTCCTCAAACATCGCATTTACCTCCCACCTTTCAGCAGCAAGAATTTTTGCCCAATGGGGTCACCGGCAATCAAAATGCAAATTTCCAGAGGGGCTTCAATTATGGCATGACAGATTCATACGCACAGCTGCAGCCACAGCAACCTCATGGTTATGCATCGGGACAGATGCAATTCCCCAAGAACTCGTACTCAGGTATCGAAGACATTACACACCAACAGCTAGTGTTTCAGAACAATCGCAAAGACGCATCGCAGTCCACGAATGAAACAAATTGGTCAGAAGAGCATAATCGGGACTCAGACACGTCGCTTTCGTCAGCAGAACAGAAGCTTTCGAACGTGCCAATGGAAGACGAAAATACATTTTCCAGCCAGCTTTTGAGATTTTTCAGCGAAGACAGTGCACCAATTCCTTACTTCTTGTATAATCCGCCCAGCAACTTCAATATCAATGAGGCTATTGATGATGAAGGTCATTCCACTTTGCATTGGGCAGCCTCCATTGGAAACTTGAACCTTGTGCACTTAGTTCTTTCGAAAGGTGCCAATCCTCTTGTCGTTAGCAATTTTGGCCTCAACCCATTGTCAAAATGTATTTCATTCAATAATTGCTACGACTTGAAGAACTTTCCTGGTGTCTTGGATGCCCTCGAAGTATGCATTATCAACACAGACATTAATGGCCGCACACCTTTGCATTATTTATGCCAATTTTCAAAAGTACGCTCCAAATTAGCGGCACTCAATTACTACTTGACAGTAATCTTCAACAAATTGCGGAACATGTCCGGAAACAACAAGAGTTCCGGAATTAATTTATTGAAAAATGTGTTGGATCATCAGGATGTCAATGGTGACAGTTGCTTGCACTTGGCGGCTAGAGCGGGGTGTCCTGAGCTCGTGGAATTTTTTTTAACCAATGGAGCAAGAGATGATCTCGTCAACGCCAACAACCAGACTGCCAAGTCCATGATTGTGCAGCAAGGGTTGGTGGTTTACAATTTCGAGGCCTCAAACTTGCCTCTTCAGCGAGTGCCTCTGCTTCAACACAACCATTCACAAATGCTGGTAAACTCACACACAGGTCCCGGTCCTGAAGACCCCGCTAGCAACTTGTCCCACAGCAACATACAAGACCATCAATTACAGCAGCAGAGCCAGTCGCAACAGAATCAGCTTCAGCAGCAGCCTATACCAGTTGTTCGGGTATCCGGTAGTCCGGAGCTGGTTACAAATGACTCAGTGAAGAAACAAGGAATCAGCGCTCTAGGCACGCCAATAAGAAATCCAAGCAGACTCATAGAAACACCAGACACGCAAAGAACCACAATCCAGGATGAGGATGACGACGAGCTTCGTGATCGTGTGAGCAAGGAGCATTTGCGGACCTTACTCCAAAAACAGGCAGGAACTGTTGACGAGAACAAGGAAAACATATTCAGTGACGAAACTCCAAAAGGCGTTTTTGATGGGCCCAAGCCCGGCTTCCAACAAAATGTCTTGGGGGTGATTTCAGAGAAGCCAAGTCCGTTCAATGAAGAGTTCGAAGCTTCCGAAGTGTCTGCGTCGCATGGTCTAACACCAAAACCACCCAGAATTGATTCTGATGGAACATTGCTTACAGCAGAGGTCCACGAGGGCATAGAGCCATATGCTTCCGTGTTGCCTCCCAAAGAGTTGACGTCGATGATGCACGGAATGGTCAATTCTCTCGCCAAGTCTTACAAGCAGGAACTCAAGGATCTTACCCACGAAGATGTTCGGATCAAAGCTCTATTGTCGGAGAAGAAAGACCACCGCAAAAACTGCTTCAAGAAAGTGCAGGTGCTCCTTCATAAAAACGATTTCAAGCCCGTCAGCACTCTTGCTGATGCTGGAATCGAGGTTGATCGCGAAGTGAGCTTATTCGAGAAAGCTATCAAAAGCAAACAAACCCAGCTTTTGTATACAATTGAAAAGCTTCAGACCCACGAATTGACAAACCGCATCCATGAGAATGAAGCTCAGATGGCGGAGATCCAGAAGAATCTGTCCAACTCCCAAGAACAGTGGGATATGAGTTTGGAGTTGAGTAAATTGCAGCTCAAAAGGTTCGAGTTGGTGAGGCAAATCACAGACGGAATCCGGGACTTCGCAATCAACACCAAGATGAACAAGTACAGAAAGCTTATAAGCCTCAGTTGCGGACTACGCGTCGAGGACATAGACGGGCTCATCGATGGTATCGAAGAGTCGCTTATCGAGGGAAAGATGTGAGCTATCGAGTACTGATGAACAGACAATGCGCCATAATACAAAGCATTTGTTTACAAAGACACCAAAGGAACTCAAGACACTACTTTAGCCGAAAATCTAATTCTAAATTAATAGCAATTCACATCGTCAGCAAAGAAGGTTGTACCACCTAATATGATCGTAGTGCGCGGCTCAAACCTACCGCTCAAACCAAGCGCGCTAGTCAAAAAAATAACACTCACGAAAGTCACCCTATAGATAATGACTTCCCGCATTGCTCCCACAGATTACAAAGAGCCTAACGAGAGCATCACCCCTCTTGGCTATGCGTCCTCCATTCTTAACGGAAACACTGTGGAGGGTGGCCTTAGGTCCTTGACCTACAAATCCGTCTACGCCTCTCAACTCATAGAAGAGTTGGAGTTGGCCAAACGTGCCGTTGTGCCAGGCGACTTCCAGCTTCTGCGGATAATGGAGAAAGATGTCATTGCTAAACTGAAGTTGCTCGAGCTTCGAGACGAGATTGCTTCTATCAAGGGTAAGAGCATGGATAGAAACAAGCTGAATGATGAGGAGATTATGGGTTTGAGTGGACAATTAGAGAAAGAACTCCACGAAACAAAATCCATTAGCCCGGAGTATAGCCAAAGCATCAGGAAACTTCAGAATAACGCTTTGCTCAATCAGGGCGTCGAGTTTCGCAAGTTTACTCCCAAGTCAGGGGTTCAACGCATGGAGGACGTGAGAGGTTTCGATACATCCATGTACCAGCAAGCTCAGGAAAGAAGAGCCGAAGAGAAGCGAAGCCTTGACGCGCAGGCGGATGCTGCCACACAGGATTTGCCTATGAGCGAAAGCCAGGAGTTGGATCCAAAAGTCTACGAAATGGGCGCTCAACAAACCCCACCAGACGGCATATTCACAGACATACAAAACTTGAACGGCTTAGATCAGAGAGAGCTTGACCCTTCCCGTCTTGAAAGTGACGAGAGACAGTTCCATGACCCAGAGCACGTGCTTATGCATGACAATTTTGGTGGAATAGGCTCCATAGACAGCCCCCATCAGATGAATCAGCAAATACACCAGCAGATGAATCAAATGGACCAGCAAATTGATCACGATGGCCAAATGCAACCCAACAGCCAACATGGCTCGCCGGAAGTGAACCAGATGCAGCCTTACCAGATAGACTCCATGTCATTCCCCATTAACGGCGGCCAGGCTATGGCGGGAAATCACAACCAAGATGGACAGAATTTGGGGTTCCCTCAAGGATACTCAATGTCACCTAATGTGGACCAATATGGTGCCATGAACCAGCTACACGGAAATCAAATGGACAGTCCGTACATGCAGAACCAGCCACCTTTCTGAGTCTGGCTGCGCTGGCTCATTTGAATACTGTACAATATACGTCAACTTCGTTTGCATCTATAGAGCTTGAGTATCTATAGTCCTCCCATCACCACAGACTTGACAACAGTGTAATCCTCAACACCGTACTTCGAGCCCTCTCTTCCAAAACCGGACTCTTTTATGCCCCCGAATGGAAGACTGGCTTCGGATATCGCACCAGTATTCACTCCGATCATACCAACCTCCAATTCCTCGGCCATGTTGAAAACTCTTTTGTAGTCTTTGGTGTAGAAATATCCTGCCAAGCCGACGTCGGTGTCGTTCGCCAACTTGAGAACTTCTTCGTCAGAAGAGAATTTAATCAAGGGACTGATGGGTCCAAAGGTCTCTTCATTAAAGATCTTCATGTCGCGTGTGACATCTCCTAAAACAGTTAGTTCGTGGTAGAAGTCGCCGAGTTCGGGACGGGCCTTGCCACCAACCAAGATCTTTGCACCCTTGGAGACAGCGTCCTGGATATGCTCCTGGACTTTGGCAAGAGATTTGGCATGAATCAAAGGCCCGTGAGTGACCCCATCGTCAAGAGAGTGGCCCAATCTAGTTTCATTTTGAAGTTTTTTGCCCAATTTAGCTGCAAACTCGTCATAAATCAGCGCATGAACAAAGATTCTATTGGCGCAGATGCATGTTTGCCCACTGGAACGAAACTTGGATGCCAAAACGCCAGAAACAGCGTCGTCTATATCTACGTCTTCGAAGACAATAAAAGGAGCGTTGCCGCCTAGTTCGAACGAACACTTCTTCAAGGTTGACGCCGACTGCTTCATGAGAATTTTGCCCACATTCGTAGACCCTGTGAAAGATACCTTCTTGACCAAAGGGTGCTCACAGAGGGCTTTTCCCGCCTCTGCAGAATTATCGGACGCAACGACATTTATTACGCCTTTAGGAAAGCCAGCTTGTTCCGCAAGCAGCGCAATTGCCAAGGCTGTTAATGGGGTTTCAGAGGCTGGTTTCACCACTGCAGTACATCCGACAGAAAGTGCCGCTGCCAACTTTCTTGTGATCATGGCTGCAGGAAAGTTCCAGGGCGTGATTATTCCACAAACCCCAATTGGCTGCCGGATTGCAAGAATCTTATTGGCGGGGTTTGCTGACAGAATCACCTCTCCGGTCGTATGGGCGGCCTCTTCGCCAAACCATTGAAAAAATGACGCAGCATATGTAACTTCTCCAAAAGCATCTGCATACGGTTTGCCGTTCTCGAGGGCAATGAGACGGGCTAGATCTTGCTGGTTGTCTTTCATCAAGGTGTATAGCTTCACAAGAAGATCGCTTCTTTCTCTGCTTGTTTTCCGCTTGTACAGCTTGAAAGCCTCGTGAGCAGAAGTAATTGCTTCATCGTAATCAGAAGCGGAAAATGAAGAAACCTCAGCAAGAAACGAGGAGGCGTCTGGGTATTTTCCCGGATCGTTAACTTTGAATTTCTTCGAAGACTCAATCCATTTGCCATTGACAAAACTTTGGGTTCTAAGCAAGGATTTGTTCTTGATGAGTGTTTCCACGGCCTTGGAAACTTGCCAGCACAGGTGGCTTGCTTTCATGTTGGTGTTGAGACATATATGTCGCGAGCAATGTGGAGTAACAAGATACTGGGCCTGCACACAGGCACGCGATAAGAACCGATAGAGATAACTAACTCTACGAGAAGAAACTGACTAGTCACGAATCGGATTAACTCATTCTCAGCTGGCTCACAAATGACTGTGTTCAATCCGGTTTTCTAGCTAAAATTGTGATCAGGCCTAGGGAGCACCACTTGTCATGTAAAAGGGAGCACTTGTCATGTAAAAAAGGGAGTTTGAGTGCATAGCAGCACACACTAGTCTTCGTCTTCTTCATCACTGGATAGACTACCCACGTCACTCAATTCGGCGTCGTCGTTCTCCTCCTCGGACTTTGGTTGCTCCTCCAGACTCAACTCCTTCAGCGCATAATTCTGCACGTAAAGTTTCACCGTCTCAATGTACTTAGCCTCATTCTTTGTCATGAGGTTGGATGCCTCTGTGTTTAGCGGATCGCTGGGATTTCCATAACGTAATAAGTGTGGTAAGAAATTCTCAAAAATATTCAAAAGGCCGAACATCGGAGACCATGTCTGATTGATAACGTCGAGACACACGGATCCAGATGTCTCGTCGATATTCGGATGATAAATCTTGTTGACAAAGCCAATTGATGGGGATTTGATTGGATACTGATCCGGAAGCTCCACCCGTAACTTCCAGGACCCGCCGGAATAGGGTGTATCAGAAGGTCCATGGAAGATCACATGGAATTGCTGGAGGGAGTCCTCGATTAGGCTGACTTCATAATCGCTCATCATTAAATCCATGACGTCTTTTTCAATTCTTCTTTTGCTGCTCATTTTGGGTCGTAAGTTTTGTGAAGGTTATGTGTGTGTTTAGTAGGAGTAAAGAGTAGGTGTGGCACTTCGGTATGCCTGCGCGCAAAGCTAGCAATCGCACGAGTCACGCACGAAGTTCGTTCTATTTGCCATACATAGTATTTAGACTAAGCAATTCATGACAGTCGAAGTAAGAAGGCAGGCAACTGGAAAATACCATTCCGGACTAGTCTATCGAATTCCAGTCTGCTTTGTTGCTAGCAACGGGGCGACTTCGGAAACTCAAAGGCGATTAGGTATGCAGACTGCCCAATGTTCGAGAAGCTTACCTGATTACCATAAGCTGCTCACTAAGGCAGTGTATCTCTCTCAGCACCACTCAATTTCACAGCGGCACCGTACTTCTGTAACTTGGTCAACAATGCATCTCCTTGCTTAATCAACAAGTGGTACTGGCTGTTCTTATTGTCCGGTCTGTTGGTCTCAATGATGCCATTGACTCGGTCAATTGAACAGTTGAGCTTGTTATTGGGGATGAAGCGACACAAGTCTGCATCCAAAAAGTCTTCGCTAACGTTGAAGTTGGCGGCCATAGACTTCACGGACAATGATTTGTAACTCTCTAATAATTGCGCATAAGCCTTAGACCTCATGGCTCTCATGAAGTAATTGGCATGGACCTTTAAGTACTTGTTATTAGAAAACACTTGTTCGTTGGTTGCCAACAAGTGGTCAAAAAACTTGTTGTACTGACAAGCGTACAAAGAGTTTGTCAAGTTGATCAAAGGCTCCAAGTCTTTAGAGCTGGAGTAGATAGACAAGATCTCGGGCGAAGAAACGATCTTGTTTTTCAAGTCAACACGCTCCAACGTGAGTATTCCGGAGATGATAGCGTACTGCGCAACTTGCTCATATGTGCACAATTCAGTCGAAGTAAAGGTGGCTAAACTATCGATCAAAAGCGACGCAGCCTCTTCGAACTTTCGCGTGGCCATATAGTAGATTCCCTGGTATGTTTTGAACCTATTACGACGCTCCCAATCGCCTCCTTTTTCAACCAATGACTCTACCTCCAAAAGGTGTTTTGCCACATTATGGTAGTCGTTGAAAAAGAAGTCTAGTCTCACAAGAGTTAAATAAACATCGATCTTGAGCCCTGTGCTCTGCGTCAAAGTAAGCAACTTGGAATATGTGGCCTCGGCGTTTGCACGATCAACGATTCGTGTGTAGTACTCTGCAAGCTCGGTGACACTCTGCACCAAATCTATGTCTGTCTCCTCCTCGCTCTCAGCTTGCAGGATGACCGCCTCAAGAGCTTTTACTTTCTCTGCATTCTTTGCAGAAAGGTCATTGTACAATGACTCATTCAAGGGAAAAATCAGGGGGTGCTCTGTGGTCAAGTACTTGTAATAGGGTGCCAAGTGTTGGGTTTCAATTGCTGTGAGGAGTTCCTGTTTCAAATTGGCCAGGTCACTGGGGTCCTGTAGTAAGATGAATTGCTTTTCCGATAATTTGTAGTCCGGGATAGTCGGCACGTCTGATTCGAATTCTGCCATGATGCTATTGTGGATGTGAATGAGGCGGTGAGGTCGAGTTAAGGTGGCCAAAGGCGAGACGCTACACCCGTGCACCATAGTGCACTGTGTGCAGGACATTGTGGTATCTCAGTATACAACGCTTTATGTTTAACTTGCACCTGCACAGCTTGTCAAAAAGGGTTTCGATGGTTGGAAGTTGAGGGAATTTGACCAAATTCGATTGATCTGCGCTTTTTGTTTCATGATATGCGGGATCGAGGTTGCCTCCAACGGCTTATTGAATCATCGCCTTGCATTATGACTTGTGTTACAATAGACTAATAGCAAATAAAATGTGTCTTTTCTAAATCTTCAAAAATTGCAGTATTTTTATATCTATATTTCTATAACCGTTTCAGGCTCACAGATTTGCGGAGGGTGTCGGCAGCTCGGTCAATGTGCGAATATCCTGTGCGTCTGGAATGTGGGGAAGTATAATTTCCCCGGGTAGTAGATGTGCTTTTAAGAATAACAGAAAGTCAATTTTCAACAACATCTTCTTTTAACACCCAAAATGACATCCGTAAAAGAAGATATTCCCGCAATTTTTTTGGACAAGCTCTCTCCCCGTGGCTTGGAAGCCATCCAGAAAACTAAGGACTTTGTTAACGACTACTGCATTCCAGCAGATCAATTATACTTGAGTCAAATGCCAGAAGACCCAGCAAAGCGTTGGGATGCAGTTCCACCAATTGTGGAAAAACTCAAAACAAAGGCCCGTCTGTTGGGCCTTTGGAATATGTTTCTTTCCAAGGCTTATGCTGAAGGCGGTGGCTTTACCAATTTGGAATACGGTATCATGGCCGAGTATTTAGGCCGGTCCCTCGTGGCACCAACGGCAACAAACACAAATGCGCCAGATACTGGAAACATGGAGATTCTTGCCCGGTACGGTAGTCCCCAACAAAAAAAGCGCTGGTTGCAGCCTCTCCTCGACGGTAAGATCCGGTCTGCCTTCTTGATGACAGAAAAAGGTACTTCTTCTTCCAATGCTTTGAACATTTCATGTGCTGCCAAAAAGAATGATAGAGGTAATTACGTTCTCAACGGTGTGAAGTGGTTTGCTTCCGGTGCCGGTGATCCACACTGCAGTGTATGGTTGGTTATGTGCAAAACCGACGACGGTGACCATCCCTACAAAAACCACTCAGTCCTTCTCATTGACTCCAAAAAAGCTCTCAAGTCTGGAAATGCTCGTTTGATTAGACCTTTGACCGTGTTTGGATATGACGACGCGCCTCATGGCCACTGTGAGGTGGTTTTCGAAAACTTCGAGATTCCACCTGAGGACAAAGGCCAAGAGGTATTGTACAAAGAGACCAAAGGTTTTGAGATTATCCAGTCAAGGTTGGGACCGGGCCGGATCCACCATTGTATGCGGACAATTGGAGTTGGCGAGCAGGCATTGTTGAAGATCGCCCACCGTGCCAATCACCGGCTTATTTTTGGAAAACCACTTAAGAAGAGGGAGTCATTCTTGAATTCTTTTGCGCAATATAAAATTGATGTGGAACGCTGCAGATTTCTTGTTCTCAATGCAGCCCATCAAATAGATGTTGGCGGGCCTAAAAGTGCAATGAAGGAAATTGCCATGGCAAAGATTGAAACCCCAAGAACCATTTTGGCACTTTTGGACTGGGGCATCCAAATGTTCGGAGCTGAAGGAGTTTCCCAGGATACAGAATTGGCCAGGGCCTACGCCATGACAAGAACTTTGCGAATTGCAGACGGACCAGACGAGGCCCATTTGGGGCAATTAGCACGCAACGAATACAAAAAATTCCCTTTGGTGGACAAGTATTACGAGAGAATGGAGCAAAATGTGGTGAAAGTTTCGAAATTATAGTCTGAAGTACTTTATGAGTTGGTTACATATATTATGAATTGTTTACATTTATTATGACAGTACATACATTGAGAGTTGCCTACATATATTATGAATTGTCTACATAGATCATGAATTGTCTACATAGATCATGAATTGTCTACATAGATCATAAACTGTCTACATATTATGAGTTCTCTACACTTTATTATGGGTTGTTGTCATGAGAATATCGTAAGCATCTATGCAGAAGTAAAAAAAATATATATCACAAGAGTATTAGTACAAGTCCGCCTTGACAAAATCGTGAACAAGGCCACGTTTTAAATAGTTCTTAGCCTTCAAGCTCTCCTCCTTGACCCTCTGCTGCTGAAGTTGCTTGAGCTCCTTGTCTGCTTCTTGGAAGGAGATCTGTTCTCTTTGGTAAAGATGGTCATCTTCCCTGTCTATATCTAGTTCCCCGAGCATGACGACATTCTCACCTCTAACCATAAAAACACCGATTGGGACTTCGGCAAATCTCTCGGGGCTCGTTTCGTCCTTCTTGGGCAAATATATTCTTTCTATGGTGTCTTGCAAAACTAAGTTGGCGAATTGGTCGAAAGTTCTCAAGATTCCAAATACGTTTCTGCCGTCTCTCAAAGAAACAAAGATTTTGCGGTCCACAGAGCCGACAATGGCGGCTGCCGTGGTAAAAGCATACGACTCCAAGTACAACTCCTCGGCATTGGACGCGGTGGAGTCCGAGCTTGCTTGACTGCCTTGATCTTGCTGTGAACCCTGACTGTTTGTTTGGCGCAGCACCTGTGTGTCATCTTGAGCAATTGCCGACATTTTGATCTTGGGCTTGATTGGCGGTGGTAATGGCTGGTGTTGGTAGTGTTTTTTTCTCGCGATAAAAATCGGTGTGCGCACGACAAAGAGACATACCGCTTTGAGTAATTCATGGAGATGTATGGAACCAATTGCCAAAAGGCTCGTTAGTATAATTGATGAGTTGTTTAAAATCGTAAAAGCTTTTCAAGTGATTGTTCGTTTTAGATTATTTTGGAGCCGCGGCGAATCCTCGAGAATTAGTGAACCTCATGTGAATGTCATACAGGCCTAGGGATAGTATTTTGGCAGAAGCCTTGATGTATTGCTACGAGAGAGATATCTGGGGAAATACTGTGAATTGAAGGAAAACTCCTTTTCAAAAACACTTTAAAATTTGGCTTTGTAAATACTTAAAGTCTCTATGGAAAAAGACGGGGCTATGTTATTTTTGAGTATGATGCTGTGAGCCTGTCAACGAATTGACAGGCTGCAGTTGTTGCAGCCTAGTCGCACGTGAGCATTTATACATACGTGAGTACTAATAAAAGTTATACTTGAGCTTCAAGCAAATTTAAATGCCAGCCGGAATAAAACCATTCTTGATTTCATCCATTTTCTTCTCAAATATATCACCCATATTCTTGTTCAATGTGAATCGAAGTATGCCATATTATATGCGTATTTTGAAAGGCTCAGAGTGGCAGCGAAAAAACCCGATCCACCCATGCATTCGCGATGAGACATCTCACCTCTACATTACCAGACCACAGATGTCTTTCTACGGGTACAAAGATTTCATAGAAGAAGGCGATCTCGTGCTTGCATTTGTCAGCAGAGGCTTAATCAAGCCAATAAATGTCACCAAAGGAGACGTGCTCAACACCCGATTTGGAAACTTCGACCATGATCGCATGATTGGTATGAAATATGGAGCTCAGATGGGTGGCTTGAAAGATCGGGGTTTCGTGCACCTTCTCCACCCTACCCCTGAATTGTGGACCGTTTCCTTGCCTCACAGAACCCAAATCGTGTACACTCCCGACTCATCATACATCATGCAAAGATTGGGCATCACTTGTGGGTCTAGAGTTATTGAAGCCGGCACAGGTTCGGCCTCTTTTACACACGCATTTGCCAGAACATTGAGTGATTCGGGAAAGCTCTTCACTTACGAGTTCCACGAGCCTCGGTACTTGGAGGCCAAGCGGGAGTTGCAAGAGCACGGGCTTTTAGACAACAATGTGCTCATAACGCATAGAGATGTGTGCCATGACGGGTTCGAAATCGATAGCCTCCCGTCCAAGTTCTCCAAAAATAACGGCTTGTCGTGTGATGCTGTTTTTCTTGATTTGCCATCTCCGTGGACTGCCATTCCTAATTTGCCTGCGGTGATGTCTCGTGATTCCCGCGTGGGAATCTGCTGTTTCAGTCCCTGTATTGAACAAGTCGACAAAACCATCGAGGCTTTGGAGCAAAATGGCTGGACCGATATCGAAATGGTGGAAATTGCTGGCCGCCGCTGGGAGGCCCGCAAAGAAATGGTCCGTGATGTGCAAGATGTTATCAAGAGGCTCAAGCAGATACAGGGCAGAAAATCCCAGGGAATCGAGGGCAGAAGGCAGGTGAAGATAGACGGTGCTGACGACACGCCGACGGCCGAGGGAACCAAACGCTCTGCTTCTGAAGTAGACGCCGACTCGCTGCCTGAAGCCGGCGCCCAACATGAAAAGATGCCGAAATTCAATCCTTTCGGAAAGGGTATTCGAGTGAAGGAGGGAGACGAGCAGTTTCAGTGGAAACAGGTTACAAAGATCGAGTCGGAGATCAAGACTCACACGTCGTATCTTACTTTTGCATATTACGTTCCAACGCTTTCGAACTAGACAAGGACTATATGAACTAGGAGAGAAATATATAACTAGGAAAGGATTATATAAGTAGAAAAAAATTATTTGGAATGAAGAGAATTATATGGACTGAAGAGAACCACATTAGCTGAGAAAGATTTAGTGACAAGAAAAGATTACATACCTGCTAATTCACTCTTGTAGTATCGTCGGAGTAAACGTGCGTGCTTACACTACTCAGAGCCAAGGTGGTGGCCTGCACACAGCGCACCCTATCTTAAATGTTGCGCCTCAACGATCTCGACTTATAGACAATCACCACATAATGAACGAGGCACCAATTGGTATGTCCAACACGATCGTGCCGCTATCTCAGTTCTCGGCTGGCATCAATTTGATAATCTACTAACCATAAGTTCTTGACCAAGGTACTGGCTTTGTTAAAATAGGAAGGGCTGGAACCAACTTCCCAGACTACACCTTCCCCTCGTTGGTAGGGCGGCCCATTTTGAGGGCTGAAGAGAGAAACACTTTGGTACCTGACAATATTGAAATTAAGGACATCATGTGTGGCTCGGAGGCCAGTGAGGTCAGATCCTTGTTGCAGATATCATATCCCATGGAGAATGGAATCATCAAAAACTGGGAGGATATGGAGCATTTGTGGGACTACGCTTTCTACGAGAGAATGAAACTTCAGACCAATGATAGGAAAATTTTGTTGACAGAACCACCTATGAATCCCTTGAAAAATAGAGAGACCATGTGTGAAGTGATGTTCGACAAGTATCAGTTTGGCGGTGTTTACGTCGCTATTCAGGCTGTGTTGGCCTTGTACGCTCAGGGTTTGAGTTCAGGTGTCGTTGTGGACTCAGGTGATGGTGTCACCCACATTGTTCCAGTGTACGAGTCTGTTGTTTTGAATCACTTGACAAAAAGATTGGACGTGGCCGGACGTGACGTCACTCGCAATTTGATCAACTTGTTATTGCGCCGTGGGTATGCATTTAATCGTACTGCGGACTTTGAGACTGTCCGTCAAATCAAAGAAAAGCTTTGTTACGTGTCTTGTGACTTAGCTTTGGACGCCAAGTTGGCCAATGAGACTACCACTTTGGTCGAGTCATACGAATTACCCGATGGCCGTGTGATCAAAGTTGGCTCCGAAAGGTTCGAAGCTCCTGAATGCTTATTCCAACCAAATTTGGTAGATGTTGAACAGCCTGGTGTTGGTGAGACTTTATTCAATACAATTCAATCGGCGGATCTTGACATACGGTCCTCTTTGTTCAAAGCAATTGTGTTGTCTGGTGGTTCCTCAATGTATCCAGGCTTACCATCGAGATTGGAAAAGGAAATGAAACAATTGTGGTTGACAAAAGTCTTGCATGGCGATGCATCGAGATTAGATAAGTTCAAGGTCAGAATTGAGGATCCTCCTAGAAGAAGGCACATGGTTTTCATAGGTGGTGCCGTTTTAGCCAACATCATGGCCGAGAAAGACCATATGTGGATATCAAAGCAAGAGTGGGAGGAGCAAGGCTCGAGAATTTTGGAGAAGTTAGGCCCACGCTAATTAGATGCTCAAAAATTAAAAGAGATGAAATACACGCAAAGAACATAGAGTTCAATTTGTAAAAAAGGAGAGTTTATCTATATATTGTTTATGCAAAATTAAGGTCCTCAATCTGCTTGAGGACAGTGTCAACGAGTCTATCGTAAATATCATCAGTAAGATTTCCAGAATCTTTACTGTTATAGCCAAAGTTAACCGCAGAATAAACCAAGTCTTTGACAAAGGCTTTACTCACGGCTTTTGGTTTTAAAAAGTCAGAGTTGAGACATTCTGTGACTGACCATCTATTGTTGGGATTTCTCTCCAAACATTTTTGCATCAAGATCACGGAACTTTGGGGAACCCGATTACCATCTATACCTTTGTTTGGGAATTTTATCTCGACCATAGGATTCATAATAGCCATGATTCGCTGTTGTCCCGAAAACGATCCGTAAGGTGGACGACCATAGATCATCTGGTAGATGATACAACCACAAGACCATATATCAGATGGCTGTCCCACCTTCCAATAAGTTGAGGGTTGTCCCATGTTGGCACCGCCACTGGCCTCGACCAAAGCTTCCGGGGCCATGTAGTTTGGTGTACCGATTTGAGACTGCCGATATATATTTGCCGTATGGTCTGGTACAGCATTTGCAATTCCGAAATCGATAATCTTGAGAGTGCCTCTGACAAACAAAAAGTTTGCTGGCTTCAAGTCACTATGCACTATTCCCGCTTTATGCACTGCCTGAACGCACCGAAGAACTTCTGTAGCATGGAAACGAACGAAATTCATATCCAAACTTTTCCCGGATGCTAGTTTGTTGGACAAAACATGAGCCAAGTCAAGGTCACCACACTCCATTACCAAGTAAATTGAACCCTCGCTCACCGCGTGATCAAAAAGAGACACAACTCGGTTGTCATCCTTGAGTTTTCGCAAAAGATCGATCTCACCTTTGAACCCTTTAACACAGGCTTCGTCAAATTGGTCAAACGAAACTTTTTTTACAGCATAAACTCTTTTATCTGCTAATGAACGGACTTTGTAAACCTTGGAGGAGCCACCTCTTCCCAAAAGCTCCAACTTTTCGTATTGCGCAGAGTTAACAAATAGAATTTTACGTCTATTTGAGTCTTCAGTATGAGTTTGAGACTCATGATGTCTCTTCTTAGATACAAGGGAAGATGCTGGAACGGGAGTAACGGTTGCAGCGGTCGTGGTAGATTTCAGTTCGTTGATGGCTGGAGAATATGACTTTGGAGCATTTGGCTTTCGGAAGTCACTAGGCTTTTCTGAATTGAGAAATTGTGGCGAGTATTGGTGGAGCGGGGAGCGTGTGGCGGCACTCCGAGTAGATGTCATGAGGGAAGAATTCGAAGCTTCTTTGCGTGAGTTAAAATCCGTGTTTGATCCCATCAGTGAAATGTCTGAGGATGTATTTTTGAGTCTTTCCAAGCCTTTAAAAAACTCAGAGTTACTTGAGATTGTTCGCTTTGCCTGGAAGCTCGGTAATGAATGCAAATGAGAAAAGTTTTCTTGACCACGGGGGTCATTTGAGATGCGCAGAGATTTGTTGTCAATGTTGCCCAATGCATGTTCTTGCCTTGGCGATCGAGGTTGTATAGAAGGGCTGTGAGTTTCACTATTGGACAGCGTCTTGACTTTTTCAGCAGAGGCCTCTTCAAGCTCCCTACTTTTAGAAGGGTCCGAAATATTCTGCTGCTCAAGAACAATGTCGGAGGCACGCTTAGGCGGGCCAAGGGATTTAAATCGCCTAGAAAGTCTAGATCTCTTGATGTATGTCTTCGGGGTAGCATTTGTTAAGGACTGACTGTGATGCCCTTCTTTGCTCTTGATATTCGTTAGATGAGTTGGAATAGAGAAAAACTCTGGTTTTGAAACGGAGAGACCAACCTGATGCAGATTTTTTGGTGTTAGTTGAGTGCCGTTGGAAACGTCATTTTCATCTCCGAGCATATTGCTTGTGTTCGAGTAGTTTGTATTAGGATTGCTGACGTTTTTCATATTCAAGTTCAGACTGCTCATGTTCAGTGTGCTCAAATTGTGATTGCTCAAGTTAACATTGCTGGAGCTCAAGTGACTCAAATTGGAGCAGTCTGACATGTTACCAAATGAAGTAGCATTGCTGGTGTTACCCATCGTGGAGCTGGATGAGCCCTCTGGTTGCGGCAATTGGTTTTTGGCTGCCGGAGAGGAGGTCAACAATTGAGAATGTGGCGAGTCTTGGAAATGCACGCTGGGTTTGCTATTGAAATCGGATTTGCTGTTTAAATTGGGTTCGGCATTCTCATCGGAGACAGGGATCAGATCACGTAGAAGCGCTAGCCCATAAGCACTTAAAGCTGGAGGAGCGAAGGTATTGTCCTCCTCGGGAATATGCATGTTTTCGTGGGAACCAAAAAGGTTTGGAGGTCGGAATTTATCCCGAAAGGGCGGAGAGCCTCCGTTTTGCGGATCCATCGGAGAGGTTACAGAAAGTTGGCTTAAGTTACTAGGATCGCGGTGAAGATTGTAAACAATATGGGTGTACGGATGTAAAGACGCGCTTCGAGGTTTTTGCAGTGATGAAGTTGATGTGATAGTATGATGATGAGCAAATGAGGGGAGAAATGAAAGCCTGAAATCGATAGACTAATTCAATCTTTTAGTTCGTAGATTGGAATAACGCTAGAGATGGTCAACACCGCTTTAAAGTTTGATAGAGTTGGCAGAATCATCTGTATGCAAGTTCATTCTAAAATTATCAGCCATCTTTACGTAGTGAACTGAGATACTTATATTCCAGAGCAAATGCGACCCTTTTGAAAATACAATCATTCCGAAACAAATAGGTTGCTTTGATATGAATAGGATTATTCAAGACGAATTCAATTTTGATAAATATGGTCAAGAACACTGCCTGGTGTTAGTTGTGCATCTGGTGTCTATTCAGAATCATCGCGATAAAATTCGCAGTATTATTACACTTGAAGAAACGTCATTCTCCACTGAAATGAGCCATTTCGTGTCACAAACATCATTTGAGGTAGCGTATGCCCCGGCTAAGATCTCTAAATGGCGTTCTTCTAGGACAGGTTTGCAGTTGGTTCATATAAACCATCCATCACCAATAGTCTCAGGACATTTTGCAGTGGCGACTGAAATTCCAGATGACTCCGGATGCCCACATACTTTGGAGCACTTGGTGTTCATGGGCTCCAAAAAATATCCATACAAGGGTCTCTTGGATAGTTTAAGCAACCGCTTTTTCTCGTCCACGAATGCATGGACTAGCGTTGATCAGACCGTGTATACGCTTTCTACCGCCGGATGGGAAGGCTTTAAAACATTACTTCCCATTTACTTGGACCACCTATTTAACCCAACTCTCACAGATGAAGCGTGCTTGACAGAAGTATATCATATTGATGGAAAAGGAAAAGAGAAGGGTGTTGTGTTCTCTGAAATGCAAGGCATAGAAAGCCAGAGTTGGTTCATTGCTTACATGAACCTACAAAAGTCGATGTACGCAAAAGATTCTGGCTATTCCTCCGAGACTGGAGGTCTAATGTCCGAGTTGCGTCACTTGACTAACGATCAGATCCGTGAATTTCACCGTCTGATGTATCGTCCCAATAATTTATGCGTTGTTGTCAGTGGTACCATCGATGAACAAGAGCTCTTAGACGTGATGTCCGAGTTCGATAATCTGCTCACCCCTAGTACCAACACGAAAAGACCTTTTGTCGACTCCGCCCCTGACTTGCCTCTCACAGAGACAATTGTCTCAAGAGTCACGTTTCCCGATGAAGACGAGTCAATGGCCGAATTGAACATTGCATGGATTGGACCTGACTGCAATGATAATCTAGACAACTTGGCTGTGGATATGGTTGGCTCTTATTTCGCAGACTCGCCGATTTCAATTTTCAACAAGAACTTAGTTGAGATAGAGGAACCTTTGTCTACCGAGATAGTTTATGGCACTGACGATTTTCTTCGCACGGCATTGAACTTTTCTGTCGGCGGCGTTCCTACTGAATCCTTAGAATTCGTGGATGGTGAAATCAATCGTTTGATACTCGAACAAACCGACCCTTCCAACTTTGACCTCAAATACATGAGACAAGTTGTGCATCAGCAACGGTTAAAACATATTGCTAACACAGAGAAAGATGCATCAAGTTTTTCGAATGTTGCTATCCTGGAGTTTATCTATGGTAAACCTGATGGTTCAAGCTTAGAGGCTTGGGCGAAAGATTTGAAAGAATATGAGATACTTGTAGTGTGGACCGCAGAACAGTGGTGTGATTTAATTAAGAAATACTTTGTTGACAACAAGTCTGCCTCTAGTTTGGCCACACCATCTCATAAGCTAAACAAGCAAATGAAGAAAGATGACAAGCAGCGCCTCAAAGACATCAAACAGAAATACGGTGAGAAAGGTTTGGCTGAATTGAAAGAAAATTTGGAGCTTGCAAAGAAAAAGAATGATTTACCCATACCTGAGAATATTTTAACGCAATTTGGAAAACCAGATCCTTCCAAGATTCAGTTCATAAAGACAGATTCTTACAGAGGAGGCTCTAATCAGGGCCATTATGCTGATTACAAGAATGAAGGAGTTGTTTTTGAAAATATTCAGAATGACCAAACTGAAGATTTGCCTTTGTGTTTACACTACGAAGATTACAAGTCCAATTTTGCTACAGTTCATTTGATGATGTCCTCGAAAACGGTACCTGCTCCATTATTGAAGTATTTTTCTTTGTTCGAAGAGATATTCTCTCTATCAATCCGCCTTCCAAATGGTGAGTATTTGCCATACGACGAGGTCATCTCGCAAATCAATGAAGACTTGATCGAATTTCAGCTTGACAATGGAATTGATGACCAATTTGCCGAGCTTTCTGGGGTTAAAATCATGTTCGAAACAGGAAAGTATGAGAAAGCCATTCAATGGTTGATCAATGTCTTAAAATACACCGTTTTTGAAGAAGAGAGAACCAAGGTTCTCATTGAAAAAATAATCAACTCATTACCCGATAAGAAGAGAGGTGATGAGCATATGTTGTACTCCATGGAGTACAGACACATTTATAATGATAGCTCACTCAGGAAAGCCCAAGATTGCATCAACACGGAGGATTTTTACAAGGAGTTGCTTGAAAAGTGCAACTCTGGCAGGTTTGCAGAGATTCAACAAGATCTTGAACAAATTCGCCGTTGTTTATTCGATGTATCTAACATGAAGGTATTCGTTGTGGGTGGATGCTCCAAGTTGGAAAAGCCTGTTTCTTCTTGGAAAGAGTTCACTAAAGAGTTTTCAAATTCGAGCGTGTCTCAGTCACGCTTCTCGCTCTCTGACATTCCAAGAGCTTTTCATTTCAAGACAGACATTGGAAAGAAATGCTCAAAGAATGCGTTTGTTCTTCCAAGAACTGCTAGCGATAGCTCGTACTTGCTAGCCTTGACTCCAATACCATCCGATTATCTAGACGAGGATATTTTCAAAATCGCTTTAGCTAGTGAATTTTTGGAAGCTGTTGAGGGACCGTTTTGGAGAGCTATCAGAGGAACTGGGCTAGCATACGGCGCTAATGTTCGCAGATTACTAGAATCGGGATACTTATCCTTTAGCGTTTATCGGGGAGCAGACTCGCAACAGGCCTGGATGGTGGCGAAAGACCTCATAAAAAATTACGCGAATGGGTCCATTGACATTGATCAGATAAGCATCGATAATTCCGTGGCAGCTATTGTCAATGCATTAGCAAACAACCAAGCTAGCAATTATGAGGCTGGTATGAACAGTATTGTGGATACCATTTTCAAAAAGAGAGGATCGCACTACATCGACCACTTCTTGAGCAAGTTGAACTCTTACACTAAAGAAGACTTGATTTATGCATTGAAAAAGTACTTTCTTCCTTTGTTCTCGGCAGAAGCTTCCCTCATTTTTGCTACAGTTCCGACCGCAACTTGTGAAAAGTTTAATGCATTTTTGGCCTCGGAGGGCTTTGAAGTTACCGTTGAGGAATTAATCACACAAGCAAATGACGAAGAAGGTTCTGAGTTCGAGTCTACCGAAGAGGAATACAGCGATGAATCTGCTGAAGACGATGATGACGAAAGTAACGATGATGACGAGAGCGATGTAAGTGAATCAGATGAAGGCAGTGACAGCGACGCAAGTGTTGAGTAATTCCAACTGGAGAACGAGGTAATTGACTATTTTTTTAACTTTCCGATCGCAGTCTAATTGACTGTTGAAATATCTTGAGATTCGGGATCCCTTGAAGTTTCCAAAAGAAATTTGACATACTCAGACACTTTCTCACAAACCGCTTTTTGATTGCGATTTACTGATGTCCACCAGTCTTCACTCTGAATACCTTTGCAAGCCAACCACTTTGAAATTGAATAGAATTTAAGATCCCAATCCTTCTTTCCGAATTGTGTTTCGTAACGGCCGTGAACCCCTAGATTTCTCTGCTTATCCCAATCATAATAATCTCTATCCGACGTACCTTCCACAAAATTGATCTTCGGTCTGTGAACGTGAAGAAAGAACACCTCTGGTTCAGCAAGGGCCATACCGCTTTTCTTGAAATCTTGGACTAAATCTCGTGTCTCGCCATTGTTTTGGTAATGCAAAAGTCTCAGATCACGGGATTTTGATCTAAGCCAGTTTTTCCACGCCTTCTCCCAATTATAGGAGCTCGTGGGGTCGTACTGCACAATCGTGGTTTCTTGGAACTGATTCTCCTTGGTATCGAATCCAGCTAACCAGCAATTCTGTCTGACCACGTGATATGGCTCACGGAACACATGTAAGGCAGGCACAAAAGTATCTCTGTCGCCAGACCCAGGAGAGCCTTGGTACATAAGTGGCCAGTAGTGCGATGACCCATAGACATTATAGTATAATGCCAATATAAAAGATTTGTAGTGTTGCCTTTTTGAGAATACCATCTGGCCTGTCTCAGTAGAACGCATATCTGGAAGGCCATCTAGATCATGAAAGTGGACGCCTTCTTGACCTTTTTGAATGTAGTCAACAAAGTTGTCGGGATTAGAAATACCCCCACGCCTCACTACTTCACCATACTGAATGCCGGCAATATCGTAGTAGGTAGGCAGAATTGTTCTTTGCCAGAGATCAGGCCACAAGAGAAACTTTGTCTCTAGATAAGCCTCAGATGTTAGGAGATCGTCTGGATTTTTAATAGGCATATTATCAGCGTCAAGACAAATAACATGATCGAATGATGAGGCAAGGATGCCCATAATTTTCAATTGGAATTTCGAGATATTTAAATCTTTCAAAATTTGATGACCAATCTCATTTTGCATGACAATGCACTTAAAATTGAATTTCAGTCCCATGGTCTCGCAAATATATTTATCATACTCCGATTCCTCGTTAAGGATGAGTTCAATTGGCAATTTTGAGCCCATTTCCCTGACCTGAATAATTGAGACTAATGCTCCCGCAGTGTAGGCACCACCACCACTAATGACTATGCCTTTTCCGTGGAAAATGTGCTTTGCAGGTGTATCCATGACACTGAGTTTTTGGTAAATCTTTTTATGTGACTCTTTGAAATCATTGAGCCTTTCATCCAGAAGTTTTACCCGGGACAAAAAGTTTTTGTCATAAATCGAGGGATTGATTGAAAATCCGCAACCCATAATCTTGTCTCCTTTTTCTTCCGAAGAAAGACTTCCTAGCTTAGGTGCGGAGTCTTTGATAATATTCCGAAGCACATTTTCAAACCATAGCTTTCTAGAAAAGATCTCATTCAAATGACTCTTCACCACGGAAGATGCATCAACAGAATCTATAGATAGTGAATTAGCGAGCTCCAAAAGTGTAAAGCGCTCAATTGTTTCATGATTCTTCTTGAAGTACTCCGCACTCATATCCTCTAATAATTCGTAATTTAGCTTATATGCGGACATGTACTGCTTCGTAAGCTCATTTTTCAACTTGGTCTTCACCTCTTCCTCATACTTTGGTCGCACTTCCAAATCCACCTGCTCTTTAGCCTCAGCCTTGACTTTTGGCAACAATTCATCATGAAGTTGTTTTTTGATTTCATCAATCCACTCGTTCTTTTTGCCCGTTAGTAGATCGTTTTTGAGTGATGTCATGTATTCACTTGAAAACTCCAAAGAATTGCTGAGGCCCACATTGGTTGGTGCTACTACTTCCGAATCCCTTTGAGAAACATATATGTTTCCAAGGAGTAAAACCAATAAACATATTATTAGTAGCGGTTTGATGGATAAAAGGGACATTTTGGCTCTGGAAGTCAAACAGCACACGTGATCTTGGCAGACTTGCAGCCGAGCTATTCGTAAAACGAAAAAGGCTTTGCGGGCTTTTCAAAGGATTATTTGAATCAGCTCCAAGATCAAAAGTGCACAATATGCTGGTTTTGAAGAAATAGGAGATAGAGGTATGAAACACAACCTTCAGGACACCAACGTGCCTGGAGTGCATATGGGCTCATGCGTATAGTTTCTATTAATTGTTATGCACATCAACGCTGTAGACACACCTCTATGCATAAGCACGTTACCAGTTAAAACGCTTAAATGCGGGAAGCAGAAAATGTGAAATACAGGCGTCGTTATTGTATAGGATGCAAACGTGCCTAAGGAATTCCTGGGCTGTGTGCAGGCCTACATGAAGAATTTGACGTGTGATTATGCTAGATGCCTGCAAATAAGAATGATCGTGTGACAACATGCGGCGCAGTCATGCGTATCGTGAGGTGCATCTTATTTCTGGGTGTGAATTTTATATCCTTCGGAAAAATTTTAATGTGCGACAGAAAGTTACACATGTAGAGTATTTTCCGAAATTGCTGCTTTATTATTGGAGTTTTTACTTTTCGTTTGATTCAGAATGCGTAGAAGAAAAGTATTGAGTATAGATGAAGTAGACTAAAATCAGATTTAAACGGGGCTTGGACTTTTAAATACGTGAGCTCACTATTAGGGGGCTCTTTGAATAGAACTCAAAACTTCCAGATTTGGTTGAGAAGCAGCACTCCTCTTCTTTGGATTTATTGAATATTCTGATTTCCACAATTTCCAACTCAATAAAAAAAACCCCTAAGTAATTTATGCCCATATGGAATTAACGTAGTAATGTCCCAGTGAATTGCACGCAAATTATGTCCAAATCATAGCATTTATCGAAACTACCGGTATATCCGTGTTTGGCCGGCTTTCAGATTAAGAAGTACAGTATCAAGATAAAGGTTCACTTTGACCGTCACAAAAGACAGTTCTAGAAACACTCTCTAATGGCAACTAGTGTATGCAGGACGACCATACCGTGGAGTTAAGAATGTAAGAAGACTTTTCAGAATAATTGATGTTAACAGTTCTTGGTTCATCTTTTGAAGCCTTTTTTAAGGAAATTAATAGTGCTCTTTCCCTGGTACTCCAAAGATCTTCACTCATCACAATTTGGTGCATACTTTGTAGCTGCAAAATATTTGAACTAGAGCTTTTTTGGTTCGAGACCAATCTCCAGATAAGCATGATATTGGACATGTCCACAACAATGATCTGGAGCACACCTTTAGAGTCGTTGTGCAATCGAAAGAGATTTCTTTATACCATATCTTCTCGAGAGAACAAAACCCTCCGAAACTTATTCTTGCGCAGTCAGATTTGATGTTCCAAGTCCTCGAGAAATATGAAAAAAGTTACGCTGAAAACCTGAGGTGAAAGCCCGATTTGAGAAAGGCATAAAAGTAAAATTGTGAAGCTTTGAATCTTTCAATTTAACAAGTACTCAATCTAATTAATAAAGATCTTGGCCCAGGGCAAAGACAGAATTTCTCGCCACTGTGATCCAGAAAGCCAATCCTGGGCAGTCACTGTGAATGAAAACGTTTTAAGAAGAAGAGCTCTTTATCTTCCTGATTGGGTTATTTCTTGAATAGTTTCCTACTGCTATTTCTATGAAAATCCATTGTAGGTTGGCTTCTTACTTTTAAAGGTCTGATGAATTCCGTTGCAGCCAACTTTCTTTACCTGCATACATGCGCTCATTACATGGAACAACGGCAAATACCGCCACCAAAGAAACCAATGCTTACACAATTCGAAATAGTCCTTTCAGAATCCTTGCCTGAATTTTCCGACAAATGCATTTTTCCTGACTCTGTGCTAGAAGACACTCTCGCTACTTCAGCTGAGCTCCCACACCCATTAGTATTTCTTTTAAATGGGGCTATTTTAGTTGGAGTTAAAGAGTTTTCGGCGCCACCCAATACTATAGTGGTTCCCAAGGAAATATATACAAGGCTAGATTGCGAAACATCGACATGTACCATCTCTCAAGAAATTGAGCGGGCTACATCTCTCAATTTGAAGCCTCAACAGTTCTATCCGCATGTGACCAACTGGAAGTACTATTTGGAGTCTTTCTTGAGCAAATTCTACACAACTTTGTCTAAAGGCCAAATCTTTCATTATTACGATAATTCTGCTGCCCGAGTAGTATCTCTTAGCGTCGAAAACTCCAATGCATCCTCAGTGATTGTGGTGGATACAGATATAGTTTTGGATATCACACCGTTGGACGACATCATGGGCGCCCAGCAACTTGAGCAGGAATCCGCAATGCTCCACATTGAAAATGTTCCGATCTTGGAAAATGACACAACTGTTGACCTTAAACCTTTTCAGGTATCCAGAACCCCGCAAATGTTCAAGATTGATACACTAGGGCAGAAACGATTTATAACTGTAAGCATTGCTACAAACGGCAACATCCATAACGTTGATCTAATCTGTGGATTAGATAAATTACTCACACTCGAGAGCTTCTCCTTTTGCACAATGCTGCAAGATACACTGGCCGAGCTTTCGAAACTGTTGATCATCGACACCCGTTCTGACAAAATTGTGAACACTCAAGAGAAATACGAGGAAGAAACTAATTGCTGGATATTCATCGTGCCATTTTCATGGTCTGAAGATGCACAAATCACTTTGAGTCTTTCATACTTCGATTCTGAGCCCATTACGTCCTCTGATGATTACCATAGAGTCGATGAAGCAGAACCGTTATCGTCGCACGAGCAAAGATGCTCCAACTGTGGCAAAAGTATCAATAAGGCACAATTTCAGTTGCATGAAGCCTTCTGTTTACGCAATAACGTGAAGTGTCTGTGCGGAGAAGTATTTCATAAGGAAATTTCCGAGAACCACTGGCACTGTTCAATGTGTGATGAACATGGCAATTCTGCAATCCACAAGTACAAGCATGGCAAGCTTTTCCACGAGCTGCCCTATCGGTGTGTGCAATGCGCTCTGACTAGCGAATACCTTTCGTTCATTCAGTTAGTCCAAGAACATAAGTCGACAGATTGTCCTGCTAAGTTGACGGAATGTGTCTTTTGCCATTTGATCGTACCTCAAGAGGAAGCGACCTACGAAGACCGTTTTGCAAACTTGACTCATCATGAAAACCAGTGTGGTAACAAAACTATAGAGTGCTACCAGTGTGGTAAGGTGCTAAGGAATAAGGACATGGCTAAGCATTTAAAAATTCACTCTATTGTCAAGAGAGAACAGAATTCCGAGCCGATAATACAATGTCTCAATAAAGTTTGCAGCAGTATTCTCGATGAACTTGAGGAGAAAGACAACGACTTGGGTTTGTGTGGATTTTGCTACGGCCCGTTATATCTGACAGTACTTGATAGAGACAACTCCAAACTACAAAATCGCTTGGAAAGACGGTATGTTCTTCAGCTTACGAAGGGATGCGGAAATGAATGGTGCCGCAATCCGGAGTGTGCTGTCACGAGAGGGAAGTTGGGCATTAAAGATGCATTGACGCGTGTCAAGGAACTCTTATTACCCAAGATATGTCATCCGCGCATACCCTTAAATGACTCGGAAACTCAAGTTTTTGATAACGAATTTTGGTTCTGCGTGAATAAGAGCATCCAAGAAAAAAGAAATTTTATTTCCAAACTCATGGAAGAGGGAATTCACAGCCAGGCTCTTATCTACAAAGCAGTCAACAAGGCAGGCATTGATGGTGCAAAAGTGTGGTTGATAGAGAACGCGCATGGGTTGTGAGTCGCATATTGACATCGCGCACCCGTACACTTTTCCTTATCTTATCAATGATGTAACCGCATTCCCCAACGGATTTCCAATAGCACCACTAAACAACCAGGCCTGACGGGCGGAAATCCCCATTCGATTTTGGAAATCTGCGAGCACCGAGTTTTCTCCGAATGGAATAGATTCATTGCATTGAAATCTTGCAAGGATACGGGTGTCTCTATTCGCTTCACGAGCTAAGGTCACGCGCCAATATTGTAGTCGGCACGCAGACCAAAAAACTCACGCTCATGTAACTTCTTTACCAATGGAAAATTTGCTGAAGTTTGTTAAATTCATTCTCAAAAATTGGCCAAACTATGTCATTAAGTAGATTCACTAGAGCAGGTCACTAAGGAAACAAATCTCTTAAACCCTTGTACTGCATAATTACCGTTATCCAGCCACAAGATTAATTACCGAGGCGCAAAATGCACTGCATACAATAATCTGCTCCCCAGCATCTATTTAACCCCCCTATCGCCACACTATCGCTCTCTATTCTTATTCCTTACTTACTATTCTTCTTACCAAAGAACACATAGTAATAACTGGAAAAAGAAAACAAAACAAGCTCCTCCTTTTTACACCCAACCCAACCCTTATTATCTCTGCTAATTCTTGCAGAGCCTAATTTCCCAGAATCCTCCATTGAGATATGTTGTTGTCTCGTTCTGTGGCTCTCTCTATCTTAGCCTCTATTGGCGCAGTCAATGGTATGCTCATTCCAAGCATCAATGATGTTATTGACGTGTTTCACAAGTCGGAGCTCGAGCAATTGAGCGCAGACATCAAGGACAGCGTTGCTGAGTCTGCCAACATTGCTGCCGAAAAGGCTCAAGAATTGAAGGAAGCAGCCAAAGAGAAAGTGGCCTCCACTGCTGCCTCTTTGGCCCCAATGATTCAAAACGCCCGTGAGAGTATCCCTCATAAGTACATTGTGGTCTACAAAGGGGATGTTACTGCTGCCCAGGCGGAGTTCCATCAAGAAATGGTGTCTGCTAAGCTGATTGATGAAGTTTCAAAGGCTGATCCTTCTGACCCATACTTCATGTCCGTCAATGGCATCGAAACCAAGGGAGGCATTGTGGACCTGTTCCGTATCTCAAACGTTTTGTCTGGATTCTCTGGCTACTTTTTGGATTCCACCATTGAGTGGATCCGTAACGACCCAAACGTTGCTTTCGTCGAGAAGGACTCTGTTGTGCACGCTAACGAGTTTGACATTCAAAAGAGCGCTCCATGGGGTTTGGCTAGACTCTCTCACCGCCAACCTCTTTCCTTGGGCAACTTCAACCAATACCTTTACGACAATGACGGTGGAGAGGGTGTTACTGCATACGTTATTGATACTGGTGTTTTTGTGGACCATAAGCAATTCGAAGGTAGAGCCAAATGGGGTGCCACTATCCCAACCGGCGATAGTGACACTGACGGCAATGGTCACGGAACTCATTGCGCTGGTACTATCGCCTCCAAGGACTATGGTGTGGCCAAGAAAGCTGAGGTTGTTGGAATCAAGGTCTTGAGATCCAATGGCTCTGGCTCCATGTCTGATGTTGTGAAGGGTGTTGAGTTTGCAGCCAAGTCGCACCAGGATGCAGTCAAGAAGAACAAGAAGGGCTTCAAGGGCTCTACTGCAAACATGTCTTTGGGAGGTGGAAAGTCCCCAGCATTGGACTTGGCTGTCAATGCTGCAGTTAAGGCAGGAATTCATTTCGCGGTAGCTGCCGGAAATGAGAACCAAGATGCAGCAAACACTTCGCCAGCTTCTGCTGAATTGGCTATCACTGTTGGTGCCTCCACCATCTCAGATGCCAGAGCTTACTTCTCTAACTACGGAAGCACTGTTGATATCTTCGCCCCTGGTCTCAACATCCTTAGTACCTACATTGGATCTGACACAGCCACTGCTACCTTGAGTGGAACTTCAATGGCCTCTCCTCACATCTGTGGATTGTTGTCCTACTTCCTTTCGTTGCAACCAGGTGCGGACTCGGAGTACTTTGTCTCGGACAAGGGCATCTCTCCAAGCCAAATGAAGAAGAATTTGGTCAAGTTCGCTACTTCAAGCAAGTTGACCGACATTCCAGAGGACGGCACTCCAAACCTTTTGGCATTTAACGGTGCAGGCCACAACCTTACTAGCTTCTTTGGAGCATCTGCTTACGATGCCGCTCCCGTTGAGGTCAACACTGGATCTTTGGATATTCTCCCAGATGGTCTTTCCGAGAAGCTCGACACCATGTTCAAGGCAGTCGAGAAGGAGGCAGACCAACTTATGCAAGATGTTGAGAAACTCGTTGCCGGCGTATACCAGAGAGAGTGATTGATTCACTCCCCATATTCTATTGATTAGAAAACGCCTCCATGGCGCCACACCATTAGTTATGTTGATATTAAAAATACAAAAGAAAAAAAAAAAAATCACAAGTTAGTGTTGCCACCCATGTCGTTGCCACCACGCTGTGTCCACAGAGTGCCGAGGATCGCAAGGTCAAGGAAGCCTAGCATGTTCATATTGTAGCAAAAGTTCTGCAATGAAAAAAGCTCTTTTGAATTGTTCTGGTCACAGTTTATTTTTCAGGTTGATTGCCAGTCCACTTTTCACCTCCATACACACACCCTTACATCCTGACATCACAGTGAGCATTATCAACACCGGCTGCACCAGAACATACCGCTCTACTCAGCACCGTCGAACTCACCAACTTCAAACCATAGATTCAATACACAACACACACAATGTCGACACCAGCCAAAAGAAGACTCATGCGTGATTTCAAAAGAATGCAACTGGACGCCCCCAGTGGCGTTTCTGCTTCGCCTGTGCCAGATAACGTCATGTCATGGAACGCAGTGATCATTGGACCAAGCGATACCCCCTTTGAAGACGGCACGTTCCGTTTGGGCTTACAGTTTGATGAGCAATACCCGAATAAGCCGCCAGTGGTTAAGTTTTTGAGTGAGATGTTTCATCCAAACGTATACGCCAGTGGCGAATTGTGCCTAGATATTTTACAGAACAGATGGTCTCCAACATATGACGTTTCAAGTATCTTAACGTCTATTCAGTCGCTTCTTAATGACCCGAACATTTCCTCGCCAGCCAATGTTGAAGCTGCCAACCTCTATAAAGAGCACCGCTCGCAGTATATTAAACGAGTTCGCGAGACGGTGGAAACCAGCTGGAACGAGTACGATGATGAGGATGAAGAGGATGAGGATGATGAGGATGATGAGGAGTGAAATCTGCTTCAAGTTTCTCGAGAACGCTGATGGCATTTCCTCTGTCATTGAGCGAGTAATTTACTATGTCATTGAGCGAGTAATTTACTATGTCATTGAGCGAGATTCACTATGTTTGGAGTATTGTCAACATACATGAAAGCCATGTTGCACGATATACTCTGTCATGGATTAAGTTGGAAAGTGGTTGCCCAACATTCATGTTAACATTTTAGCGATAGTCAACTTATCACCATTGTAGCGAAGAATCGGCATGCAAAGAATGATAACACCGGGACATGTAGTATATTTTGTGTCTCTGGGAATGTAATATTTATGGATTAGCGCTACGTTGTCGGCTGACTATTTACAAATGCTGGTTTGCTGCGATCAATTCTTCACTTGAGCCAAAGATAATACCACTTCCGAGCCTTTTTAGCTTCTTCCTTTAATCTCTCCTGCTCCAACTCCTGTTCTCTCTTCCACTTCAAGTACTGATCCTCTACACGAAACTCAACCGGAAGCCCCTCCTCACCAGTGTTCTTATCTCTCGCCAAAGCGATTAACACAACAAACACGATTATGTAGAGAAATGTCTTTGTCACTGGATCGGTTTTGGATGTGTCAAATTGTGGTTTTCTCACTTCAGTCTCAGAAAGATAGAGAGTGGGCAACTTGTTTATTGCGTCCAGCGGCTTTGGGTTCGCCGTTCTGATCTGAGAGGGGACGGCGAACGGAAGGTCCAACGGCGGCTCCATCGTGTTCCAATTAGTGAACTTTTCGCGAGCTCCCCAGTCTCCATAAGCTATGAAATAGCCCAACCGGCGCTCCTGTGGCGTCAATTTGGTCCATTTCAGGTCATACTTTTCCTGGAGCTCTTGAATCACTTGCCCTTGGTGGAGAAGACTCAAGTCTGCAAACAAACGGGGATCTTCGTAAATATAAGAGCTGTCTATAGGCTGGTCAGCTTCTTCGCTAGCGGAGGAGAAAAACGACTTCATGTCTTTCAAAGAAACCAAGGCCAATTTGGCCGCCTCAGCTTTCGCTTCTTCCGGCGAAAGTTTCCGTCCGTTGACTGTGGGATGCGTGTCTTTATTGGCTTGCATTCTTGGTGCAGCTGTTGACAAACAAGAAGCACCCTTGGGCCATATTCTTGGGATTGCCTTACTTCGAGCACCAATCATTGTACAGCTACTTCTTCTAGACTTATATCTGAGATGTGTTCGCACACCATACCGTGCGCACTGCACTGCACTGAGCCTACTATTGTTATTGTTTTCAGGCTTCCAACATTAGGTTCATTTTAAGGAATGTAGGTCGTTACACCTGAAAAAATCTCTGAACTGAAATGAGAGTTGATAAACAACTCATTTAAAGTCATCATACAACTCTGTTCATGAATCTGCCTATGGCAATCATTGGGGCGCACACCGCCCTGACGGCCATGCACAAGGCATCGATAAGTAGTGACACTTCGTACAAAATCCACACGAATATAATGAGCTCGAGCACAATTACTGTGGACTGCAAGCCGGGAATCAGCTCTGCGATAATGTCAATGGGCGAGAAAAGTAACTTCATTATCCGCACACTTTTTATAAGTTTGTTGATGTTGGAAACCACCTGAATAGGTGCACTTTGGCCACCATTAGCCACTTGAAGGCCAGAGCTCTGAACATAAGGCTCCAACGCCTTTGTTTCTGGGTTAAAGTAGAGCTGGTCGGCTGAATCACCATCATCATTGATCTCTACCTCGTATTCAGATGCATAATCATCCATCTTGTATGGTTGCGTCCTGGTTAGATCCCGACTGCGGACGTTTTTCACTTCAAAAGGCTTTGAGTAAATGGAAGCTGGTCGTGTAAAGCTATGGAGTAGCTTATGTCTCAACTTTTTCGATCTGCTGTCTTCACTAGCAGCGACCGAGTAGTTATCGGAAAGTTCCACGATCTTTTCGCTTTCTGTGGGCTCTTCCTGTGGTGGATACACCACCCAGGAGAGGAAAGTGTTCCAAAGAGGATTGAATGTCGATGCCTGCAAGCCTTCTGTTTCATTCCCTGGTTGAGCCTCCAAAGTGACCTTGTTCTTTTTGAGCTCTCTGTCGTAAAGCTCTCTTTTGTAGTTTTCAAAGTAGCTCGACTCGATCGACCTCTTTGCTTTCCGCCATTTGCGCCTCATTTGCTTGCGAAGAGTGGGATTGTTGTTGCTTGAGGCACCAGGTTGCTCTGCCATCCACGCTTCAAGCTCCTCGTCGGTAGAATCATCGTCGTCGGCGTCCAAATGGTCTGTGAATATATCTTGATTCCCTTTGGCGTCCTCAACAAGCATTTTCCCCCTCAACTTGGAAAGCAACTTAGAGCTCTTTTTCTGTTTTGAAGCTGCCGGCTCTACTTCGGATACTTCGCCCTGACCTTTTGCCTGTCTTTCAGTAGACTCTATGGCTGCCTCTTTGCCAGACTTTTTCTTGAAGAACAGTTTCTTCTTTGGTTGCGTATCAGCCGCACGCGATCTTTCCCTCTCTTTCTCTTTGTCTGCAAAATAGTCGTAATTGACAAAATCCTCTCTCGCCAACTTGCGCTGCACATTCTTGTAGAGACGCTTTGGTGGCCCTTGCAGCTTTCGGCTCAATTCCAAATCTTCCTTGTCTCGAAATACAACATCTATAGGATTGAGACGCGGTTCTTCGTCGTCATCGAACACCCGTTGAAATGTTTTATGAGTGTACATGGCAGGAGAGATTTCAACAGCCTCATCTTGCTTTCTCTTTTGATCAATGTAGTATCCCTCGTATTCTTTTGGGAGTGATGGCTCGTAGATTTTGCTGGAACGGTGATTGTAGAAACTGTCCATGAAACTGTCACGTGTCAATGCACCTCTTGCCATATCAGGCTTTCCTGATGCGTACTGTTGGTAAGACGAGTTATATTGGTGGTTGGCCCAGTCTTGCTTTGTGAGATTGTGCAATTGGGCAGGAGTCATTTCTTCAAGAAGATCGTCCTGGCTATTTGAATGGGCAATTCTGTCTGGCGTGGAATTTTGCAGAATGAAAGGGGAAGTAGAAGAACTGTGGGGGTTGGGCGATTGGGGCCGAGAAGTTTGTGGGGAGCCATATGATCTTGGTGTCAGCCGGTGGTTTTGGGGTGACTTGTGGCTATTATCTTGTCTATTATTTAGGTAATTTGAGGAGTAGTATGCGGTTCTGGTCACGTTCATTGTAACGGTAGAGGAAAGTCTTGGAAGTAAAGAACAATGGAATAGTAAGCAATTGTCGAAAATATATTATAGAAGATTCAGGATGAAATAGGGAGATGAGATCACACTGATGTAATTTGCTCCTAAACGAGACGCATTGATCTAGGAGGCTGGCTGCTGTGCAGATGGATGCGACATCTGGGGCCGTATCACCAGCCACCTGGAGCTATGTGCAGGACTGCAGATGTATGGAAACACAGAATACATTCACTTTTGATTAAATTGCTTAGGAGAAATTCGTAGAAGGACAGTTAGTTATGTGTCTTTATTCGCTTTGTTGTCATCAGCGGACAGCTTTTATTTTTCTCTTCTCCGCTTAGTTGTAGCTTCTACATACTCCAATGATATGCAGTGCATGGAGCGATTCTCTCCCGGAACCGAAATGACGAGTGTGCCACAATACATACTTTGATTTGTAACTAAAAATCTGAGTTCAGCCACGTTCAATTTTAATGTAATTCATAACTGATGCTTTCTAGTATTTTGCAAATTATCTCGTGTGTCAGTTTTCTCATGAGGACATTTCTCAACACTTCGCGCGCTTTATCACCAACTCCACAAGTTACCATGATATCCAGCAGACCGCTACATAAAGTGGCCCGCCGGTACTCTTCAAGATCCAATAATGCCAGCGAGTTTCTCTCATTGATCAGCAAAGATAACATCACTCATCATGTGAACGATCTAGGTGCTTTCCCGTCGTTCTCCAATATCTTGACCCCGCAACACTTCTATCAAAATGAGGTTTTGCTAGAGTACTCTAAAAAACAACCTCATCCCGTTTCTTTGCGGCAGTTGGCAGGTTATGGCAAGAAATTGAGCAAGCAGAAGATTTTGGCGTCTGCCAACTTTGTTCGCTTGGAATTGCCCATCAGATTGGCCATGAGAATCCGGGATTTGCAAACATTGCCTTTTGGCGTCGTCAACAACTTCCACTTGGCGCAAATCTACCAGTCCTACTATCATTCGTTTAACGCGTTTCGCAAGATCCCGTCTATCAACTCGTTGGCTGAAAATGATGAGTTTTGCAAGACCATCAGCACCTTGTTAGATCAGCACGTGTTCAACTTGTCCCACTTGATGATGGGTGCTTTGGAGCTGAGCATCTCGGAAAATCTTCCGCAAGAGGAGTTGGACAATTTCATGAGCTCGATGCTTCGATCCAGAATCAGTAGACGAGTCATTGTGGAGGAGCATCTTTCTCTAACCGAGATCCACAAAACGCATCCGTACCAACAGAACCCGCCTGACTATATTGGAGAAATCTTCCAGAGCTGTAAAGCCAAAGAGGAATTTGAAAAGGTGGGGGACTTGGTTGCACACTCCATGGCTGACTTCTTTCCCAACAAAAGCCACATGCCAGACTTGATCGTGGACGGAGATATTCTGGCCACTTTCCCATTTATGGTTCCGCATTTGCATTATCTTTTTGGCGAGATCCTCCGAAATTCATTTGAGGCTACCATTAGAACACACGGCTCCGAGGGCAAAAAGTTGCCTCCAATAAAGATCACAATCATTGATTCCAAAAAACATGTGGTATTCCGCATTTCGGATGAAGGCGGGGGAATGAATCACAATGAGTTAAAATCAATTTGGTCTTTTGGAAAGAGTCCCGCCTTGTCCAAGGCTTCTTTGGCCAATTTCCATCAGATTCCTGGATTGCAGATGTACCCGAACTTACAAGTCACACCGGCCGGCTCCTCGATAGTAGAAAGCCAGAATGGGTTAGGCCAGACGTCGGTGGCCGACATCAACCAGGTGTCCACCAAAGCGAAAAAGTCCACATTAGAGCAATTGATCACCAGGCCTTACAAGTACAAGTTAGGCTTGGGCTTGCCAATGTGTAAAGTTTACGCAGATTATTGGAACGGTGACTTGACTATGAACAGTTTGGAGGGCTATGGAAGCGATACGTGTTTGACTTTGAACAAGCTTGGTTTTCACACTAACGTTATACAATTAGACAGGGCGTAATTGCTGGGCAAGGTAGTCTGGAATATCGCTGCATCGCTCATCATGTTGCAAACAACATATATACCCAAAGCAAATCATAAATTACCGCTTTTCCTCGTAAGTGTCTACAAATGGTATGGGTCAGTAGTGCATTCAACTCGCTAGACACTGCGCGTTCTGGGTCTGTAGGCTTTAATCTCTCACGAATTCAGTGGAGTTCACATCCAACAATGTCAAAATCTTCGGGAACGCCAAATGCCGGGGAAGTATCCGGTCATTCTGAAGTCACACCAGCGATACTCAACCCACAATCCACTTCAAAAACTTCCTTTGGTCCATCTGCAGGAAGCGAAGTGATAAATATCACAGACCTGTCAAGAGCTGGCACCCCTGAAATTATCAATGTTCCGAAATCCGACCCTCCCATTCAATTCCAACAAGCAAATCCACTACAAAATCTGCATTTAAATCAGTCGCATATCAGGCTTAACTCACCCCTTAATGTACCTACACCGAGTACTGACGCACCTAATAATGGAAATACGGCAACCCCTGCGGTTCCACCTGCAAATACAGACCTTGTCAAGCAGTTTCAAACAAGCTTCCAGAGCTTTCAGCCAATGACAACGCCGCCCATACCGGTGGAAGTGAAACCCAAAAAACAAACCAAGTTGGCCCCAAAGGAGGCCACATTTAATAGAACTTCAATCAGTGCTCTTATGAACACAGAAGAGAATGCACAGGCGGCAGCCCCAGCAAAACCAGCAGAAAAGAAGCGAAAGTCAGCTCCCAAGACCGAATCTTCTGCGAAGAGGGCGAAGAGTGAACCCAAAAAGGAACCTCAAGTAGACGACCGGACCTCGGCTTCAGAGAAGGCCTCCAAATACAGTGCTCCCGTGGCATCTGGTCCGGCATCCGATCTACCCAAGAAAGAACCAAAGAAATCGGTCAAGAAGAAAACACCCGAGGTAACTACAGTGGTGAAAGATAAATTGGCCATAAACCCCTCTATCACAGCCACAAAGCAAAAAGCATCGGCTGGTCCCCTCAATATACCACCTCCAACATTCCTCAATATCCCAGAAGCTCCAGACTCAAATAAGGATACTGAAAAGAATAATCGCATTGAATCGCCCGTCATTTTCCTAGATGTCCCGCTATTGGATCCGTCCAACCCGCAGCCTGGCCAGGCAGAAGTTGTTATCAATGTTCTTAAACTCGCAGAGGATAAGTATGGATGGAATGCCATTCATCCAGATGCAAGATCTGCTATTGACATGATGGATGACATTTTGGATGACGATGACGAAGGAGATGACGAGGATGATGACGACTTACAAGTGGTGGACGTGAAGACCAAAAAAGATACCAAGGGCGAGGTCAAGGAAGCAAAAGCTGGGCCTGAGACTAATGATGACGACTCGGAGAACCGAAAATGGAGGGCACAACAAACAAAAATCAACAGAAAAGTCGGAAAATACGATTACGAGGATCCGTTTATCGACGACGCAGAGTTACAGTGGGAAGAAGAAATTACAACTACAAAAGAAGGGTTCTTTGTTTATTGGGGGCCCTTGGTTGATGAAAGATCTGGCTCGTCCAAGAAGGGCCTGGGTAAAAATAAGAAATAGGCATTTGAATTAATGACTCAGACGCTTTCACGAAATAATTTCATTGATAATACATAGTAACGGATGTACATAACGTCTAATCCTGTAGTCTAGAAAGAGCAATGGATAGAATGTTCACGGCATTAAGGATGTTCACCTTTGAATCATCACCTTTATGGATCTTTTCAATCTTTTCAACATTGTTCTGCGTCAAAGAAACCACCGGGGCGCAATTATCAGCTGTTAATATACCAGAACGTTTGGCTGACACGAGCAAGTTCAAATAGGACAGCAAGGTGGGAATAGTGAGAAGGTTCACAATTGTTTCGCCCGCTTCTTCTTCCTCGACAAATGTCTCTTCAATGCAGCTGAGAATGAGACCCAACAAGTCATCGATTCGCTCGGCATTCAAATTTATGAACTTGACATTTTTGGGCAAATCCCGATCTGGCAACAGTGGCTGCGACGAACCCTTAGGACAGTTCACTCCAAGAGACTTAAAGTCTTCGCTCAAGTCCTTCACAACCTTATCATTCACAAGCAAAGCTTTTAAGGTACCTGTCAAGGCAGATTTCACATTTTCGTAAGGACAGTCCTTTAAAGAGTTAATAAGGAAGTAATATGCGGCGTCTTCTGGTGCCGAGGACAAGACTCGAGTCAAAAGAGTCAACGTCACATATCGCATTTGGGTGTTCTCTGGGTTAGAGACCATCACGAACAACAAAGACTGCATGAAAGTTTGTAATATAATACTTGGAACACTGGATAATTCCAATTCGACGGCCTTGCACTTTTTGGATAATCTCTGTATCACATACCAACACCAGAAGATGGCAACATCGTGGAGGCCAAGATGGCACAAAGAGGGGTGAACAAGACCGGGAATGACAAGTCGAAGAGTCATGGCCATAACATCTTGCAAGCTGAGACTAAATTTGGCCTCAAAGGTGGGATCCATCTTGTTTCTAGACACCTCAAAAGTGTATATTAGCAACAAACCTGCCAAAGAGTCCTTGATATGACTAAGGTCTGGATTGACAATGGAGTTCAGGAAAACCTTCTGATAATCCACGACAAGACGCTCAAACAACTCCTCGGAAAACGTATCACTCTCCTTCACATCTAAGTACACTAGTTCCAGAGACGACTTGGCAAATGTGTCGAGCGTATCCTCGAGCGAAATGTCGAAGGATGTAAGCAAGTTGTAGAATCTGTCAATTACAGGAACATCCAAGCTGTAGGATTGGTGGTGAATGACATAGTTTGGGGACTGCAAACTTTCGAAATAGGCCACAGAAAAACCAAACAGCTGTTTAGAGAGAAGATATGAGACAGCGTAAGAGAGAAACGCCGTGAGAAGAATCCGTTGTAAATACTCTTCGTCCTGTGTTATTTTCACAACCTCCGGTGACAGCGTATCCGTGCCCTCGGGAATTGGTGGTGGAAAGTAATTGCGTGCCAAGGTGTAGATTCGTTTCATCACAAACTCCAAATGTACGTCATCGTTAGCAGGATTGATGTACAAGGCATTTATAAAGCTGGAAATAATCATGGATAAGAAGCGTGAAGGATATAGAGTCTGGATCTTCATGAAGCACCCGCTAATGAGCTCGAAAATGCAGTGTAGCTTTATGTCGTAAAACTTCAATGCAATCTTTTGGTTATCACTGAATTCAGTGGTCTGTATCGAACTCAACAATTCGGTTGCTTTAAGAAATAGCTCTTTGGGATTTCCATCACGCACAAGCACATCAAAAATCTTGAACAACTTGGCGATACACGGCATAGTACGAAGTCCTTGCTCGAAAGTGAAGTCTGTATCGACGAAGGGAATGAGTAGCGAGGGAAGGTCCCAGCCGATTTCATAGACTAAATCCTTGTCGCTGCTTAAAGTATCAAGCAATTGCTGAAGCAAGCGTTCACGTTCATCAGAGGAATACTTGGAGGGCTCTGAAAGATGAATATCTAAAATGGTGGAGTATGATAAGAAATCGCCCAACCGCTTGGCGTCTACCGCAGCATCTTTGAGCAGAGAGAGAATAAATTCAAACTCGACTGTTTCCAAGGTTTCGTTGCTAGACAACAGAGACGTATCTGAGTGGGCTTCGGACATGGCTGGAGTAGAGTGTCTTGTGGAGTGAAGTATGAGAAGGTGCGACTGGAGTTTTGGGCTTTCTGTGCAGGCTCGACAGTCTTTGGGACGTTTGGCGAGTATATAAGGGATTTAGAAAGCCGTAGTCCGAGTGTCAATGTTTTTTTGAGGGATGGAGCCGAGTGTAACTTTCACTAAGGGATGGAGTCTGAGTTACGAACCGGTGCGGTGAGTCATATGAAAGTGCGACCGAGAATGGTGCAAATTTCTCTATGTATTATGTTGTGAGCTCAATACAGCAACGATTAGGGCATTGTAGCAGCATCAACTCGAAGCTGCAATACTATAGCCGTTTGTTGCATCCTAGCGCAATCATCTTCGTGCAATTCTTCTCAACTTTCAGACCTGGTCTAGACCGTAGAGCATGCAGTCTATCACGATGAGATCTGAATACGGAACATCAACATGGACTTGTTAGTGGAAACTATATCTTTTCTTTCACCTTTAAGAAGTTCGTGATGTTCACTTACTCTTTGTATGTCTTGATCAATATAATATTTAGATGGGGTCTCGTTTGAAGGTTCTCCAGGTTTTCGCAAGTTCGCGTCAAATGTGCGATAAGATGAAAATCAGCTTCTTTGAGTGTTGGTTACACAACTACTTCATGTTGAAGAAAGATTACTGAACACATGTCACTTCTTGAATCGGATCCCGAATCCTCATCGTCTTCTATATCGTCACCCAATTCTCCCACGCAACAAGCTCCACACGTGAATATTGCCGAAAACAGGGCAGATCTTGAACAGCAACAGCAAGAAGCATTTGGCCATTTAGATAAAACTCACAAAGAGGTCATACCGCCAGAGCCAAGCGAAAAGACGCCATGGACGCCTCGTGAACGGCAAGCCAAAGTGCCTATTCGACTTCAAGCTATCGGTTCCACAACAGCAATCCAACCGTCAGGTTTCAGTGTGTCAGGGACACAAAGTATCGCTTCCATTAGCAAGTACATAATGAAGAAGCTACGATTGAGCACCGTCCACATCTATGTGCTGAACTCGTTTGAGCCCACTCCAGAGGAACTACTAGGCGACTTGCACGAAAATTACAAGACAAATGATGTGCTTAACTTAAGCTACTGCGAAAGCATTGCATTTGGCTAACGTCATGGCCAAAGCCAAAGTAGGCTAACGACTTGGTCAAAAGTATACGGTTGAAGACTTGGTCTAAAGCATACGGTTGGGTCAAAAGTAAGATGTTTATGTTATATAGTACAGACATATCATCCAGGCATGAGAATCACTATGCAGCGCAAAGCGAAACACTGGATGATGGGTATCGAAAGTGGACAAAACGAAAGTGACAAAGTCACTTGTAGAAACTAAGCGGCCAAATTTAGTAGAAAATGAACTCGGCGCTTCCGGAGCTGACGGTGAAGGTACAGCCATCGGAGCCGTCACCACCCTCGTAAGAACCATCGATGTAGGAACAGGTTCCAACGGTGTTAGAGCCAGAAGTTCCTTGGATCTTGATGTTGTAGTTTGGAGCGTCCTTGTTGTTAGGGTTAGGAATCAACGACAAGTAAGTGTTGCCGCCAGTCCATCCGGCACCGAGAACCACAGGGGCCCAGTTACCGACACCAGAGGAGGAGTCACCCCAGATACAGCCATCCTCAACAGAAACACCGGCGTTGTTAACGTAGTATTGAGTCGAGGTCTTTCCGCTCTTCCAAGTGAAGTACTCGTCGGAGTTGACGACGGAAGCTGGCACAGAGGACTGAGCTTGCAACAAAGTAGGAACGTTCATGTTCTCGGAACCTGGGTAGTCGGTTCTGCAGATGGACACATCCTTGTCGAGCTTAGAGACGAAAGAAGCCGTCTGCTTACCCCAAGAACACAAGTAGTCCTCGTCAGTGTTGGATCTGTACAACTTGCCACCCTTACAGTACAAACCACCGACAGAGATACCGGAGGAAGGCTGGTTGGAAGGCCATTGGGTCTTGGACATACCAGCTTGACAAGCGTAAGAGCAGTAGTAGCCATCTTGACAAGTCTCGGAGGTGTCACCGTTCAAGTTCATGATGGAGGTGTAACCACCGTTCAAGTTGCTGATCCAAGTAACACCGACAACACCTTGGCCAGTTGGCAAAGAAGCACAGTCGTGGACACCATCCTCGAAAGCAACGGTAGGGTCAGAAAAGTCGCTAAGGTCGCCAAGAGCGGAGGAGCTAGAGGAACCAGAGGAGGAAGAGGAAGCAGCAGAAGAACTGGCGGAGGAAACACCCGAAGCGGAACCAGAAGAAGCAGAACCAGAGGAAGAGTCCTTCTTTTCAATGGAAGAAGCAGAGTAAGAATTGTCATCACCCTCAACGGTAACAGTGACAGCTCTCTTGTGCTCGTGGTGGTGGTGGATACGGGAAGGAGCAGCGGCGGCAACAGCCAAAACAGCAGACAAGACGATAGAGGCCTTCATTGCAGGAGTGAATAAGATTTGTAGTAAGGAAAGACGATAGTTGGGATTCTTGCTGAAACAGGAGAACTAAGATGTGCTCGTGTGAATACTATGAAAAGAACAAGGAAAAAAAGGAAAAAAAGCTCCGCAGCGGAATCGACGGTCAATAAAAAGGAATGAAAACAACCGTCGTCAGCGATGCAGCAGCTGAAAATTAAAGTGCATGAGGAAAAATAAAAGAAAAAAAAAAACAACAATGCGGTGTCGAATGACAGCGCTGCATCCGGCTATTTGCGGTCTAGACCGCTGCAGTTAGGATCTCAATTTGAGCCTTTTTTGGCTGAAAAGATGCGACTACCAATCCACATGCACGATATGCAGCTGCGCGCCGTGCACACAATGCATTTTTGTTTTGAGTCTCTCGCTTGCAAGTGCTGTGATTGCCGTCACCGGCATTTGCCTCGGAGCAAAGCCTCAGGAAAGGGGCAAAAACGGTTGTGCCGAAGCGAAGTTGGCCTTGACAGGCTAAGCCTAATATATAGAGCTTGGCATTCATCTGCTATGAAAATGGGCTGCTGTGCTGCTTTTGTTTTGTGCATTTTATTGCCGGAAGATTGCCCCTATTCCGAGTGTTTTTCGGAGAATTGGGTTCAATTTCTTTGTCTCCACCGAGAAGATCTGCGCAGCCAAGGATGATGCTCACTTGCTCTTTATTCTCAACCGGCCTCGTTTAGGAATGTGCTATGATTGCCTTTAGTGAAGTGTGTGGAAGGGTCCAAAACGCACTGTTTACTTCTATGCCTAAAGAGTATATCAGCGTGCAATGATGAATTGTGAACAAGCATCAGAGTCTACAAAACTCACTTGTCACAATGAACCACCAATAGTAGTCTTATTGCAATACTAGTGTCAAAGCCTTACAATTACTAGTGGCACCTCTTTGTTTACACAGTTTCCCAATCGGTCGCTATGCGTATGCGGCAGCATATAAACCTGTACCCCTCGCGGCTGCGTCACTTACCGTCAAATAGTGGGTCACATTTAACACAAGTACGTCGTGCCTAAAATGCTGTTTTGGGGCATGTAATGATATGTCACTTGGCCCTGCATTCATACGGCGTAATAGCATTTACCGTTTTCAGGATGTGCTTGCATGCCACTCCAATCTGCTCCTTTAGGAAGATTTTTGTTGACATGGCAACGGTGCGGTATTGGTCAGGAGTTACACATCATTGTTTCGACAAGCCTTGGTCTAGCCAATTGTCATGTGCCTGATATCACCTTCTTTTTTCGGAATTAATCACATGCCTAGTACGGCTAAGATACTCGCCAGCTGTTATTGGATCTCTAATTTGTATACTTTGTTTTAGGACAGTTTCAGGACAGTTTCAGGACAGTTTCAATTTGACTATTCACACAAGGCTGCGACTACTCAAACACTGTGACTACTCATACAGTGCATGCAGGACAAGGTTACATTTACGGCTGACTTACGATTTCGGCGGTAGTAATGGAGAAAACCAAGGGGTGGATACGTAACGCCGCCAATTCCCATAAGTGGACCATTAAGGCTTTATAATAGATCATGCTTGAATGCACTTCAATGCAACATCGGACTTGTGCGTGCGACTGGCAAAGGGTCTAGACCGCCAAGCTTGGCCAGGGCACGACCATGCGAGTAGTGCACTAACCGTCATTTCGCACTCTAAAGTGGTTCCAAGGCATGAAAGACAGCCACATTAAGGAGTTATATATCTCTGTGAAAAAGTCCTTAGTACTGGTTTACAGCCTCAGCTCTAATATCTACGTTCACCTAAACGGTGGCTGCTACAGACACTTTTGAAATGAGCTCAAACAGTCGTTCTGCACATAGCACGTGCGTCAGAATGTGCATTAATTACTCGCATCGAGATGATGCATGTCTATAAAATATCGGCGTAAACTCACATGTCATCGCATCGCCTTACACAATCAATCTTGCCTTACTTCAAGCATGCAGCTTCAAAATATCTAGTTGGCAAGTGTCTAGGTCGTTCCCTCGTCTTCAATTCCAAGATTGAACCAGGGATGCTCCAAGGCTTCTGTAGCAGTGATGCGATCATTAGGATTGATCACAAACAACTTTCGAAGCAAATCAATGAAGAACCACCAAAACGTAAAATTCCCAAAATTAATCAAATGTTGATTATTTTGATAATTCGCACTGAGTGAGAGCTCTAAGTTCATATTGAGCCCAATGCGCTCGCTGACAAATAAGTCAATTCTTTTGAGTTGCCCAACGCTCTTGATGTACTTCTCTGGTGTCGAGGCCGTTGGAAACTTGAGCTTAAGCAGCGTGTCCCCAGGATAATCGCTCATGATGGTACGGACATCATCGTCATCAATGTACTCGTCATCACACAAATTCTCGCTGTAATCGTTTGTGAAGTATTTCAACCCACACTCATTTTCCTTTTCCTTTGATGCTCGAACCATATCTTTGTCAATAGGCTCCCCCACAATTTTCTCAATCATGGCAAGATGTTCCAAATTGTCGTGTGTTCGGAAAATTGGTTCTCCGATCACCATCTCCACCAAAATACAAGCCACAGACCACATGTCACATGGGAATGACCAGCCTACGCCTAAAACAATCTCAGGCGCACGATAGTGCCTCGTGCACACAATTGAAGAGTGATACTCGTCTTCAAAAATAGCTGATCCAAAGTCAATGATTTGAATAAGCGGGTTGTTCAAAATCCGCAGGAACTTAGGTTTCTTCTCAGATTTGCGTTTTTCATTGCTATAGCTAAGTTTCAAATAGCTCGTCATGATGGTATTGCTTCGAATTTGTTTTCGTTGATAAGAATCATCATGTAGCAAGATATTTTCCGGCTTGAGGTCCGTGTGAATGAGGTTTAAGTCATGAAAGTAGGTGACGGAACGTATGAGTTGCTTTGAGATGGCTTGTATATGCGATCCGGGGTAGGGTATGAATTTGTTGTTTTCCAAGAAGTCATAAAGTGAGATTTGTAGAAGATCTGTGACAATGCAGATGTGCCCTCTGTAATCTAGGCACTCCCGCAAATGTATGCAGTGGTTTCTGTTCTCGTTGTCAAACTTTTTGAGTGTAGTCAAGACTCTCAATTCAATCTTTGAGGCATCACGGTACTTTTGGATATTTTTGATGATTTTTATGGCCACAGTTTCCCTGTTGATTTTGTCGTAGCAAGCCACGACTTTACCAAAAGTGCCCTGACCAAGGAGCTTTTTGATGACAAATCGATTAGCAAACACGTCGTCGAGCTTAATAATGTAATGGCCGTCTTCATCATCACATGGGGGAAGGTTTAGCTTATGGGGCACAACAAGCGTTTTTATGTTTCCCACCTTCTGCTGCTGAGTAAGATAGTTGGAGGGGATTTTTTCATAAAAACACTTGGCATGTGGAAGCTGAGGAAGAGAGTTGGTCCGCTGTTTCTTGGGGCCCGGGGTAAACCTGGGGGTCTCCTCAATGACTTCCTCGTTGTTTACGTTGAACATATTGTATGCTTCCCACACGTCTTTGTCAAGAAAAAGAAAAGAGTCAGAATTGTTTCTCGTTTGCCTTGATCTGGTGAAATTCGGCTTGATTCTCCTTTCCTCTAGAAAGGTCACATCATTATCGTCATCTTCGAAAATATCGTCAATTTCGCCATACATCTCATCATCTTGGTTGTACATCTCTTCAACCAAAGCGGACTCCGACTGATGGTACTGGTTTGCTCCAGTGTTAGGTTTAAAAGGAAATTCAGGAGAACTCTTGAAATCCGTGTCGTACTGAGCGACATCTGCGAATGTGGAGTTCTGTTGGTTCAAGGGAGAGGTATCATTGGCACTAGCCTTGGACTGCTCAAAGTTGCCACTAAAGCCTCTAGGCCTCTTTCTGTTGGATATAACAGACATTGGGATAAAGTTTAGGTAAAGTAGAAATGAATCAAATTGCTTCTTATGGACTCGTGTAGACTCAGATTGAGGTGGTGAATTGAAAGTAAAATAGAATTGAATTCAGCAAGGCATAAGCAAACGTAATTTAGCAAATAAATCCGTCAACTGATCTTGAACTAAAAGGCGTATCAATACGCCAAAAATCGCAATGTAAGGGAGGAATGAAAGGAAGCGAAGAATTGAAAGATATATGGGCAAGCAGAGGCAGAAGTGGATAGTACTTCTAAACCTGACGCGCAAAGAAGACTATTATGTTTGTCAATGGAACGATCTCGACGAATGGCTGTGTGTTATGAATTAGAAGCGAAGGATTGTTTAAAGATAAGGTTGAGTTGGTAGTCAGGGGCCGCGGGGCGTGCGGGACCCAATAATGGCGCTGGTTTTCTGCGCGTAATTAATTACCCATGCGGAGAAATGGCCGGCGCCTTGCTATTGGCCGAAGCATAATAGCCTTGGAGACCTGATTGGCCCAAAAGAACCGGGAATCGTAACGAGAATGATTGTTGCTTCTGACGTTTTTTGCCAGAGGCAATCAGATGCAAAAATTATGGGAATTGGCTGATGCTTACGACGGAGAGAATAACTTTGTCACTGCAGAGAAGACTCTCCAGGAAGACTGCGTGCGTCGTCTAGGCATACCAGATAAACCAGTACATGCCTTTTGAGATAAGACTGCCCCAGTGAAGTCCAGAGTGGTGAATAATAGTAGATTAATCATTGGCAGATCAGTGAGAATGGACGAGGAAAATAAGTAAATCATCTCTAATCTTTGAAGTGTTGAAGAATCTTTGAAGTGTTGAAGAATCTTAAGTGTTGAAAAATCTTTAGTGTTGAAGAATCTTTAGTGTTGAAGAATCTTTAGTGTTGAAGTTGGGTACTCAATCTAATTGCATGCTAACACGTTTGCGCACATGGAGAAAGTCATGCTTCATATAACCGAAAAGACTTAGGGCAAGGTGTGTTTGACGAAAACGACCGGAAGTCAAAGGTGTCACGTGCGAATACTCTATGTGCAGTTCCGACCTCTTGACTCAGGTCGTTTCATCGAGTCCAATGCGCTAACATTTTGCTGATTCATGAGCTCTACAAAAAGTAACATGTCAAAAAAATCATATGAAAGTACCGGCCAGGCAATTTTGGGACAACTCACAAGCTTACAGAGTCATGGGTGAACGCACCCCCGGAATTAATTGATTAGGGAGTGCATATAGTTAAACTCACTAATCTATTACTATAGCGTCAACAGTATCGTTTTTGTCCACTAGTCGTAGTCGTTATGATAGAAAGGCCGAAATTGGACAAAGCTTTCGATCAATGGTGTCTTCTTAAATGACCTTGTCTTTGATGTGTATATATTGACAGCTTCACATACTAGTTGCTAACATTAACCAATTTCCTTCTCGTTTTCTACATCTTGCCATCTGAAATAATCGTGATTAGAAACCAAAGCTTCTGCCCGTAGCCGTCCACCAGCTGGGGGAATTGCAAATACAAGAGCACGTGATCTGCAGCACGTGCGCAAATTATACTGGGCGTGCTTTTAATCCATAAGCGCCGCTAAGTATTCGAGCTGAGCTATCCAGAAGTGCAGCCAAAGTGCAGTCATTATACTTGAATTGGGGCTAAGCCTTTCCCAGGACCAAACACGACCAAAGCCAAACACGACCAAATGTAAACGCAGACCAATCAAAACGTAGACTAAATCCGTCGTGGCTAATTCCAATGCACGTATGGCAGGGCTCAATTGGCCCCTCGGGATTGAATCCTGATTGGGCACCGCCAGAGCTGGTGTACTGAAGTACATTTCTCATGGAACAGAAATTGGCTGATTTTCATGCTGGTCCAAGTTTTTCGAGCGGGACTCCGCATGACTGTAGAGGTGTCTGCACTGACGTATAAGCGCTGTGCGTGGAGAGACCCTGCATGCAACTTTTTAAGTAATGGCCGGACGTCCGAAAGCAAGCCCAAATAGCGGACTTGAGTCTTGGTCCAGCGAAGCAAAGTTGTGGAGATGCAAAACGCCGGCAAATATTAGCGTCCGGTAGCGTTTATGGCTGCCTTCTAAGGGCCAATTCAATTTACTCAGTAATGACACCAATTCATCCTAACACTGAAGGTGGGAATAGTAACTTCTGCCTAATATTAGTATTTTAGAATTAAAAAAAAACACGGGCTTCCAATTCCCTCGGACCAGTCTACTGTTTACACCAGCTTTTGGCACCGCATCATCCGAGCGTGAAGTACTGCGATACCACATAATCTGAGGTCCTTTTCTTTTTCGCGGCATCACGCCGTGGTGAATTTCACCCACGGCCCGCCTCTACTTGCTACTAAATACCATGAATTGACCTGGAATTAAATTATACTACATACTAATTTAGCTAGATTCTCTACGTAATTATTCCACTCGCCTTAGACATGCTCTTGCATCGCTAATGAACCTAATCCTCGTGTAACTTTATAAAGCTTAAATGCTATCTTCGCGGAACCACGAGCGTGAGCTTACAACCGCCGAGCAGACAGATTCCATAACGCAGCATAGATGACTTTCCACGGACCGTTAAAAAAAATAATATTGCCACTATACCCATCTGCGCTTCAAGAGCATCAATTCTATACTTCAACAGCATCGATTCTCTACTATAACAAGAAACATAATAGTCGTAATCACTAAGCACAATCACCATTCAATTCCATTCACATTCACTAGGCCCTCATGTGGCGGCAGCGTCGGCGAAGTGCAACTCAGACCAAGTCCGCGCAAGCGCGCATAGTACCACAGCATGCGTCAGACCACATTCCCTGGGCCTGCATATAGTCGGTGCAGAAGCCCCGCCTGCAGACAAGCGCGCGCGCAACCTGCGTAAGGAGCGCAGAAATTGGGCCCGCTTATTCACACACCGCCGCGGCGGACCAAAGATATATACTCCGTGGAAATCCGCCCCGTTTTCACACTTTGAGCGAACGGACTTTGCTTTCTTTTTGCGAAGTCTTTCTTCCACTTCATTTTCCCGAAAAATTTATTAAGACCATATCCGCAACGGTTTTTCACTCGCCACTACCCTGCGTTCGATTATATCATCCATTCGCCACAACAGAATCTTTAACTACTTCTCCAACTAGCTTCTTCATTCAGCGCTAGTTCCCACAAAGCCTAGATTTTGTTTTATCCCGGCACATCTTTTGATGATCACAATAGCTACTTCACCATGACAGAAGCCACCATGTCTCCTCTGGCAAAGACTTCGTCTATCGTCCCAGAGCCTGATCCTGATCCTTCGCTGTCCAAAGAGCCAACTTCCCAACAAGAGCACCTGGCTGGAAACAAGTTTGACCTGAACGACCTGTCAAACGATGCCTCCAACGAAACCTCCGAATCTGACAATGCTACATACCCGGAGTATAACAAGAAGCCACTCTCCTCCAAGGCATATGGGCTGCTGCACAAAAACTCGACAGAAAGTATCAGCTCTTCCTCGGGAACTTCCACGCTCACGACCCCGCCCACTGCTGGAGACGACGGCCAACTGAAACCTGAACAAGCCACCTTCAAAAGTGGTCTTACCAAAAAGTTCTTTTGCAAGATCTGCAACCAGGGCTTCACACGCAAACACAACATGGCCAGTCACGAGTTGATTCACACAACCATCAAGCTCCACGTGTGCAAAGTTTGTGATAGCACATTCCGGCGCATTCATGATCTCAAGCGTCACGAGAAACTTCACACAGGCGAGAAGCCGTTTCTTTGTTCTCAGTGTGGTAGGAGTTTTGCCAGGCCTGATGCACTCACTCGCCATATACATTCGGCAAATGCATGTTCTGGAACCGCTCTGGAGAAGATCAAAACAGAGTCTGCCATTGACGACACCGTCGAGACTGAGACGAAGCTGCAGAACAAGCCCGGTACCGCTTCCCACAACGCTTCCCACAACGTGTATGCTCGGAAAGAAAAAAGAGGAAGCCTTCCACCTCCGGGAAAACCCTTCAACAACGAGCAGCTGTTGCCTCTTGGTTCCAGCTCGTTTGATTCGGTCGGAAGCGGAAGCAACAAACTCTCTTCTTCATCCGACGGCACGCCTCCAGAAAACATGCAACCAAACTCTTCCGGAGATCTGTACATGAACTCAAATTACACTGAAGCCCAGTCAAGCGCTGCGCCTGGCTTGCCCAAAGCCAACTTTGAAATGAGTCGCTGGAATCCATCTCCTCTGTCTTTCGGGTTGAAATCGAAGCTGAGTTCCGAAAACGAAAGCAATTTGAGTGCCATGAACACTTACAGCGGCAGGCAAGAAGCTCCTCAGTTCAGCAGTAATGGTTCCAGCAACAAGGCAGACAAGCCCGAGTATGGCAATCATTACTATCAGGGCAGTGAACCCGCCGCAGAGAAAGGTTTTGGTCACCGCCCACTTCTTTACAGAATGATTACTCCGTATTCCAGCTCGTCAAGTAAAGAGCTAGATCCTAGTCTGCGGTTTGCCCCGAGTTTTGCAACGGCGGGCCATTTTCTGCCAAGCCAACAGCCTTATTTGCTGCAACTGCAACTGCAACTGCAACAACAACAGCAGCAACAACAGCAACAGCAACAGCAACAGCAACAGCAACAGCAACAGCAACAGCAACAGCAACAACAGCAGGAGCTTCAACAGCAACAGCTCCAGCAACAGCAACAGCTCCAGCAACAGCAACATCTTGCTCAACAACACCAGATGCAACAGCACCAGATGCACCAGCAACTACAGCATGTACACCAACTGTCACATGCACCACTACAGCTTCAACATCCTACTTTAAACGGCGAGCAGAAATTCGGTCCGATCATCTATCCGCAAACCCGAGGCGGCTGGAAGAGCAATCTGCAAATTCACAAATCGACCGAGTCTGTGTCCTCTAGCGAGCCATGGCACTTCTCGCGTGACTCGGCTCATATGATGCCTAGTCCCTTTGATCCAGCTTCTAGGCCAGATCCAAACAGAAGCGTGTCGGTTGAAGATTATCAGAATCTTGTGAACTACACAAACTCTTTACAAACAAGTCTATCCAAGCTCGAGAATCGGATGGAACTCATGGAAGGGCAGGTCGTTCGTGACCATAGAATGCACGAATTTGAGCGGACGAGAAAGAGGAAGAAGAGCAGGAGTTAGATGCACTCCAGAATTATGACCCTTTTCTGGGGGTATAATCGGCAACCTATAGAATATTAATGACAACGAATTTTTATCCCAAAAGTGTAGACAGGATATCTGGCCTTATTGTGCAGTGGCTGCTTTGTATGGCGCGAGCACGTGACTGCCGATCCCTTAATCGTTTTAGGCCCCTTATCGCAGCGGCAAATTATTCTTAAAACACAAATTTATCTTATCACATTTCTTGAATTCCTGACTTTATCGCTTAGTCTTTCAAATTCTGAATATTTCCTTGCCATCACTTGATTAAATTGGTGAGTCAAGTATTAGTGTGGCTTTTTTTGACCAAAATCAGTGTATTCACGCCTCGGTACACCCCTGAATATACTCATTTTATTGATATCTGAGGCAACCGCTCCCGAAGTATAAGCTTGCTTATTCCGCAGAGTCACCAAGTGATCATGTCTGTTATTTTAGCTACAGAAGAGTGGTCAATTATTTCATCCTCTGATCTTGAGGATCTTTCCGGACATACTAGCGATGCTAGCAATGACGTGGAAAACGAGCAAAAGTGCAGTCAATCGGATAAATTTGATATTACAGGCCTTGAGAGTCTTCAAACACCGGACGACGGCCTGGAGCTACCATCCTTGGTCAATTCTTTAGAGGTTGCAGCAAATACCGCAATCGGGTGTTCTGATGCAGGGTCCTTATGCGAGAAAACTTGTCAAGACTCAGTCAATTTCAAAAGCATCCGACCCCACTTGAGCCAAGCTAGAAGCGACAAAATCATCGGTGGCCGATTTGCAAATTGCGCTGCACATTTCGGGTCAACATACTTCAATTGCAAAACGAAGGTGAAGAGCGCATCATCAAGTGCTTTTGCAGGTCTTTTCGGACTGCACCTCGTGGAAGCAGGACCGGGTGCGAACTCCAAGGTCCAGCGGCGCTCTTCGAAATCGTTCAGATCGGACGTATCGTCACTCTTGAAACAGCCGCTGAAATACTTCATTCTTGCTACGTTCTTTCTGTCGATACTCTTGATAGCCGTCTGCACAAGCTATTTTATGAGCGTTACATTAAGCAACCCAATCTCTGAGAAGTCTCAACTTAATTTGCGGCAATATGCCTATTTGAAGGATACCTTGCTCGGGCTAAACCCTAGAAAGCGGAAAGATGCAGTTCAGAGTGTTAAAAATTATGGACTTCCCAGAGTGAAACAATTATACAAGCACGCTAAATCCACTTTCCAGGCCAAACTGGAAACTTTTCCCGTCTCCGCGCCTCACGCCCACCGACTTGGCTGGCTAACTCGGCAGTGGAAGCCATTTCGCGAAGTGAAATCTGTTGCCATACACACTGACGCCAGCGTCTTACACCAGTGGAGCCGCTCGTTTGTGAAACACTTACCTGAATCGCTTCGGCGAGTAGATGTAAAACACAAGTTTCTTGAGTTCCTTCATAAAGGGGCTTCATTCTGGCATCGTTGGTCTTTATTCAGTCACACAGACAACTTGCTTCATTCCTCCTTAGTCAAAATTGCAGGCCTTAGCAAGTTTACTCGGCTTGAAATTCAGACTGTTTCCAAAGATCTACAAAGACGCCTCAATTCTGGACATATTCACAACTTGGTTATGGAATGGAAGAGAGAATTATGTTTGTCTGCGCCAACTACTTTTCGCAAAGCGTACAAGAACATTCAAGTTTTGCAGACCAAAGCCACATGGGAACAGTCTCACAAACACCTTGCGAGAATCGCGAGACACACATATCAATTTTCCCGGGATACTTTGTATCGGCTGAAAGGATTATTTTGAGAGAAAACTGTGCGTCTTCTGCAATACTCAAACTCGCTGTGTGTGTCTCGGCTGCACTTGCAACGCTGAACGTCTTGACGGTAGGCGAAATCGCAAATCCTGCAGGGCCAGGACCATGCCCTCTTCTTGCGAGGCACACGGATCTGTCTTACAATACCAAATCCCTTTGAAGGATATGATAAAAGCTGTTGAGTCCTGGTGCGTCTTACGGGCGGCATTTTGAAGGCCAAATCGTTTGAGACTAGTTTATATTGAAATATGATTTTTAACCTATCGCCGCTGGTGCTGGTGAGCGTGGAGTGCATGTTGAGTCGTGCGCAGCCGCTTCGTCCACCAAATAATTTCTGAGCGCACTCTAAAGTCGGGCCCCAACACATACGGTTGACAATCAAAAATGGGTATGTAATATTGAAACAACCATGGATTTTGAACTGATTCTTATAAAACAGGCATTATCAATGGCTTGCAAATCAAACTGGTAGCATTGCACCCACGGTGTTTACAAAGCCGGCATCTGGAATCACTTTTTAGCATCTACTAACAACCCAGGTATCCCTAAATTTTTCAGATTCATCTCTGAAAGATGGCCGATGATCTCTCAGTTGATCGACGGTAACAACATACCCGAATTTGACAATTTATACCTCGATATGAACTCCATTCTTCACACTGCCACCAATTCCAATGGTGGAACACTAAACCGGATGACCGAGGACCAGATGTATTCTGCAATTTTCAATTATATTGACCACTTGTTTGATATCATAAAACCAAAGGAAGTGTTTTACATGGCTATTGACGGAGTGGCACCTCGAGCTAAGATGAATCAGCAGCGAGCCAGAAGATTCAGAACCGCCATTGAGGCCGAGCAGGCTTTGCGCAAAGCAGTCGATGAAGGTTTGGATATTCCAAAAGAGGACCCATTCGACAAGAACGCCATCACCCCCGGAACTGAATTTATGGCCAAACTCACGGAAAACTTGAAGTACTTCATCCACAAGAAAATATCGGAAGATGCCCGCTGGTCGAATGTGAAAGTTATTCTTTCGGGACATGAGGTCCCAGGAGAAGGTGAACACAAGATTATGCAGTACATTAGAAGTATCAAGTCGCAGGACAACTACAACGCCAACACCAGACACTGCATCTATGGATTGGATGCCGACTTGATTGTCTTGGGTCTTGTCACACATGACCCGCATTTTTCCATTCTCAGGGAAGAGGTTGTGTTTTCCTCTCGCGCCAACAAAGCAATCACTGATGTTTCGGAGCAAAAATTTTACTTATTGCAGTTATCATTGTTGAGAGAATACATGGCTTTGGAGTTCCAGGACTTGACCAATGACTTGTCTTTTGGATATGATTTCGAGAGGGTTTTGGACGACTTCATTTTGATCATGTACGTCATCGGAAACGATTTCTTGCCTCATTTGCCAGATTTGCACATCAACAAAGGTGCCTTCCCCTTATTAATCGCCGCTTTCAAACAAAGTATCAGACATATGGATGGTTATTTAAACGAAGGAGGAAAGATTAATTTCGCAAGATTGTCAATCTGGCTTGAATATTTATCTGAATTCGAGTTAGAGGTATTTGAGAGTCAAAATGTTGACGTCGATTGGTTTAACAAGCGTATTGAGGACATTTCCATCACCGGAGAAAGGAAAAGAGAAAGGTCGGGTAAAACTTTGATTTTGCAAGATGAAAAGGAGTTGGTGAGCATGATTCAACCATGGCTACTTGAAAATGCTTGTAAGCCTGTTAACGAATTGATTGCCTTGGCTAACGAAGGTAATTTAAAATCATTCCAACTTCCAACTGAATTGGCCTTGAAGTACTTGGAATTCTTGAAAAAACTTGCCTTAGAAGCTGGCTTTCTTCTAGTTCACTCCCAATCAAATGAAACATATGAGGCAACAATTGATGTCGATGGCATCTCTCCTTATGAAAATGAAGATGAGTTTAAAGACAGGGTTTCGGATATAAAGCAAACTCTTAAAAAGTACCAATCTGCTAACACATTTGCAACCGATGAATTGATGAAAGAAGCAAAGGATCTCTACGACTCCAAATTCGTGGAGTTCAAAAAGAAATATTACAAGGAAAAGTTACATTTCACAGACGACAAAAGTATCACTGATTTTGCCAGACATTACTGTGAGGGTTTGCAATGGGTCTTGTACTATTACTACAAGGGTTGTCCTTCTTGGAGTTGGTATTTTAAATTCCATTACTCTCCAAGAATTTCTGACGTGACAAAGGGTATCAATGACATGTTGGAAAAGAAAGAGGATGATGTTCAGTTTGATTATTCGAAGCCTTTTAGGCCATTCGAGCAATTGATGGCAGTCTTGCCAGCAAGATCGAGAAAATTGATGCCTAATGTTTACAGGCCGTTGATGACTGATGAACACTCTCCAATTATAGACTTTTATCCCGATGATGTTGAAATGGACTTGAATGGTAAAACTGCTTCTTGGGAAGCAGTTGTTTTGATCGATTTTGTTGATGAAAAGAGGTTGTTGGACGTTTTGAAGCCCGTCGAAGCGAAATTGACTCCGGAAGAGGCAAAGCGTAATTCTTATGGAGAAGATATCAGATTTGTCTTCACTCCTCAACACGATCAAGTTTACCCTACCCCACTCCCGGGCTTCTATCATGATCTTGAGCACGATAAATGTTATGAGCAGACACTTCATTTAGAGACCATTCTCCCGAACTTTAAGTTCACTTTGCCAAAAAATGCAAAGCTTGGCAAAAACGCTTTGGCTGGTTTCCCATCCCTTTACACCTTGCCTTTTACCTCCAGGTTGGCTTTGCTGGATGTCAAAATTTTCAATTTCCCAACCAAGTCCGAGTCGATGATATTGAGTCTAGATGATGTTTGGAAGGAGAAGAGTGTTCCGCAATTTGCCGATCAATTACTTGGAAAGGTTATCTACTCAAATTGGCCTTTCTTAGAGGAATCAAGACTTTGCGCAATTTGGGAACAAGGTGTGAAGTACGAATTCTTCAGAAATTCTGGTGGAAAGAGTGTTGTCACCAGTGAATTGACTCCTCAAGAAACTTCTGAATTCAACAAGCTTCGTACTAGTCTTTCGTCCTCTTATGCAAAAGAAAAGGGTGTGAAGTTGGGCGCAGTTAATGCCATTGCTTTTGTTCAAAAAGTGACCGGCTTAGCCAGAACCATGAAGGGTGCTCTTGCAAAGTCATTTTCTCCTGATATGAAACCATACCCCTTGCAAACTATAGTTGAAACAGTGAAAAACAAGGACCAGAGATACATAACGCGTGGTGCCATTGCGGTTGAAAAGGAATACCCTGTGGATATTCCTGTTGTGTTCTTGGGTGCATTCGCTTACGGCGCTCCTGCCGTTGTTGCCGGACACACTGACAATAAGCTCAACTTGAAAATTGACAAAATCCTGTCTGTTTTGGAGCCAAACATTGGAAAGAAGAGATTGGCAATCGAAAAAAACGAGATCAAGTATTTTTCGACGGGTGAGACTGCCAAGCAATTGGGAGTTAATCAATTGTTTTTGGTCAGAATTTCTGGCGCGTACCTGTTGAAAGACAAGTCTGGTAGAATGGTGAATGTTGGTTTGAATCTCAAGTTCGAAGGACGCCGTCAAAAGGTCATGGGTTACACTCGCAAGACACAAAAGCAATGGCAATACTCCTTTTTGGCATTGGAATTGATTCTGAACTACATCAAGAAGTTCCCTCAATTTATCAGCAAGCTCCAGGGCGTCCCTAAGAACCGCGACATGCCTCTGGTCAGTGAAGTCAGTAACGAGAAAGAGATTCAGGAGGTGCAAAAGTGGTTGAAATCCGCTCTGGGTCACTTGCAAAGAGTCTCCTTAGAATCTGAGCAACTCACACGGTTTAGTATTACTGCCATTGAAGACTTTATTCAGGATTTCATCAGTCGTCCAATTCCTTTGGATAAGAAAGATGTTAAAGGAGTTCCTGTTGAAGCAGTCATCAACCCTCATGTTTCTTCGCAGTTGCTTAATGCCCAAAGATTCGAGCTCGGTGACAGAATCATTTATGTCTCTGATACTGGTAAAGTACCTAAATTGAGCAAGGGTACTGTTGTGGGTATCACCGCCGAGGGTGACCTGACATCTTTATCGATTGTCTTTGACCAAGCCTTGGTTGGTGGTAACAATATGGGAGGTAGATTGAAGACCAACAGAGGATCTGTTGTGGAATCTTCACAAGTCTTGAATCTTACTGAGCGCCAATTGGTGTATCACTCTAGTGCCTCTAAGTCCAAGAAAACACTTTCAAATGCTGAAAGAACTGCGCGGTTCAAGAAAGCGGAAGGTGAAAAGTTACAAGTGAAACAGGATGCCTCAAAGGCAGCCAAGGAGAAAGACTCCAAGAGAACAAATGAGTTGTTGAGTTTGTTGAAGAAGGGACAAGATGGATCTTCCGAAGATGCCGCTGCTGTGGATGATAAGAGCAGCGCAAGTCAAAACGGCGCCGGAACATCTGAGTCTGGAGCTGATGATGATTCTGATGCGAAAGTCAACCCATCTGCAATCAAACTGATTTACGGACAGATCTATAACAATGTGATGAGTCAAGGAGCAGTTCCAGTGCCAATGGGACCATACGGTCACCCTCATCAGCAAATGGGTCCGGAATTTTCCCACGTACCGGGACTTCCATTGCCACCCCAGTTTACGCAACAGCAACCTCAGTTTGCCCCTGGACAAATTCCGGTCATTCCAAACGGTTACCAAAATGGAGCTCCGTCCGATGCCGATCAAGCCCTGAATCAGGGAAAGCCAAAAGGATGGGTTTCTGGAAGAGGCAGAGGAAATGGAAGAGGTAGAGGCGGTACTAGAGGCGGTGGCCGAGGTGGCCGCGGAAGAGGCTCGTCCCAAGGATGACCTTGAACCACCTGTCATTCGTTAACAATGTTTTATTATGTACCAATATGTAGCATAATGTGGCTATATACACATGTTTCACAATTATGAACATTTCGGGGCTAAACTTTTGGCTAAATTTTGGCTAAGTTTTGGCTAAATTTTGGCTAAATTTTAGCTGAAGTTTTGGTTCGGATCATTTTGTAGCAGTATTTTTGTCGTTCAGGTCCGCCGCCGTAGGAGATTTATCTCCAGGTAAATTAACGAGACCTAACGAGTCCCAATCAGACTCATCCATGAGCTGATTATCCATACGGCATTTGAGGTAATTTTTCGCCATGACCCGGCAGTTCGGAGCATTTTTGTTCTCGGTGAACTTCATGCATTTAAGGTAGTCCATCATTTGTTGCTTGCACTCCCCGAAATGATCCAAAGGAAAGGAGCCTCTTTCAGGAGGCGCAGGGGTCCATGACCGGAAACCACCACCTGGAGTTAGAACATGAGCTTGTCAGTTGATAAGGTTAATACATACCAGGAGCACCAGTAGCCATTTTAGGTGTTGTTAGAGGGTGCGAGTGAGGATTGAAGAAACCGATGATCACGTGACATCACAACGCAAATGTTTTAAATTAGACAGAGTAGAAATGGCTAGGGGTGAATGATGATAGAAGATTCTCTTGAATTTTGTTCAACTATTCAATTTCAGCAGATTTAGTGAATATTTGTAGCTTCTTACTTTTCTATGTTCACCAGTGTTTCGTACTTTAGTGAGCGCTTTTCATGAAAGATGCAAATGCAGACACACAAATGATCCAAATAAAGAAAATGTTAAATTTTAGCAAGAATCATATCATCACAGCTATAAAGAAGGCCATAGAGCAAGCTTTAGAGTGAATTCAGATCATCCACAGTCTACAGATTCACATCTTTGGCTATACGACTGTTCATTGAATTGACGTCCCCAATAACATCCAAGATCAAGATGACAAGGTCTACAGTGAACCTAAACCGCTGTCGTTCTTAACGTATGGCTACAAAATCTAAGGCAGCATTTGGCAGACAAGCGGCGGGCGGTGTATGCAGGAAACAAGCCGCCAGTTACCCCGGAAAAAAACTCCCCCACCTCGGGTAAACGGAGGTTGCAGCGAGGCATGCGCCAAATTTGACACCAGCCAAAGTACGAGTTTTGACAGATAGGATTATGGCAGAGTGTTCATTATCCAGTAACTAGAATGAAACAATTCATTTTATGAAATTCAGAGCAAAAGAATGTTAAACCTGGGAGGGTTAGCTCTAGAGAAAATGGTGGTAGGCGTGCGAGAGTGAAAATCGCCTCGCCAATAGGATACCGCCGTAAGCGTAACATAAACCCCATCTTCCAAATACACGCAAAACAAGACCACTGCTTCAGCGTCATGTTTAAATACTTCTTCACCATTAACGCAATTGCAAAAAGTCTTTCTATTAAAAAGTCTATCTATCAAAGTCTCGACTAACGCCTAACTCCGAATAGCAGGCTTCAGTCGCATGAGCTACGGCCCCGCGGAAGTTCCCATAGCGCAGCAGAATGCGATGCTTAAAGTGGAGAACCGGCACTGCAAAGTGAGTGCGAAACCGGTGACGTTAAGCATTTTTTCGGGCCCGTTTATATATATTCCACCCACTGGACGAACGCCAACTCCGCAGATTTTGCTACTATGACATCCGATCTCAAAGCTAAAGACATCTTCGAGCAGTTCGCTGCCGTGGATGATGTGTCCAAGGAAAAATACCTCCCGCTCCCGGAATTTGCAACTATCTTATCTCCATATCCCAGCGACTTGCCTAAGGAATCCTATGCGTTGTTATACTTGATGGCCGACAAAGACCACAAAGGCTACGTCAACGAAAATGACTTTGTGTCGTTCATCAATGTCTTGACCTCCGACGACGGAGAGTTCAAGGTGCTCTTCAACGGAATTGCCAAAAACCAAAAGAAGTTGTCTTACACCGACTGTATTGAAGTCTTGAACAAGTTGAACAAGTCTATTGACCCACTGTATCAAATGAAGGCACGGAAGTTGAATTGGACCTATTTGGAGCGTTTCTTCTCCCCTAGTGGTGAAATCGACTTCTTGGACTTTATTTCCTTGATCAACTACTTGCCTGTGACGAAGCTTATTGGAGGGTTCGAAGTGGTTTCCAAGAGATCTGGTGTCATCAGTGGTGATGACTTGGTGTACTTGTTGTCCACCAACCTCAACCACAAGTTGTCTTCAAAATTGAAAAAGAACTTGTCCACTTTGCCCGAGTTTTTCAACAAATCCGAGTTCAACTTGTCCAACCTTCTTTTAATCTACAATTGTTTGAGCAAGTTGGACTTGGTCAACGAAGTGATTGCCAACACACCTCCCACTACCTCCGACAAGTCCGATATCATCATTACCAAAAGGGATTTGCACAAGCACCTCAATGACCACTTGTTAAAGTCGTCTAACTTTAAGCCCATCTCCACACAAGAATTGGACTTGTTGTTCTACTTGATTAACAGGGACGAGGAGAGGATTCCAAGACGGGAATTAATTTCGATTTTGAATCCCAATTTCGTGAACAACACCAACTCCATCAAGGCTACTTTTGACCATCCAGCTGCCCAGCCAGTCAAGGACGACAACTTCCTGTTGTGGCCAATCTTTGACTCTATGTACTCTTTCTTCTTAGGCTCCATTGCTGGATGTATCGGTGCTACTGCCGTGTACCCAATTGATTTGATCAAAACCAGAATGCAAGCTCAGAAGCACAAGGCTCTATATGACAACTCCCTTGACTGTCTCAAAAAAATTTTGCGCAAAGAAGGCTTTAAAGGTTTGTACTCTGGCCTTGGTGCTCAGTTGGTTGGTGTTGCCCCGGAGAAAGCCATTAAGTTAACCGTCAATGACTTGATGCGTAAAATTGGCTCTGAAGAAGACGGCTCAATCACCATGCCCTGGGAGATCTTGGCTGGCTCGTCTGCAGGTGCTTGTCAGGTCATTTTCACCAATCCATTGGAGATTGTGAAGATCAGATTGCAGATGCAGGGTGGCAGCAGTGCTTCCAAGACATTGAATCCTGGTGAGATTCCACACAAGAGACTTACTGCAGGCTCTATAATAAAGCAGTTGGGTGTGAAGGGTTTGTACAGAGGCGCTAGTGCTTGTTTATTAAGAGATGTTCCTTTCTCTGCCATCTACTTCCCAACATACGCCAACATCAAGTACCACTTGTTCGACTTCGACCCACATGACCCTAACAAGAAACACTCTTTGAGCACCTGGCAGTTGTTGGTGTCTGGAGCCATGGCTGGTGCTCCTGCCGCATTCTTCACCACCCCCGCAGATGTCATAAAGACAAGATTGCAAGTTGAGGCAAAGAAAGGTGACGTCAAATACAGAGGAATCACTCACGCCTTCGCCACTATTATGAAGGAAGAAGGATTTGCTGCTTTCTTTAAAGGTTCTTTGGCAAGAGTCTTCAGATCCTCTCCCCAATTCGGTTTCACCTTGGCTTCTTACGAGTTATTGCAAAACTTGTTCCCCTTGCATCCTCCTAACACCAGAGAATCCAACTTTAAGGCGCTGAGCGGATATCCCGGCGTGTACGACTTGAGCAATGATCAAGTTTACAACAGCAAACCAAGAGTGATGTACTTTAACCAGGATCAGCTCTACAAACAAAATGGTTTGACCTCCAAAACTGATTTGTCCAATGCATTGATCACTTTGCCCGCTGACTATGTTTACAAGTCTTCTGACGCCATCAAGCTTTTGATGGATGTGGACTACAAGTTTGGAAACTTTGACTACACTGCTTATTCCAACTACATTAGACGTTAAATTAGCAAGAACGATATTTCAATTCTTTCTGCAGGGACCTGCGATCCTTGTCTGCGGCAATGATGCAATTATTTATGTTAAAATGAACATATCCATGAACTACTCATAGACTGTAGATGATGTCCATAATCCATATCAACGAAATATCGAGCAGGTTTTCGAATCAGACCAGAAAAGATCGTCACCGAAAGCCACCAAGCGGGGCTTGCCGCATCGGCTAACCGTTGAAGCCGAGAAATTTTCAATACATTTTGATGTCACAAGGCCCAATTCAAAATTGATAACCTTCGTAATCGTGGGAAGCTCTTCTATGAAAAGATAGGCGCCATCCCTTTGTATTAAAGGCTGGCTTTGATTATCGTTATGAATAGAAATTGTCTGATCAACAGACATACTTTCTAGATTTGATTTCGAGATTCTTCGCGAAGTGGCATGCTTTTGAGTCACAACTATCAAATCTAGAGTTGGTTTAACCCCGAGGATCTTAGGAGTCGTTATCGCAATGTCATAATAATAGACCATCGACTCAAAGCTTATCGTCTTCAGCTTGAGAGTTTTGTGATTCACCATGGTGAGTCGCTTGTTAGAGTGATAGCACCATATGTTCTCTACAACTCTAAACCCTTTGATGTCGGCATTGACTTTCGGACACGGTAGAAGCTTGATTGTGTCGACAGCATGGCGGCTTAAGTTGTAAATTATCGTAACACCATTTTGCAAAAGAAGATTCAAAATGGTATCTGACTTGCATTCTTGCAAATAGCCCAATGCACCTTTGAAATAAAAGTCGATATCAAGACAATGCGACTCTGCGTATATTATGGCCTCCAGGTCGATGAACCTTGTATGATCTGTCACAATATATGTCTCTCCTCTTGTGTATTTCCACTCTGTTACAGAAAAGAGCTTTCCAAACTGAACAAACACCCAATCATTGAGGCAAATGATATCAACTGCATGATTATCCACCGAAGGATCAATTTCAAAATGAGGAAAAAGAGAATGCTGGTGTAGAGGTTTACCAAGACCCGCTTGACAATGATCCCAAGAATAAAGCTTAATTATCGAGCCCTCAATTGTGAAACATGTGTAGTTGTCAAAGGCAGGCCAGATGGAATATTCTCGAGGGGGGTCTAACAGATTGTAGTTTTCCAAGGCATGGCAAAACACATTTTTGGGCGGGAGAAGGTTCAATTTAACTAAAAGCAATTGCCCACCAGGGCTAGTCTGGTGACTTGCTATATCCAAAGCCCGACTTTTCTCACTTGCAGTAGCATCAGCCTGATTCACTTTTATCCGCTTCTTCGATTTATCGGGTCTCAGTTTGTACAAATCGCGTCGTTCTTTGGCTCGAACTGCATTGTTGGAATATGCATTGTTCACTCGTTGATCCCCATTCACAATTTTGAAATACTTCTTCTTTTCCTCATCGTAGTAAAATCCAGGGAGCTCTGGCGGGCGCATTGCAGCGGGGATGGAAGTAGTGATGGTGTTGTAATGAGATGAGCAGCCGGTGTACAGGTGTGTCTAATCGAAGTCGTACTCCGTGTATGACTCCTTAAAGGCAGCCTCATTCAATTTTGTCACGTGCGATGCTTCCCGCTTTTGAACGAGCGTGTCCTCGAATCCGTTGGACCGGTCGATGCCGTCCCAGAAATGGCCTGCTTTCACCTGGTATCTGTTGGTCGGATGAACGCCGCCATTATATACAGGACGACCCGAGGCATTGGCCATTGGTTGTATTTTCTCCACAGAGGAGTCCGCAAATGAGTTGAGGGGATCGTCAAAACGTTCTTTCTTGCTCATATAGTCCACGTATTCTTTGTCCGTTTTTGAGTAATCGAAGCGCTTGCTCTTGCTCTCCTTCTCTGCTTCTTGTGCGGTGCGTATACGGTCCATATCACCAGTATTAATTTGTTGTTCTTCAAGAAGTTTTGCTTCGGCTTCCTTCTGCTTAGAACGCTGCATTTCTTCTCGTTTTGACTGTAAATCGATAATACGACCGCTCAGATCTCTGTACACAGTTTGATTAGCAGTATCTTCAGACCCTCGGTCTTGGGCCACCTCCAGAGGGTCAACTTTGGAAAGCTTGCCATTGTCAATGCGTTTGAAGCCTTTGTTTGCATTTTGGAGAGAAACCTGTGATACTTTAACTGGCGAATACTCGTCGAGCTCGTCGTCTATAGGATTTATTGAAGATTGATGAGATGATGTGAAGCTGGGTTCAAGTTGGCCACTAACAACGATTCGTGTGGTCTCAGCATGCTTATCTTTCCTGCGAGACTTTTTTTCCCTTTTGGGCCGCTTTCCGTCGTCTTTTTCTCCTCCGCCAGATAGATACTTCGAGAGATAATCAGCTCTGGAAGTCATGGCAGATGAAACTACATCAAACGCAGTGAACGCGCTTGAGTGTGCATTGTATACAGGACTAGTATCAGAAATTGTTCATTACTTTACTGTAGATGGCTGACCTCGGTGTGAATCTTAGCAATTACTTCACAAAGCTCCATGAAAAGACCATACTGACTCTTGACCACCTCCACAACGTTGTAAATGTTGCCCTGCGTTTCGTTGCATGCTTGCTCTAGTCCAGACGTCACAGCAGTGCTCTCAGTAATCACAGCCTCGTAGCTGCTCAATAGTTCTTTGTACTTTTGGATTCTCTTGATGAAAAACTCATTGAGATGGAAGGATGAAGAGAGTCTGGTCCCAGGCGTAGAAAGCTGGATTATGAGCTGCATGATATTGCTGATATCCTCTGTGAGCTCGTCGTTCACGGATTTCAAGGCTTTGAGTTGCTGCTCGTCATGCCTGAGTGCTTGTTTGATAGAGGAGATTTTGGTATGCAAATAGCGAACGTCGCTTGGGATTGACTTAATCAATTGGTCGTGCTTTGTCATGTCCGCATTCAAAGTAGTGGCGATAAGATGCTGTTTCTCAATATATGAGTCAAGCTGTTGCAATTCGTTTTTGTACTCCTGCGGGAGGTCGGAGAATCTTGTCAAAGCTGTGAGTTGGGCGGGTTGCTGCGGTTGCTGCTGTTGCTGCTGACCTCCGAAAAGGCTATTTGAAGCACCGGCGTTGTTTCCAAACATGCCACCGGATGGTTGCAGACTATTTTGGTTATTGCCGAACATGCTTCCAGATTGCAGCTGACTGTTTTGGTTGTTACCAAAGAGTCCATTGGAAGTGTTGTTGTTTGTATTCTGCGACGCACCAAAAAGGCCACCTCCGGTAGTAGACTGATTGGTATTTGCGCTTCCAAAAAGACCACCTCCTGTGGAAGCTGCAGGCTTCAGCCCAAACAAGCCACCAGTAGAGCCTGAAGCTCCAAAGGTGGAGCCAGCTGTGTTTGAATTGTTGGTGTTGTTGGAAGCTCCAAATAAACCACCAGATGTGTTGTTGTTGTTGGAGCTAAAGAGCCCATTTGCTGGCTTGTTGGCAGTAGAGTTGTTGGATGCGCCAAACAAGCCTCCGGAGTTAGAAGTGTTGTTGTTTCCGAAAAGACCTCCAGAGGTGGAGGAGCTTTGTGCTGGGGCTGAGGCACCAAAAAGTCCACCACCAGCAGGCGCACCTGGAGCCGGAGCAGCAGCTGGTTTTTGAGCAGAAAAACCGCCTGTATTGGATCCACCAAAGGAAAAGCCACTTGATGGGTTGTTTGTGTTTGAGCCGAAAAGGCCAGGCTTTTGAGCATTTCCAAACAGGGAGCCGCCGGCGGGATTAGATGCACCGGGAGCAGTGGTGGCGCTGGACCCGAGAGAAAACGGTCCCGATGACAGATTGTTTGAGGCACCAAACATTTAGGTTTTTCACGGAGTTGTTGTTGTGAATTGATTGCGTGCGTCGGTGATGTTGTGAGAAGATTGTTGATGTGAAAATGAATTTTTGTGTGGTGCACGGGTGTCGCTGCTCAATGTCGTTGGTATAGACTTTTCGTCAATGAGCCTTCATTTACTAGGATAAGAATCCTGCAAACAGGTGATTGCTGTAACTAAACATAATTTTTAGGTCGGACAAATGATTGATATTTTCTTGATATCATTGACATCCAATAGAGGTATCTGTGGAAAGCGACTAGGTGACTAAATTTCAGAATGTAGAGGTTTTTCAGCCAAGCCGTTACCATATCTGGAAACAACAGTCAGAAAAGACCCTTCTTTAAATATTGAAGATCAAAAATGATCAATTTAGGGTGTTTTTGAAGGTGTCTATACCAACCACAGAAACCATGCGCACTCACATTGGCCGTTTCAAGGATGCCGTAAGTGTGCATATAAAAGGGCATTTGACATTTAGCAAGGAATGCGATTCGCACTAATTTTGCAGCCATTGAAAGGGATGCGTTTGCTTGTTGCAAAATCTTCGCGCGAAAAAAGACGCGACTTTCCACACAGGACGCGAACACGACTGCTCATTTCGGTAGTTGTTGATTCAGGGGCAGCTTCAAACATCGGTACAACAACAGTAATACGGCGAAAAATGAAATGAACACCAACAGACAGATTCTCAATGCGGTGGCCAACATCCAAGATGAGCTCTCCCGAATCACAACCGTCGCGGGACTCATGGATTCAAAACTTGAAGGCAATTTCGAAGAGTTTCAGAAGAAATTAATTTCAGAGTTCAATATAAAGCTCCGAGGAGTGAAACTGAAGAATCGTGCCCTTCAAGACGAGAACAAAGCTCTCAAGGTCAGGATACGAGAACTTGAGGGTCAAATATCTGCTGGTGTGGACAACAGTAAAAGTGCATTCGAGCATTCACCTTCCATGGCACCCCCTTCGAGACGATCTCCGGAAGAAAAAGTTCTTATCTTGTCTAGTCCAATCAAAGCAAATGGAAACATTCCTCAAGAAAAAGCTCAAGGTTCCAAAAAGCAGTGGGATCAAGATGATGATAAGAGTATATTCTTGGACAAAGAGACAGTCATGTTCAGCAATGAGTTCACAAGTTCTCAATTCAACGGTCTACCGACCCAGTACTCCGACTCAAGTAGTCAGAACCATGTATTAGCTGCCAACGAGTCGAAAGCAAACCGTCTTCTGCGTATTGACATAAGTCCACCTAAAAAACGAACGAAACGTGGCCTGCCTGTTATTGGAAGTTTTGTGGGCGACGATGCCGAAAACTCGAGAGTTGTTGCTGATTCACAAGATGAATTTGAGCCGCTTCCAGGCTCGTCATGCCCATCGAGTGGCGTGGACCATGTTCCTAGGTACCCTCCGCATTATACGGCACTCCAGAGGGTTGAGTTTCTTCGGATATATTTTCAATCTAAGAAAGATGAGTCGAGGTTCAAAGTTGACCTCAGGAAAAACCCAATCTCTGAGAAAACCTGGGCATTAGACGATTTTGTACCAAACCCAGATTGGAAACCAGTCCCAAAGATCAATCCCAACCTCGGCACCATGACTAAAAACCAGGAAAAATCATATAAGGCATTCTTTGACGAGGCAGGACTAGGGAAGAGAATTGCAGGACCTGTCTGGGATGATGAGAATGAGCAGGCGGCCGAAGAGGATTTAAGCTGGGACCGTTCGCAGGTAATGGACAAATATCTGTCACCGCCTGGGTATATGACAGGCGACTTTGTTAGCACGCAAGAGGCTCTAGAGCGCAAAAACGCTGCCAAACGCAAGGAGCAGGACCGGATAAAAAGAAGATTTGCCAGCGTTTTGGCAAACGGTGAGTTTATTTTCTTTGAGGATATGTTGAACCATTTTGTGCGAACCAAGCGCTATGTGAATGCCCACCCGGTCTTTAACAATAAAGCCGAGGCGTAATACAATGCCGCTGATGTTAACGGTGGAGACTGTTTAGCAGGCGCTAGTAGCACTAGGGTGCGTTAGGTACGATGTTCGCGAGCGACATTCTAGGGACTCGCCGCATAGGCAATTGTTAGAAATAAAGAACCTGCGTAAACCCTCGATTATGCGAAAGGTGTGTAGACAAGAAACGCTAGTTTCAATAAAATATGCGGAACCAGTCAGTGAACTAGGAGCAATTCTATAAGTCCAACCAGCAAAAGTTTTATCGTTTGTGATAAAATCATAACATCTTTCTGAAAATGCCACTGATTTGTTGATGATCCTGCGCAGAAGCACGGAACAGAGGCCACATTAGAAATTGCGCTCATGCTGACAAAGGCTTAGCATTCATACTCGATAACACGCTTTGTCACCCATGAACAGATAACGTAGTTATCGTATGGTGCACACACCAATGGAGTATGCAGAGGAGTGGGGGAAAAAGAAAAAACGCCCCTGCGGAAAAAGTCGTGAAAGCTGCGACATCTTCGTACCTCAGTAAACCCGTAGCAGCCGGGTAAGCAAAGTATTGGACACGGGTGGGTCAGAAATGTTTCAAATTGTTGATATATCAAACATGTGATATCTCAAATATGTGTATATCTACGTAAGACAGTGCAGCGGTGTGTTCCGCAGTAATGCACTTGATTAGCGTCGCAACACAGTTTTTCACCAACTTCATTTAATTTCATGATATCAAATGAGCCTATATGATGGCGTGAAAGAGGCAGATACACATGCAGAAAAATATTACGTGTAATTATTTTGTCTAGAATTATGTGACGCTGGCGGCCGCTTGACGATGTATGTGTTTATTTTGTTACTCGTAGTGTATGAAATCATCTAGTGTGCAAGGTGTAGTGTGTAAGACTATAATTTCCAGTGCATGCCACCTTGCATTCACTGCGCTACTCAACGAAACCAATCTGAGATTTTTTCCTTTAGTCGCTCCCATAGTATACAAAAATACACCCCAGGAATTCCTATTTTCCTTGTATTTCTTGATTTTTCCTTTGAAATCGCTGTTGATCGTGTCCGCCTCTCCATTGCTATTTTGAGGTGCACAGCTGGCTGCCATCAGGATTCCATACCGATTTTCATTTCCTTCCTTGACCCCACTGATCCATCTCTTCATAGCCTTGCACCGTTGATTTACAGCCTATTTTCCCTTCTTTAAAAGAATATCGACATCAGTTCATCTGGTTCGAATTTTTGGAGTTAGTTGTTTTCTGGAAGCTTTTTTCATTGCTGCTCTTGATCTGCAATTCTCAGACGCTTCATCGCAACAAATCGTCCCTAAAAGCCAGCAGATAACCAAACGAGGCAATCTCGCTTGAAAAGTCCATAGAATGATCCAGGATCCCGGCCAGGCTGCCAGTTCAAAGCATTCTCATAGCTTATCAATTAACTCCGCATCTTCCATTTCAGAGCCAACCACTCCTCCAACATCCCTTATGGTGTCCAGACATATTCTGACATGGGACGTGAACTCGGTAAAGAATGAAAACATTGGCGCTCCCAATTTCACCGTGGAGCAGGGCTCCAATCACAGCTCACGCCACAGCCGCCACTTCTCAAACGACTCTTTCTCCGACAAAGAAAATCAAGGTCCCGGCGGACCCGACAACTTCGCTGGCCGAAAGCCTTTACTCTGGCGGAAAATTGACAAAGAGTTTTTAGCTTCCATCAACAAAACTCCCCTTTCCGAGTTGGAGGATTTGATCTTGAGGTTGGCTAAGGATCAGCATGGCTGTCGCTTTCTTCAGAAACGTATTGACGAACACCTGGTGCCTGACTCTCGGGCCAGACTCTCTAACTTTGTGACAATATTTGAACAAATTGAAAACAACTTGTACGAGCTAATTATTGATCCTTTCGGCAATTATTTGGTTCAGAAGTTGATTGACTATTGCGATGAACCAATTCTCAATAAATTCATGGAATCGTTGAGTGCTAACTTGTTCCAAATCTCAATCAATCAACATGGGACTCGTGCATTGCAAAAGATTATCGACACAATGACTAATCAATACCAGCTTACTCTCTTAAAACGAGGTCTTGTGAGTTACATCATCGAATTGATTAAGGATTTAAACGGAAACCACGTGATTCAAAAGATCTTGAACAAGTATTCTGCTGAAGAATGTCAATTCATCTATACAGCAATTACACAAGACTTGTTAACTGTTGCAACTCATAAACATGGCTGTTGCGTTTTACAGAAGTGTTTGAACCACGTCAACGACTCTCAAAGAATGGACTTCTCAAACGCCATCTTGGATTACTCTAATTTTGTGCGTTTAGTGAACGACCAATTTGGTAATTATGTTTTGCAATACTTGATTTCAACCAATTCGGTCCATGTCAATGCGAGGTTATCCGAAAATTTTACTACTTACGGCATTAGAAAGTTGTGCACTCTGAAATTTTCGTCCAACGTGATTGAAAAGCTCTTGAAGAATTGCTACAACAATGAGTGTACCATGAATAGTTCTAACGGAACTACTTCATCCTCAGATGCCATCACGTTCTCCAGCTTGAAGTTCACTCTTATTCACCAGATACTTACCTCCGATTTGAACAAAATCGTGAACGATTCTTACGGAAATTACGTCATACAAACTCTAATCGACATTTTAATCCATCCCGAGGGCGTTTATTTCTCGAAGTCACACTCAGGAGAGAGGATTATGCTCCCAGGTCTACGCCTTCTCTTGGGTGACTACTTCCAATCCTCTATAGACACCTTGCAAGTTCAGATTATAAAAAGGTGGCTTTTTGATTGTGAAATCACTTCGTCCTTCGGCAAGAGAATACAAATGAAAATGAGCGTGCTCGTGAATGGGTCTGCTAAGCCTGTATCAAAATCGGCAGGTAAACCCCTTTGGAGATCCTCAGGAGATACCACACGGTCCCAAGACAAATTCAATCATCCTGCCCGAGAATTTGGATTCAAAGGCCCAAGTGGTGGCGCCTATGCCGATTACGAAAGGTACGAATTCCACGACTTGAAGCATTCAATGGCTGGCTTGAGCATTAACAACTCAGTAATGAATACACGGCCCTTTGTTCAACAAAGCGGCTGTCAATCACAAACTTCTCACCCATACTTGCCTGCAAAAATTTACTCAGACTTGCACAACACCAGCCGCTATACCCCACTGATTTACCCACAATCACAAGCCATTTTGAAGCATTCAGAACCTATGTTCAAGTCAAATGTGCAAGACTCAAACTATGTACCTATTCATTTCGAAAATGATAGTCACACAAACAAGTATTTGTCGCACGAATTCCGCAAGAATAATATTCTGGGCAAGCAAGGTTATCAGCCAGCCATGATTCCAAATACGCCTAGCGGGGCAGGATTGGGTTATGCTGAGTCATTAAACCAGTATTGTCAGGACCCTGCGAACAACTCGTCTCTCAATTTCGCTGAAAAGTCCCACTGGAATAGACGCAACCAAATGCCAATGGCACATAATTTGAATTTTGGAACTTCGGCCCCGCAAACTTATTTTGATCACTTGCCGCAAGTCCACGCATCTGAAGAGTTCAATGGAAAACCAGGATTGAGTCTGGAGCAAGCCGCAATCGTCAACCAAAATGAGCGCTTTTACTCGACATTTGGTTGAGTCAAGCTTCTGCTGCACAGATCAACAACTCTTTCGCAAACGCCCATATCTATATATCTACCGGTAACTGAATCTAATATGCATTTTGTAACTAGGAGCGCTGTCTTTTAACTCTGTCCCATGTAGATCCAGAACGCTTATTTCGGGATGTTCCTTCATTAAGCCTCCGCTTGTTGTTGAACATTGACCAGTCTTCACCAGCAAAGTGGTTAACCCGTTCTGCCATTTTCTGCTTGTGTGTTTTCTTGGTGGCCGTGGTTGGCAATCTAGTGAAGTTGTTTTCTTCGAAGCGTTGGACCTCTTGGTCTCTTTGCTTAGCTTTTTCAGTTCTGTCACCACCTCTTCCGTGGCCAATAATAGCTGAACCAATTGAGTTTTCTGCCTGTGGCAAATCGGAGTTTTCTGCCAAGTATTCCTCCATACTTTGGAGCTTTCTGTTGGACTTTTTGGGGCCTGCACGGTCGCTGAAGGTTGATGGAGGTGCAACTGCAGAAATCTTGGGAGGCTGGTAGGTGGAGTCTTTTTCGTCTTCTTTATTGTCCTTGCTTCTGCTCTTGAGTGGCTTCTTTTGAGGCGCCATCTTAGCCAAGGCTGCTGCATCAGGCTTGTAAGAAAGATTATCGTCAGAATCGTCAGAATCAGAATCTTCATCTGAGTCTTCAGACACAGAAAGGCCATGTTCCTCGGCTAAGGTTTGCTTTTCCTTCACTTTCTGCTCCAACTTGGCATTTTCCTCTTCCATCCTGTGGAAAGCTCTCACCATCTTATCTAGCTGGTACGACAATTTCTTCTCCAATGGCTTGATACCTTTTTCCAAAGTGACTCTTTGTTTTATGGCGGACTCAACGGCCTTTGTTTTAGCATCCTTAGAAGACTTCTTCTCTAGCGATTCTAGCTGACCCAAGATGATCAAAACTAAATTTTCAATATATGACAAAAGTGAGTTGCTTTTCAAGGCCAACAACGACATGCCTTCAACGTCCGACTGGGATTTCTGGACAATCAGCTTAATCATAGTGGGAATCAAGAGTTCTGCATCGTCAACAAACGTGGTCTGCGTGGACTCAACAGATTGAAGAGTCAGTTGTACAGATGCTGTGATGGCGGAAATATGCTGATCCAAAGACGACATTAGAGACCTATATTGTGTTGGAGAAGGGTCTTTAAAGAGTTGTTAGAAGTTCGATGTGTGGAAAAAATATGATGAGCATCGCGAATTTCACATTCAGCATAAAGTGATACCAGTGACCAACGTTGAAGTAGCCGACTACAATAGAGAAAATAGCTCAAATCCAACTAAGTCGGCTTGAAATCAACTAAGACGGCTTGGCCTACTTAATCTGCTCAAAACAAATGTAGCAAACCATGATACAAAACCTGGAATAGAGTATTTGCATACTGCATATAATCGTCAGGCTAGCCCCCACTAAAATTGGTAATGGGCGCCACCAAACAGGTTATGAAAGGAGATATTATAAACCTAAGCTGTTAAAAGCTCGAAGCATCGCCGGCCAGCCTGTCCTGGCACGAGAACAAGGCGGTGTGTTTGTGGTGTACGGGTGTGCATCCCTATCTCATCTCATCTTTTTTTGGCCCCACGAATTTTCTCTTCCAGCCAAATATACACCATGCCTCAAAACGAGTATATTGAGCAGCATATCAAGCAACATGGTAGAAGGTTAGATTACGAGGAGAGAAAGCGGAAAAAGGAGGCTAGAGAGGGCCACAGAGTTGCCAAGGATGCCCAAAACTTGAAGGGATGGAGAGGTAAGCAATTCGCCAAGAAGAGATACAGCGAGAAGGTCGCCATGAAAAAGAAGATCAAGGCTCATCAAGAGTCCAAGGTCAAGGGCCCCGCTACTCCAAAACAAGACGATGGCGAGGCTTTGCCAACTTATTTGTTGGATCGTGAAACCAACAACACGGCTAAGGCCATTTCTTCGAGTATCAAGCAGAAGAGAATGGAAAAGGCCGACAAGTTTTCGGTGCCATTGCCTAAGGTTAGAGGTATCTCTGAAGAGGAGATGTTCAAGGTCATCAAGACAGGTAAGTCTAAGTCCAAGTCCTGGAAGAGAATGATTACGAAGCACACATTTGTGGGAGAAGGATTCACGCGGAGACCCGTGAAGATGGAGAGAATTATTCGTCCGTCTGCTTTGAGACAGAAAAAGGCCAATGTCACGCATCCGGAGTTAAAGGTCACTGTGTTCCTTCCTATTTTGGGTGTCAAGAAGAACCCTCAATCTCCTATGTACACGCAATTGGGTGTGCTCACGAAGGGTACAATTATCGAAGTCAATGTGTCTGAATTGGGTTTGGTGACTGCAGGAGGTAAGGTTGTTTGGGGTAAGTATGCACAGGTTACCAACGAGCCTGATAGAGATGGATGTGTCAACGCTGTTTTGTTGGTTTAATTTTCCATAACAAAGGCATCTCTCTTCATTTCTGACTTCTTTTGCATACTCACGGTGGTGTTGCTCAGCGACAATCGAGAATCTATCTATAATTACAAGTTAACGTTCTTAATTTCTGTAAGTTTAAACTCATTTATTTTGGTCCGCTTGTGTGAGTCCTTCACTTTTGTCGTCATTAAACAAGTCAGGACAATGGACGCTGGCCTTGCCAAGCGACCGAAGCCCGCAATTGATAATTAACTTGCCATTCTCCCGTATAATATCCCATTGACTTTTCATAAGTTCAGTACCTATGAGCAAACAAAGACCACTTATATTTTGCTTGGACGTGATATGAGGCAAGATGTTGCAGTAAACGGAAACTGCCTCATTCAGAGGAATTTGCCGTCCGCTTCCTCTGCTGGTGTGTAGCAAATAGTCCGAAGTAAGCCCTTGGCTCTCGACGTGATTCTTGAACTCTTCCCGTATACGATAGACGTAGGCGTATCCGTCCTCTGCCACCAAATCTTTGGCCTGCTGCAAGTTCATTTTCTCAACCAGCAGAAATGCCATGTTCGAATCTTCAAATGCAGAAGACTCAGTCCCACAAACGGTAAAAGTATAGCACCACAAAACCAACACGGAGACGCTGATTGGGTACATGATATCATAGTAATCCTGATCAATCGACCACGCAAACTTTGATACATCAACAGATGTATTCTCATGCGTGTCCAAAGGCTTCAATAAAAATCTCCATAAAAGCCAATAACAATGTATCACGCTACGGTAGTTACTCATGTCACTGGATGGTTTGGGTGTCGCTTGCCAGATAGTGGTTAACTTCCGTTTCACAATGTTGAAATCCTTCGATGTTGCTTGAACACTCATGTTTTGACTGGATCCACCAAAAATAGCGATATCGTAATGGTTCACATCTGACAATCCGATGATCTGTATAAGATGGTACATTGGAAATCGACACTGTCCGCGCTGACTCAAATGAAAAAGATTGGAAGAGTGGGTGGGCGGTTCGTGATTGGCATCACAGTAATCCAAAGCTTTCGAAATGAACTCCTTCCAAAAAGCGTTTCTTTTAGTTCTGGGGCCAGAAACCAAGTACGTGAAATTATTCTGTAGCTCAGCCTGCTGTATTTGATGCATAACAGAAGCAATGCCTCCGAAAATAATTGCTCTAGAAAACATAGAGAGTTTCTTACCTGATTGAGTTATTCTTGAGGGCTTGATGACCCGCTTGAGAGCACTGAGGAAATTCATACCAGCCCTAACGCCCTCAAAGCTCCGAGCACTTCCGCCTAGTGAGTTTGGTTTTTGAATGCTCCTTTGCTTTTTCAACAACTTCTTGAAGGAACCATTGACTTCCTCACAGTCCCAGAGTTTGTCGTCATCACAGGGCAAGTTCAAGAATTGTAACTGGAAGAACGGTATCTGAGGATTGTGGCGAAATTTGATGTAGTCCACGATGTCCAAATAAAAGGTCATGAACGTGATGCGTTTCATGGATTCAGATTCAACCCATTTCTCAAATAGACTAGAGTCACTATCCATAGCTTCATTGGAATCGATGTCCATAGAAACACCAGCATCGGAATTATCCTCTTCTGAACCACTGACACCGCTATCAGTAGTGGATGTACTCCCGTGTTTTTGAACACTTTCAGGGTTTCCTCCGAGAAAGGGCGATCTTCGTAGCAATTGAACAGTTGTTCCATGATGTATGTGAGCCCGCTCATGCATATGCCTCAGAAGGTAGTTCTTTTCACTCCATTCAAGCAAATTCAATGTCTGTAAAATCCAGACTTTCACAGGGGACCTAAAATCGGGATGCTCGAATACCTTGAAGCGCAACGGCGTTGCAATGAGCATGCATAATTTGAATTCGGACAACGCCTTTCGGTCCAGGAAATTCTCGCTAGGCGAAGCAGAATACATGGCGCCAACACAAATCATAGCAAGTACGAGAAAAGGATGAGATTTTGTAGTGTCGAACGACGGTCTATGCAATATAGTGAACTTGGGATGGAACACTTCCCAGTATGCATGCAAGTAGTATGACAATCTGTTTGGGAGACTGAGAGAGCCCTCGGATGACATCTCAGGCAGGAACACCTGCTGCATACTTTCGTAGGTAGCATCTGGAAATCTCCGAAGCCAGGAATCGAGGATAGATTTGCTCACATAAACATGCTTATTTGTCTCGGTGTTGATGCGATGGTAATGGTGCGATAAAAGCTCCTCGATAGAGGGTCTTCGTAATTCCACCAGTGACTGCTCAGAGACTGACTTGGGAGTTAAAGAGTCAACAGTATTGGAAGGGGAGCTTGATGATGCTGCCGACGACATGCCAATTGGCTTGAAGTTCTGGTTTACTGGAGAAGGATAGAAAGCTTCTTCCAATGGATTGTCGTTATTCAGGAAGTAGTTCAAGTCCTGAAGTCCAATATTGAGCAAAGGATCCACAGGCAACTGGTTAGCGTAGGTATTGTAGTCAGCATTTGCATTCTGAAAGCCAAAGTGGCGAGGCCCGGGATGAAATGAATGCACCGGAGACCGAACACCATTTTCGGGGTTGAAGTCAGAGGCCACGGATGTAGGCGTCGAAGCATGATTCTGAGTTTGAAAATGCTCCTTTCGAGCCAGCTCGGGCGACTCCAAAAACAACCACGATAAAATGTCATTTGAAGGTTGTGTAAGGTAGTTGCCAGAGATGTCATGTGGATTCACAGTGCTGGTATCCATTCCAGGCAAAGCAGGTTCATGTAAGTATGGAACTCTAGCAGCAGAATGCGTGTTTGGCAGGTATGGGTGTGGTGGTGCCAAATATTGGGCCTGATGTAATGGCACATGCGCTTGAGATAATGGTGAATTCATGCGTTCGGCAGACAGTTGCATGGAGAGTGGTCTTTGAAAACCAGCGCCGTGGACCTGGACCTGATTGGGTAACCCATGAGGAAGCAGAGTATTCCGATAGTTTTGGGGCACATACTGAGGTGCAGAATGAGATACACCGCTATCCACGTGGATGCCATGTTCGGACGCTATGTTCGCTGATGTGTTGCCGTTGTGATGCTGATGCTGGACGACAGCATAATTGAGGTTATCTGGTCGGATGGGCATACCAGAGGCCTGATGTCGCTGGTCGGTGGAAGCGACATCTGGAGATGCAGAAAGAGAGCCCAGTTTCGTAGCAGTTCCATTTAACTTTGCCTCGTTCGGTTTGTGCTCAGTTGGCCCATCCTCCAGTTTCTCTATCAAATGTCGTTTATAGTGACGTTCTCGTAGATCCTTCCTCACAAAGGTCTTGCCACAAGTTCGGGACAAACCTTTGTGGCTTATAATCACATAGTCACACACATACACCTCTTTGGGCTGATGGTTGAGGTAGTGTCTGGCAAGATGGTCTGATCTAGTGAACACCTTTGGACAACTAGAGCAGGCGTATGTACCAATATCACGCCGTTTCTTGCGTTTGGGCTCCTGCTTGCTATGCGGAGAGGAATCTTGTGCGTCCATTCTTGGAGTCACAAAATAAATGCCTGCTTGAAGATGCTGGAATAGTTTGGCGAGTAGATGTATACTCTTCGCTTTGTCTTATTATCTGATATGCATGGTCGGCGCGAAAGCTCTTCTCCTCTTCTGGTTATGGGCCCGCTACACGGCGCTCTCCGACAATGACCTACGATTTGAATATAAGTGTAGATTAATTCTATGAAGAAAAATCAATATTCTGATGAAAGAATGTATAATTTGGTCGATGGAAATTCCTCTGATCAGTGTATAGTCACGTACTTGATTAATGTATAGTTGCGTATAATCGAAATAAAGTTGCGTATGCGATCAATATACAGTAGTTTGATCAAGGTATAGTTGCATGGTTGAACGAATGTAATTGCATATTAGTTTGGAATATAATTCAGTTCATATGAAACTTTTTGAACCTTGGGTCAACCCTATCAATTTGAGTGCTCTGGTTAATTCACAGTTGCCTGATCAATACTCACCCGGTCGATATGTAGTCTTTTTCAATCAATATACAGTAATTTAATCAATACAGATTTACCTTCGATCGAGATACAGTTGCATTAGCATTTCATGAGTAATTGCGTTCACAATTATTTTCGACCTATTTTGAGGAATCCAATCAATTTACAGTAATCCGAGCAGAATTACTAATCTTATCAATATTTTTTTTCGCATTTAATCGCTACACAGTATTTCATCTTATTGCAGTGGAAATTTCGATCGTAGCATAGTCATGAAATCAGCTCCGATTACAAATCAATTATCTGTATCCGATTATTATATAGTTGCAAACTCGTCCGTTCCATACTTTTCTGATCAACATTTAGTTGCTTATCAGTTACATACACACTATCCGACCAAAGTATATTTAATCCCTAAATCCGGGCTGCATCAAGACTTGCTCAGTACCGCCACTCTGTGCTATACTTTCAACCCACACACACCTCATCTGTAAAACGAAGTGACTTCTTCTTTTTGGAAAGTGAATGACTGAGGCCAATTCTCGGAGCCACGGCCGCATCTTTGGTTGCTGGAGCATTGACTTCCTCCAAAGTGAGCTGGCCCATCTGCTTCTGAACGTCCGCCAAGTATTTGTCAATTCCGTCAGCCAAAATGTCTTGTAGAAGATCCAAATCATTGAGAATCTTCTTCCGGTCGAGCTTCTTTTTTCGTAGCTTCATTAATTCCCACTTGTACGTATAAAAGAACTTGACGAGGTTCATTCTCACGGCAGCCTCTTCCAACAGATTGTAAAACCTGTCAGCATGTGTGAAATGGGAGAACGGCCGTTCCAGGCCCAGATCACAGTGCATGAGCAAGATTTCAAGATCAATCTCAAGAAAAGACTCGTTGTTGAGCGACCAGATGCCGCGGAACTTGTCGTAGATTTGTGGGTTTTCTGGCTTTTGCATTAGTCGGTTGAATGTGATACATTCAATTACAAAGTCTTGGAAGTGGTCAAACTTCAGACTCTCCACCTTCTCAATCAAGTCTTCGAAAATGTCATGAAGCAAATCCCGAAGTTCCCCGCTCTCCTTGAGTGCAGCAAACTCTTGGCTAATCACTCTTGGATCCGACGACTTAAACTCCTGCAAGAACAAGTTTGTGCAAAAAATCACCGCCTCGTTAATGGCCGCCACTTCTGCCATTTTCTCTGTTCCAGTGAGTCCTTTGCCAATGTGACTCAACATATACTTCTCCAGGATATATAGAGACATTTTGTCATTAAGCATTTTGTTAAACTGGTGAATTGCTGCAATATCGTCGTAGTGAGAGTCTGGTTTAAGACTGGAGATAGACGGCGTGGAGTCCATCGAGCAAGATGTTCCCGTTTCAAAAGAACTCGCCCCACCGGCTAAATCATAATCTGTTATATTGGCAATGTCGCTAGAAACGGGCTGTGGCAGAGAAGGCGAGGAGGAGAGTTCTATGGAAGAACTCTCTGAGTTGAGGCCCGTCTTTCTAGGCGGTTCGGTAGTATAATTATTGGTGTGTTTGTCCAAATCATGAGGCTCCTCAAGTTTGCCCGTATCACCTAAACTCGGGTCCGGGTCTGCATCAAAATAAACCGGACGTCTTGAGCGGCCTTTGTAATCCTCCACTGCAAACTTCACCGAAACTCGGACAGAATGCTTGGAATCGTGTAGCGCCAAATCCGTGCACTGATTGAGAGGAAACATACGGGGCCCCGACCGATTTCCCTGAGCTTCACGTTTGCTTTTGATACATTGAAACTTGTTATTGGTCATGGATTCGGCCCTGTCAGCATTGTCTTCACTGGGACTTTTGCGGTGAGTTTTCTTCCCTTCAACCCCGTGAAAAGCACTTGTTTGGATCCTGCTGTCCGCAGGCCCTTTGGCTAAACTCAGATTATGCTGATGGATAAAAGAACGTATATGACTGTTCATTGACATCAGTGATCAAGTAAAAAACAAGTTTAATCATAGGTTCCAATGAAGAGAGCTGCAGAGTAATTAAGACACTTCATCGCATCACAATAGGGCCCACGTGACAGCCGGCATACGCGGAGCATGCGTCAAGGATTTACATTGGTCTAGGTCTGGCATAGCGCGCCCTGCCAATATATACGGTGTTATGTTTATCTTGCCAATAGACAGGAACTTTGGAGTTGAATATATGTAAGTTCAGTGTGGGTTCTGAGCCGCCGACCAACGTGGAGATTTGTCATGTGTAGTTTCTCGTATTTGATATAGATGTGCATGTATGCTCTATCGCTATTATCAAGTATACATCTCACTTCCTGTTAAGTGTACATTTCACTGTATATTAAGTTAAATGTCACTTCAATTGAGTAAAAGCATCCGACCAAATCAGACGCTCGTTAGCGATCATCCTTGCTCAATTGACTGCCATAAAAGTTCTATGCAGCACCGTCAGACGTGCTTCTAGAGGTATTGCTCGAGCCTGCGCCAGAGCGTGGAGTAGCAGGTCCTGTACTGTGAGCGGTATTAACTGGTTGCCGCAAGCGTTGAATAATGGGGATTGCGCTAAGTGCACTCACAGGCAGCCTGAAAGACTCTCCAGTGAGTTGAGACAATGGATACTTTCGAGTCATGACAAGGTCTGGATCTTGAGTTTTGGGCCGCTTCTTAGGTGACTGTGAAGGGCCTCTTGGGGTTGCCCATTCTTGAGGCACCCCGGAATCAGTCAAAGGAGTAATTTGAGGATTAAATGGTTTCCGGAAGGGGTTGAAAACATCTGTCAGATGTTGTGATAAGTGCTCTATTAGTTTCTCTCTATCCTCGGTGAAGAGAAAATTGCAATTTGCTTTAATCACCGCAATCTTCTTTGCTAACGGGTCACTTTCACTAAGCGACTCAACTTCCTTTCGGCAGAGGGGGCAGCTCACGTGGCCATTCAACCACTCAATGATGCACGGTTTTCCGAAGACGTGGCCACAGTTGGGCATCACCACTGGCGAGTGCACGCATTTTGAAGGGTCTGTCACTGGATCGTTCGATTTATGCATTTGAGGAAACATGTCTCTATCCGTAATGGGCTCTCTCGTGATAAGATTTGCAGGCGGCACCCGAATGTGTGTACTGGCAGTAGAGTCTACTGGTAAGAGCAAAGACGGGTCATTGAACTTATAATCCGTATGCGGAGACGAGACAAGAAACCCACGCTTCGAAAGTGGCTCCAAGAGAGCTCCTAGTTGAGCACTATGGGGATAGTCTACTTTGAAGGCTTCTTCCAATTGAGAAACATCGGAATTTCTACCGCCGTCGCTTTGAGTGGAGCCTCCACAGTTGAACTTCTTTTTCTTGTTTTGCTGACGAACGTATGGATCGTAACAAATGGGGCACGTCTTGTCCACTACTTCTTGCTCTGATACGTCTTCAAGGGATGCAATGGCATCTTTTGAGGCGACTTTCTTGTTTGCTCTGATACCACTGGTGACGAAGGCGCGGTCTATGATGTCACGAAACCACTGGGGCATTTCAGCATTGTTGAGAAGATTCCCGTCAAGATCGGTTTCTATAAGGGTCGAATTGAACATGCCATTCCCGAAAGCGCCATTCATTCTGTTGGGAATATGCTAGTTTTGGTGGAATGTAGAGATAGATGCTGCTTTCAGGTGACGGTTCGCGCCTTACTTAGGTGCTGCATTATAGGTGTGTGTACAAGAGCGGCATGGATCTTAACGTTGACTGCACCTGAATTTAAATAAGTTATGTGTTAGGATTGTTCAAACAATATGTGCTCCTTCTTGTGTAGTACTGTAGCTAAACCATTTACATACGCAGGTATTATAGGTATACTCCTCCTTGTTGAATTTTGAAACATTAAGTGCAGATATTACTCGGTGAGGCCAAGACTTTTTCGTAGTCACAATGGTATCTCCATGGGTTAGTATTCCCATGGGAATATATAAGACACATGATACACCAATCGCAGATATAATCGTGTTGAAAAACAATCCATGACAAGCAGCCACTCTTTTAGAGCTAATCACATAAATGAACCACCTTGACTAGATCATGAGTGTACTTGTTTTTAGGTGACATGGTCTCTGCGCCTCCTACTAGTATGCGATTACATCATGGAGCTGCCGCACCAGTTTCACATGTGCACTTGTTCCATCATGTCTCCTAATGTCGAATTCAGGGTAAACCACATCCAGTGTACCTTGCCAGATTCACGGGTATTCAGCAAATAGCTTCGAGTCACATGTAGACGGAATTGAAGGTCCTTTCTCACATGTATTGTTGCCTAATTCCAGCAACTAAGCTCTGTCTATCTGGAGGTAACGAGCTAATCTGCTCCGGACTCAAGTTCAAAACTTGAACAATCATGTCGACTTGATCATGGGGAGCGTTGGCGAGTTTCATTTGCGTCAGAAGAGGGAGTCCAGGCCACCTATCTTGGTTTTGGCTCTTGTTATGTAAACCATTTTGGGGCGGCGGCGTAGCATGCATGTCTGATTGTGGGTACCCACTGCGAACTTGGTTACCTCCAAATCTTTGGCCAGAAGCTCCGCCATGCATGTGGCCTTGGGGAGGCTGATTGTACCCTTGCTGTTGTTGAGGATAACCTCCACCCTGATAAGCGCTTCCATACTGGGGCTGGGTCGGAGCTGGTGGAGCGCTATCGCCAGAGTTCATGGCTTCTGCGATCACATCCTCATTGATGAACCCCATAAGTAAAAGGGCTTGCGTAGCAGCCGTCGCAAGGTGAGGCGATATTTGAAAAACATCCGCAGCACGGGCAGACCCATTGCCGCCAATGATGCTTTTTAAGTTGGCAATCAACTCTATAAGCTGTGTTGGGGGAATCTGACTCAATGTCTCGTTTATTTTGTCGGGTGTAGCGAATGGAAGGTTAGGGACTTGAGGGAGAACTTGGGAGGCCTTTAAATGCCTTTCAGGAAGCGGCGCTAAATTGTTGGGGGCATTAACCACGGGCGCTTGAATACCTGGGTGGCCCATTCCTGGAGATTGAGTCATGGCCGGCAGACCATGTTGATTTTGGTCATGAGGAAAGCCCGCAAACCTGGAGGTTCGAAGTCCAGGATTGTTCTGCATTATTTCAGGGGGAAATTGTACTCCTGGGGGGAGGTCATCTGGATTTAGCGGGATGATGCTCTTGTGTTCATTGTTTCCGGTTCTGAATCCTTCTTTGGAGAGTTCTATACGGAGCTTTTTGGTTTGACGAGTGCCTGGGTTTGTCACTATGACCTTTCCCAAGCTCTGCATTGCAATCTGGGCTTGCTGAGGGGTTTCAAATTCCACAAAGGCGTAGCCCTTGTTTTTCCCAGCGTGGTCGTAGCCTAGACGAACATCGAGAACGTTTCCTGCGCCACATACGACGGCCTTGAGATGGTTTTCATTCCATTCGAAAGGCAACGATCCAATATAGAGGATAGAGGAAGGGTTTTGTGTTCCTCTTCGTTGCATTGTGAGTTGGGGCTAGTGGTACGGCTTTGTGGGTGAGATGTTGAAAGTGCGAATCTGATAAAGGTGCAAAGTGGTTCGCGCCGGAACAAAAAAAAACTCCGATACCGGGAGTCGAACCCGGGTTTGCTCGGTGAAAGCGAACCGTGATAGCCGTTACACTATATCGGAATTTAACGAGATTTTAGAGACCGCTTCAAACAAGACACCAGGCTTTGCAATCAGTTCACTAAGGTCAGCCTATTGGCACTATTTCCGCTGCCGCCAATGACTGCTAAGCTGATAATGACCGCCTCTTGTACAATACACATATAAATGCAGTTGTGGTGTCTACATCGCGAATACATAGAATGCTATATTGAAATGCGCAGTATAAGAAACGTTAGTCTATAATTCCATAGGAGCCCTTACTGATCTCGTTTTTGATTTCATTCACCACCTTTCTGCGGTCCTCGTCAAGTTCGGCCAACTCGTCCGTTGACAAAGCATTTACCAGACGCAACAATTCTACGTGGTCTGCAGTCAAATATTCCAACTTGAGATCGGGCCTATTGAGACATAGTTGGATCAAATCCTTGTTTGTGACATTCACCATAAGACTAGTTTCCACTAAGGCATGCGAGAGTTGTGGGCACTGGTCTAAAAGTCTTTTCATTAGTTGTGGGTTTTCCAAACTCATAGAACGAGCCTCCTTCAACATTTCCGATGCTGCCTGCAGATCTAGTGTAGACAATATGGCCGAAATACCTTGCTGGGCGTTTTGATTCTGATAAAGTTGCACTCCAAGCGGCAAGGGTGGAAGCTTATTGAAGTTCGAGAAATCTGGCACGTTGTCGAAGGCATCACTGTCGCTTGCAAGGGAACAGCGCAAGTACCGGTTGCCGACATTCATATTATTGAGATTTCGAACTGCCGAGGAGGCGGTTTCCCTGTCTGAGTATTTGATGAAGGCTGAACCTTTGGACTTTCCAGTCGTAGAGTCGAACATCAATTTCAAGTCACTTACAGGACCAACTGACTTTGCAATTTCAGCCACCTGGTCCTCAGAGTAGTCAAATGGTATTGAGCTTAGATATATCACTGCATCTTGATTCAGCATAATGAGGGAATTGTGTGTTTGGTAAAGTATTAGCTTGTTAGTTATGTGCGACGAGTATCCTATCCACCATGCAGTGCCACCAACAAACATGTTCATCACCACAAAGACATACATATTGGCAACTCAACAAAGAGCCAGACACTCGCTGTTTAGCTTGCTTCAGTAACGGAAACTGTAATCGATGGAGTTGTCGCCAGCGTTTTGAAGTCGTGCACCGCTCAATTTGATACATCTCATTGAGCATTCTCAGATATCTTATATTCACCAGCAAAATGGATGTCAAAGAAATCAAGTCGACTGTGTCCAACTTGGACAAATCCACCGACGACGCAACCATCTTGAAATTGCTAAATATCTTGAATGATGGTGTGGAGCCCTCGGAAAAGCTCTTGCGAGAAACAAAAGTCGGTGTAGCCGTCAACAAGTTCCGCTCCAACAATAGTAGCGAAATCAGTGGGTTGGTCAAGAAAATGATCAAGAAATGGAAGGAGGCTGTACAGAACGAGAAATCCTCCAAAAAGCCACTGGTCAAAGAAACTCCGGCTCCTTCTACTGCCAAGACTGCCAAACCAGAACCAGGGTCTACCCAGAGCAAATTCCACAATGGCCCAAGAAACCCAAAAACTGATGGTGTGAACACCACATTATACGACAACCCCACGAGGAATGCCTCCGTTAGCGCATTATACACGGCTTTGGCTATAGAAAGAGATGACGACAGTAAAACCATTCTCACTGTGGCCAAAGAAATCGAAAGCGAAGTCTACAAGGCCGAGTACTCGGCGGTGAACGACAGCTATCGGAACAAGTTGAGAACTTTCACAATGAATTTGAGAAATAAGAAAAACCCAGATTTGCGTGGACGCTTGTTGGATGGTCACATCAAGCCGGCAGGCTTTATAAAAATGTCGCCGAGCGAAATGGCACCAGAAGCCTTGAAGCAAGAAATCGAGAAGTTGCAGAAGCAGAATCTTTTCGACGCACAAGGTGCTACTGAAAAGAGAGCAGTCACCGACAGATTCACGTGTGGCAAATGTAAACATAAGAAGGTGAGTTACTACCAGATGCAAACCCGGTCTGCGGATGAGCCTTTGACGACGTTTTGCACATGCGAGAATTGTGGCAACAGATGGAAGTTCTCGTAGGTTCTACCCTTTTATTTGCGACGTATCGTGGCTTCATACTGTGTTCTATAGAGCTGTCATGAATCTTTATTGTATTATATTGAGATGAACTAGTAAGTGATTTCCTTGGCCATGTAGGACAACAAATCCACCTTGGTCACGATCTGCACAGGCTTCAACTCGGAGTCAGTCACGATGGCGTTCGAATTGGTCTCGAAGAATTTGTTCAACAAGTTCAATGGTGTCTCCAAGGTAATGGCTTGGTACGATCTCTTGGTGAAACCGGATTGCTTGGAAATCGTGAATGATTTCTCAAAGTCGGCCAACTTGGTGAAGTCCAAGAAGACGCTTCTGATCGAGTTAGTCATTTGGACCTTCTTGGTGGACAATGATTTCAATATTTTGGAAAGCGTGATCAAGCCCACCAATTTACCGGACTGACTCAACACAGGCAACTGGTCGAAACCGTTGCTTTGCAACAATTCAAAAGTCTTGCCAACAGTGTCAGCGAGAGTAACAGTGACCACAGGGGGTTTACCTGCAACAAGGTCCTTGATGGTCTTGTTGTTCAAGAAGTCGTCAGTCTTGGTGGCTGCTTGATTGTTCTCCTCAACCTCGAAGCCGTTGGTCTTCATCCATTCGTCATCGGCGAATTTGGATAAGTATGATCTGATGGAGTCAGGGAACACAACGACGACCGTGTCGTCTTCGGTCAAGTCCTTGGCAACTTGCAAAGCGGCTTGTAAAGCAGAACCGGAAGATCCTCCAACGAGAATACCTTCTTCTCTGATGATTCTTCTAGCCAACTTGAAAGATTCGCGATCATCGGTCTTGATCCAAGAATCAACATAGTCTCTGGTCAAAACATCTGGGATAAAGTCGTAACCAATACCCTCAACCATGTAACCCTCAGAAGAGGTGTTCAAAGACTCGGGTTGGGCCAAGATAGAACCCTTAGGATCAGCTCCAATAACTTTGATGTTTGAATTCTTCTCTTTCAAATACTTGGAAATACCACTGATGGTTCCACCAGTTCCTGCACCAGCGACAAAATGAGTGACTTTTCCTTCAGATTGGTCCCAGATTTCATAACCAGTACCGTAGTAGTGAGCCATGGGGTTGGCCTCATTGGCGTACTGGTCCAAGATCACGGAGTTTGGAATCTCCTTCTCCAATTTCTTGGCTACACCAATGTGAGACTCAGGAGCATCCCATGCTGCCTCAGTAGGTGTTCTAATGATTTCAGCACCCAAGGCCTTCAACACAGATACCTTTTCGTTGGACATTTTCTCAGGCAAAGTGATGATGGTTCTGTAACCTCTAACAGCACCCACGAGAGCCAAGCCAATACCAGTGTTACCGGAAGTTGGCTCAATAAGAGTGTATCCAGGCTTAATTCTTCCGGTTTTTTCAGCTTCCAAAACCATGTTCTTGGCGATTCTGTCCTTGATAGATCCACCAGCATTGAACAATTCAACCTTGGCGTAGACCTTGGCCTTGATACCATAGGATTGAGGAATTTTGTTAAGCTTGATCATTGGGGTGTTGCCAATTAAATCCAAGGCATCGTTGGAAAGTGGAGGAACGGACATGACGGTGTAGTGTTTGTTAAACTGTGGATTAATTCCCAGAAAAAATTACCCTCTGATGTGTGCGTGTCATATGCACTCCAAAGTCATCTCCATATACGATAATGCCGTGTTCCGCGGCACTGCATGGAAGCCAGCCGTGGAACCTCTTAAAGCAGTTATTATATGCTGATGATTTTGCACTTCAAAACCTTTGGATCCACGCCGGGAAGGCCTTTTGTGAAGTCAAAGACCTGAAATACTCCTTTGCGATCAATAGTAAAAACTTTGCCTCCATCGAAAGAAAAGCATAGCGAAGCAGCTTCAGACGACCGGAGCGCGGGTGCAACTTCTCCTAATAGCACCACACTCTTTCTCGTCTGGGAATTGCTGGCGTAGTTCAATTGAGCATTGGGTGTGGAAACCAAGAGAAGCCGTCCCAGTTTATCCACAAATACTAACCCGTCGCCGCGTGGAGATGATTCAACGCCATAAATGTTTGACCCGATCTCGGGAATTTTCATCAAAACCTCCACTTCTGCATGCGACGGCCCATCATAATAGTCGCTCTGCTTAAGGCTGTCAGCCACCTCAGAGTATATATCCTGCGTGTTGTTTAGAGCCTGTACTTCTCTGGAGTCAATGGAGTACCCAGTGATCTTGAGTATGATGGACGTCCTTTTCTTTAGGGAAGAAGAAGTGATGACGATAGTGTTGGAGAAAGGTGTGCCAAATTTGATGTCAGTAATCCCCTCATTATCTAGCATTCGATCATCATCTTCCAATCCCATGAAATCTTCGACTTCATCTGGGCTCTCAATAGAGGAGGAATCCAAGCCTCTCGCTCTGGAGTTAACTTTGTAATTTTTGGGGGCTCGTGTTTCGGAAAATACGAGACGAGGCTCTTTGAGTGATTTTGCGTTACCGTTTCCAAGTGAAATAAGGAAGTATCTCATCTCGTATACAGTGCAACACAAAAGATGTGTGGATGTTGCGTTGAATTTGACGAGCTTCAATGGATCTCGGTAAGGCACAGTGATGGTAATGGGATTCACTGTGACAGACAGCGATGATTGCAGCCTCTCGAACAGATGGAGAATAATGAACGGTTGTTGCTTACCAGAGACCTTTTCCCGCGTGGTAATGCCACATGCCAACATGTCACTATTTGGCGCCAAGGATATGCATCTAACCGGGAAGTTGGTCAAGTAGGTGTATACCGGAGCGCCAATGTCACCGAGACTCGGGTCAATGTTCAAGACACGTAGCACTCCTTTGGTTCCGCTTAAAGCCAAATATTTTTCGGAAAGGCCGCAACACAAGAAAATTGACGACTTTAGCCTGGATGAAACATCTTCATGATCTGATGCTGCCTGTGCAGAGGGGAAGTCACTCCGTACAACAAAACCATAGTTAGATGGTGGTTTCATTTCATTATCATGACTCCCGTATTCCCCTGTCAGTTTTCCACATGCAAGAAGTGCCGGCCGGCCGGACGTATATGAGTAGAGTTCCCATCGCTTTTCCGAAACAAGACAAAACAACACTCTTTCCTGGTTTCCGGAGGTATCAAAGCTGCGCACAATATCAGAGCATATGAATCTGGTCATTCTGAAGCCTCTATCGAACAAAAATTTCTTAGGCTGAGTGCTGTATGTGGACACCTGGCGATGAAATGGATAACATTGCGAGAAATTGCGCTCTTTATCTTCATCTAGGATTTTGTTACTCTCCATGAGCAGTTTAGAATTGTGTGCACTATTTGTAAAACCTTCATGTGATGAGTGTATACTCTTTTGTGTAAACTGGTGGTTATTCAACGTCTCTGCTTGAACTTGATGAGACAGATGTGAGTTTTCGTCTTCTTCTTTAGCATACTTATAAAACAAACTCATTAAATTTAGCTTTTCTGAAACAGGAGAACTCAGCGGCTCTCTATGAGTTCCCGATCGGTAATTTCTGGTTCTGGGGACTTGGGAAGTCGGTGTAATGCTTGGTATCTTGTCTTCTTTCGTGGTTTTGTGGTCTTCCAAATCACTCAAATTCGTCAATATATTATACAAATGGCGTAGTGGTGTAACTTGATTTAAAACTGTGATCTTATCCTTTCGGCATATTGGGCAGATGGTATTTTCTTGTGCCAAAAACTTTGATTCAGACACTAAGCACCCACATGTGAGCACCGATGCATCTGGACATAAGTCATTGTAAGCCGAGTTTGGTAGTCTGAGTAAATTTTCCAAATCAGGCACCAACTGATCCATCACTTAAGGCAGAGAGTAGTTCTCAGTGCAGACTTATCGTGACTTTGAACATATCTCTAAGTCTGAGCGTATGTGAGATTCGTATTCCTGCACATACGCTATCTCTACCGATAAGATTAGTCCGGAGCATTTGTTTCGAGCTATGAAATTATCAGAGGAATTATAAAAGTGCAGAAATAAGAGTGGGAATAAGAAGAGACTCGGGAGTTATGAAACGGTACAAATTGGCTCCTGCTACTGCGTGGCCCATGTGCTTAAACAGAGAAAGTATTTTAGTTCTTGTAGCGCAGCCACAATCACCATTGACGACATATTTAAAAGCATTATAAAATCACTTGCTCTGACGAACTGAAAACTCCTGCCTTTTCATTCCCGGTTCTAAACGTTGATTTTAGCCTCCTCACCGTAAACTTGAGCTGTGCCATCATCTGACGCGACACATATTTTAGCAGCGGATTCTTTTTCATTAGGCCCAGCCGGCGTTTCGTCTTCTTGAAGATCAATCACAGCAGTTGCTGGAGGGACCGAGGTGCCGGCCGGAACTGGGGTTGCAAAAGCTCCGAATATGGAATGGCCAAGCATATCTTCGCTTTCTATCTCCTCCACCATGTCTTGAAGATCAATCTGAGCCTCATCCACGCCGTAGTCAAAGAATTGGTATATGGCTTGCAACAAGCCTTTAGATTTGGTCAAAAAGGTCATTATGGGCAGCCTCAGTTCGGCAGCCCTAGCAGCCTTCATGGCCAGCTCGTCAAAGTCTGGCCGCAAGAGAAGTGCTGATCTTGGACATAGGCCCAAGTCACTAAGACGCATTAGCTCTTGTGACTCGGTGAATGTGGTTCTCGTGGCAGGAGAGAAGAATGCAAAGCGGGATGGCTTAAAGTGGCCGATCGTGGTATACCTTGAGGCCACTTCATCCTCTTCTGACTCGAACGAAATGCTATTTTCTTTATGGAGCCGTCTTTTGACGTCCAACAAAGACTCGTTGGAATGGAACGAAGCTTTGATTGTATCGCCCAGCATCGTTCTGATCGATAACGTACACAACGAATGAGGCCCATCTGGCTGAGAGCCCTTGAGGTGGCCTATAACGTACAGTCTATGATTGTCGATCAAGCTCTGCGAGTCGGTGGCAGATGCGGATGCACAAACCGTCTTGTTATTGATAAAAACACGGTTGTACTTAGATGTTTCAGGGCACATGATCAAAAGTCGCTGGTGGTCGGCGGAGCGTTTTCCAATTTGTATATGCGTGAATTTTCTTTGCCCTAGCGGCTCTGGGGCTAGACTCTGTTCTTCAAAGTGTGTATCTTGTGAGATATCTGTAGCCTTTGAATTATCTGTGGCCTTTAAATTGTCTGTAATCGAAATGAGAATAGGCAAAGTGCCCCTGAGAGCGTCTTGAAAAGACATGAAGAAGCGAAAATAGTTTTTTATGAGGATAAGGATATCAAAGTTTCTTAAAGGAAAATATAAGAGCCGTGCTTGATGTCAAAGAGCGGGGCTTTAGAGATCTAGATGAGGCGAGCAAGCAAAGAGGAGTACATGTTAGGGGTAATTTCTTTTGCGCGTCAGGTGACCACTGGCTGTGCACAGTATCAAGTAAACTGAAGTATAGTTGAGATACTCAGGACGAATCCCGGCTTGAAATCATTTCAATAATTTATGCCCTTAATTCTTTTTATTAGGAATCTGAGCACTGAGCAAACGATGTCTTTTTATCCGTAGTTCCGACACTGCCGCTGTGCGCATGATCACTCGCAGTTCTAGAATTAATCCGTTGCTGCCAAAAGTGTAAGATGTTGTAATGAGATATCATTTTATTTAGACCAAAATGGTTTTATGATAAAAATAAAGTTATCTCCGATCTTCAAGAATTATTTTACCCGATTTGGTCAGATATTGCCATATGACGTGTGACCTTTGTGTCTGACGCGAAAGATAAACAAACTAGTCTGCTGCATACATTAATCGTGATTTAGTTGTTCGTTTAGCACCGGCCATACCAAAAAATTGAAACAATGCCAGAGACAAAACATTGAAAGCATAACAAACTCTGTCATTTTGGTTATAAATATCCACTCTTTGCCGCCTCATTATCTCCACATCACAACCCAGTCTTAAATCAACCCAGTCTTTCATACAACTCCTCATTCTATGACTACAAACGTTGAAGTATTCGTCCGTGTTCGGCCGTCCTTGAAAAGAGAAGAAGGACTTAAGTGTTTGGTACAGATGCCTGAGGATGATCCACATAAGACAGTTTTGGAGAGCCCAAAAGGCTTGCGGGAATACAATTTCGACGCATCCATCTGGTCCCACCAACCCAACGATGTCCATTATCTTGACAATGAGGGCTTCTATGCCAAATGTGGAAATAAGCTTCTCAAACATTTATATCAGGGCTTCAACGTGTGTCTTTTAGCGTATGGACAGACTGGATCTGGTAAGACTCATTCCATGATTGGCTCGCCCGACGATCATGGCATAATTCCCTTGGTGGTACGCGATATCTTGCTTCAAAGAAACGTTCTCATTCAGGAGAAGATCAACTGCGAAGTGAGCTTCTCTTACTTGGAAATCCACAATGAAAAGGTCAAAGATTTGCTCGATGAGTCCAAGATTTGCAAAGTTCGGGAAAACCCGCTGACTGGACCCTACGTGGAAGACTTGACTGAGGTCAATGTGAGCACATTGAAGCAATTCTTCGAGATTTTGGAGCCTGCTAACAAGTTGAGGAGCGTAGCGTCTACCAAAATGAATGACCAGAGTTCCAGATCTCATGCTGTCTTAAGCTTCAAGTTGAAGCAGACGAAGTTCACTCTGGATAACGACCAAGACGGCGGCCCTGCAATCGGGCCGCCCGTTGAGGAAATACTCTCGAATATAAAACTTGTGGATTTGGCAGGTTCTGAAAGGCTCGCCAGGACTCAAGTCTACAACCAGAGCGACAGAATGAAGGAGGGTTCTCAAATCAACAAATCGTTGTCTGTTCTTGGAAGGTGTATCAACATTTTGTCCCTGCCTACCCAGAAGAAGGGTGTCGTTCCTTATAGAGACTCGGTGCTCACGTACCTTCTCAAGGAGAATCTCTCTGGAAACTCCAAAACATCAATGGTATTCTGCATTTCTCCTACCGATTTTGAAGAAACACAGCAAACTTTGAATTATGCCACGCAAGTGAAGCTTATCAAGACAAAGGCCAAAGCAAACACCTCGAAAGTGGTGAGCCCCTCTGTCAACTGGATGTCCATACAAAACAATGACAGTTCCGCCATCGAGTCCTTAAAAAAACAAATTGCTTCTCTCAATTTGGAGCTCGACAACTACAAGCTGCAACAGCAGAGTCCCGGCGCTACTTCGCTTATGAAGTTTTTGGATGGTGAGTCCAATCGTCAAGGTTTCGAAAACAAATTTCTCAGAAATCAATTGGTAATGAAGGAAGAAGAATTGGAGCAATTGCGTATCGACAACAAATTCCTTAACATGGAGATGGTGTCAATGATGAAGAAGCAGCTTCTTCTGGAGAAGAATCGCTTTGCTCAGCGTGCCAGCAAAATTTCTAAGATTTGCGATGCTGAAGCTTTGAACTCAGTCAGCGACATTGTTGCCTAGAGATTCAATGCTGAAGCTCTGAACTCAGGCAGCGACTTTGTTGCCTAGAGATTCAACCCTAGTGTATAGAATAGTAATAAACGTAATAATCATTGACGTCTGCATTTTCAACGTCTACATCATCCAATCAACACTTCGAAAATGATAAGTTCCTCACTTAATTTCACGCTGTGCCTACCTTCGAGCGATGACCGTACCAATCCTTAAATGGGAACTGATGGCCGAATACGTAACTGTAACTATCAAAAAGTCTTCATAAAAATAGTCCAGACCATTCACCAGACTGCATCCTGCACAGACGTTAAATGATAAATCGAGAAGCGCAGCCGAAATTCTCTCACTGATCGAGACTCGACTCCCATTCTTCGTCCCCCAATGGATTTCTCAAACTACAAGGTTTTGCTCCAGCTCAAGGATGGCACCCAGGTAAAGGGCTTGATTAAAAATGTTAATAAAAGCCAGATTACCGTTGGACAAAAGACCATCGAGAACCATCTAGTCAAGGATTTAAAGGTCTTGCAATTGCCCAAGTCCGACGCAGACGGACACTCCCGGAGCAAAAACGCCACAGAATCCACGGCAACTCTTTCTGGTCTCGTGCATGTGGACGATGGCCCGGCTGCGTCTCGTAGTGGCACTCCAAAGTTGGGCAAGAAGAAACCAGACTGGGGATCGGATGTGAAGGATATTAAGGCTTCGGAGGACTTTGACTTCGCGGCTAACTTGGCTATGTTTGACAAAAAAACCGTCTTCGCTGACTTTCAAAAGCACGACCAAGTGAGTGCTGCTGATCGTCTCGTTGGGCACAACAAGGTGGAAAAGAAGAACAAGGACAAGTATGATATTGACGAAATGGTTCTCCCCACAAACAAAGAGGACAGCTGGAACCAAATAGGGTCGATTTCCCAGCGGTACTCGCTGCCAGTGAATCTGGTAGGAGTTTCTTCCGAAGTTACCAAGGACACCACTTCTTTCAAGTTTGTTTTTGAAGGAACCAAGTTAACCGTGCCGCTTGCCTCGCCAGTGCAACTCCTAGAGATCGAACGGATCATGCAAAAACACTACTCTTTGGACCACAAGATCTCGGCGGAGATCTGCGCCACTAATCTTTACCGATTCATTGTGAACAAAATCTTGGGGGGCTCTGTGCGCCTTAGTAACCGGAACAACCACAACTTGCCGCCGCTTGTCTTACTATTGATTGGCTCCAGTCGCTGCAGCAGCCATTCTTTCGCTCTTGGAAGGCACTTGACCAATCACGGTATACGTGTGCTCGCATACGCCATCAGCGAAGAACATTTGGTTGATGAAGATGTCAACTACCAGTGTCAGTTGTTTGAAAAAAGTGGAGGAAAAATCGTGCACTCGGACTTCCAAGGTCTTCTGAAGATCTTGCATCAGCTTGAAACCCCTGTGGAATTTATCATTGACTCTTTGCAGGGTTGTACTACCCAACTATCCGATCTCTTCTATGCAAGCGCGGACTTCAACTCGCTCAAGGAGCTCATTTCCTGGGTCAACGAACCACGTCAAAATTCGAAATTGTTGTCTTTCGATATACCCTCAGGCATAGACGGCGGATCTGGTACTGTTTCCGACGCACTGTTGCATGTGAAGAGTTCATATGTGGTATCGCTAGGTCTTCCCATCAGTGGCTTGTTGCACGCATATAACAACGGAGTTTTAGGGGAGGATGTTGCTCATTTCGTTGTGGATGCTGGAATCCCCAATGCTGTATTCAGCGCCAAGCCTCATTTAAGGAAGTTTGACAAGTTTTGGTTCTGCGCTGAAGATTGTTTGACTTTGCTGGTGACAAAGGAATAATGATACCCGGATCAACTGGCTAATCTATATCAATAACATGGATATATAATTATTCAGATCAATAACATATATAACTTACGATCCAAATCAGTATCATGGAATACTTACCAATCTAGGCATTTCTATGGATCTCTTAATTATCCAAATCGATATTAATTGAGAGTACTCCAGTCATGTTAAAGATATAATTGAGAGTGCTACAGTCACGTCAAAAACAAAAATAAGAGCGCTGAAGCCACTTTATAGACTTTATTTTGGCCTACTCTTCTAAAATATATAAATAAAGTACAGACAATCCTTTCGCCATCTAACCTAGCACCCTACTCAAGTCGGTGCGTGCACGCCCGCACTCGATCTTCTTCGTCTCACTCCTGCACTGTTAGAGTACCACATAAATTTTTTCTAGTCTCCAGTATTTGGAACAACAGAAACCCCTCAGACCTGCCAAACAAAGTCATGAATACAGGATCTAGCTGGGGAAACTCTGCGGGCTTTGGTGCCACCAATTCGCTGGCGCAGCCAGGCTCCAATGCTTCTCAAACCACGGGTTCTTTGTTTGGAAGTCAACAATCTCAAGGACCGCAACTGTCGGGTCTTTTTGGAAACTTTAACTCCCTGTCCACATCCACCGGTAACTTGTTTGGCAATAGCTCCAGTGTACCAGCCCAGAATTCAGGTTCCGGCGGTGGGTTGTTTGGAAATCTGAATGCGCAGAAACCAGCCACGGGTTTATTTGGCGGATCAAACACGCAATCCTCATTAAATTCCTCTAGCACTGCTCCCGCTAGTAATGGAGGTCTTTTCGGCAACTCCTCCACTGGGGGTCTTGCTGGAATTGGCACAAAACGCGCTACTTCAGAAGGTCCAACGGCTAGTGGAGGTCTATTCTCAAACTCGACGCCAGCATCAGGTAGCCTTTTTGGCAACTCTGCTTCTGCGCAATCTTCAACGGCGCCTTCGCTGACAAACACTTTCCTGACGGGTCTATCTGCATCCACATCCAAGCCACCGACCTCTGGTTTGTTTGGCACCTCCAGCAGCAATGCGTCTACTGGAATTTTTGGGACAAACAACCCCCTGAGCGGACTATTTGGCGCCCAGAATAACACGAGCACTGCCGGGAATAATGCAAGCAACACTGGGTCTTTGTTTGGAAACTCTCAGTCCGTCAATGCTCCACAAAACACATCCCAGCTTCCTAACGCATCAGTCACCTCCAATGTATATGGGTCTGACTCTATATTATCGACGATCAACGCAACTGAGTCAATCATGCCACTGTCCATCACAAGTTCTTTGTTTGAGCCTACGCCCAACGCCAATTCCAAAAAGGCCAAAGCTGCCTCTCCCAACACGAACAAGTTTAAAAACTCATTACTTGGCAAGCTCGCTCAAACATTCAAGATTTTTCGTCCAAACAAGAACACCAATGCAGCAAAAGCTACGTTGGAAGGAGTGTTTACTCAGCCAAACTTCGTGAAAGATATCCCACATGCAGAAACGGCCAAATTCAAAGTCCAGAAGCTGAATTCAGATGACAAAAATTTCTCTTCCGGTAGCCTTGGCTCCGTTAACAAGCTAGTGGTCAAATCAAAGCCCTCGAAGTTCCACCTCATTGATGCCGATAAGGTGTTCAAAGCCAAGCATACTAGAATAGTGACTTTAGCCCATGATGACGACCTTTCAGATACTGAGACTCTGGAGGCATCTCCCATTCCAGAGCCATTAATGAATGGCTCGATCGGTGCAAGCAAAAGAATGGAGGGCAGAGGTACTCAGCCGGATGATATTTTGGTTGATGAGAAAACAGATGACTTAGAGGCAAACAACGGTTATTTCTGTTATCCAAGTCTCAAGGACCTTGCAAAGCTCTCGGAGTCTCAGCTCAAGCAAGTCCCAAACTTCATCATTGGTAGAGTTGGACATGGTCAAATTGCCTACAATTTCCCAGTCGATTTGTCTCTTATTTTTCAGGGATTTTCATACGACGTGAAGGCTATTTCAGAGGAGTTATTCGGCAGGCTTGTTGTTTTCAACTCGCCATACCTTTGTGTCTATGATGAGCTCATTTATAAGCATCCTCCTCTAGGTACTGAGTTGAATGTGCCGGCCACGGTAACTATGAAGGTACCTCCTAAAAAAAATGGTACCATTGAAGCCCTTATTGATTCATTAAAGCAGGTGACTGGTCAAGAATTCGTCACTTATGACCCTATAACCTACAATTGGACATCTCAAGTCAAGCATTTCAGTGTCTGGGGTCTTCTAGATGATGACGAAATTGAGGGAGATGAGGAATTAAAGCGTATGAAAGACATGAAGTCTAAACAAGACGAAAGGGAGGTAGAGAGCTCAGTGGTCTATTCTTCCTTATATGAAAATGAAACCTACCAGAGTGAGCTTAAACGTCAAAGGATTCAAAGACAAACAAGCGGCATCCCAGGAGGCTGGGAGTTCGATACAACCATAAAAACGGGTGGTGGTTTGCTCGGCGTGAAGCAAAGCTTGGTCCAAAACGAAATCAATCAAGAGATAAATCAATTTAAATCCGACAAATCTGCTCTTTATATCGCTTCGAATGCCAGTGACATAACAAACGACTCTGACAATGAGTCCATGGACGGCTCGCAAAATGGGCTTGCTCTTGACGGGCCTTTGTTTCCGGATGAGGTGCGCAACTATGATTACATTAAAGATCTCGTGGGTGCAGCTCCTTCTAAATTTGAAATGGATCATATCATTGACGAAAAAGCTTACGAGCCTGAGCTAGACAACGATGATGCATTGAATGTTTTTGAAAACACAAGCTCCTTCCCTACTTCCAAAAATTGGCTACTACAACTCGAGCTTGCCAATGATGTCAGTTCCGCTTTAGCTCCTGAGCTAAGGCGGCCTAGAAAAGCTCAGTCTGTGCTCAATTCGGTGAATGATATTTTATTTGCAAATTTGCCAAGTAACTCGAATGACTCATACCAGGCATCGACTCCGAAAAAGGAAACCCCAGAACCTCGATTGCTTGTTGACAAAGCATCCGCAATCGAAGCAGAGGCGTTGAGCAAATTCATTAGCAACATCTTGGTAAAGTCCTCCGTGGCAGTAAGACCAAACAATTTCCCTCTGTTGGGATTTGATAATGAGTTGACGTTCAGAACGGTATCTGCATTATTATCTGAAACATCTGACGCTGACTTCTTGAATCTAGCAACCATATTGTTCGACAGGCCGGACTTGAAGTCTTTCGCCAAATACAAAGACCTCGACTATTCCAACTTGCATTTAGTGAAAAGGCTTGAGCTCATTGAGGAGAGAGGTGCTCTCGCACAATGGCTCAAGAAATATAACACAGAAACTTACAATGATTTGTTCCCCTCGGAAGAGCCTCTCGATGTCATTTTCTCGAAGATCTGTCAAGGTGAGTTGAAAGCAGCTGTTTCGGTTGCAATTGAATCCCATAATTCCCATCTTGCTCCATTGGTTACATTGATGGATTCAAACGATCCGACTGTCAAGAGTATAGCTGAGGGTCAGCTCTTATCTTGGGAAAAATCTGGATACACTGAGTACATTCCAGACTCGACATTAAAATTGTACAGAGTTTTAGCGGGTGATTTGTCATCGTTTGTTGGTGAACTTCCAGATTACGTATATTTTGGACTCGAGGTATTCTACGGTAATTTTGCCGAGAGTGTGAGCTCCTTAGTTTCACGACTTTCCGGCAGTGTTCCACTAGAAGATGAACTCGGCAGCATATTAAGAATTAACTCAGCATACAAGGTCAAACTGTTCGTGGAGAGCTGTGAGATGCTTGTTAACTCAAAATTGAGTCACAAGCTTAAGTGGATCTTGTACCAAATCATGTCTAATGGTGACCCCGCTAGAGAAGATAAGGCCACTCAAAATTCCGTTGGGAAATTGTTTGGTAAGGAGCTCGAGTCTTGTGGATTGTGGAAAGAAGCTTTGTACGTTTATGCCTCCATGGATGACGACCAGGAAGTGATAACTAGCATCAGGTCAACCGTGATTAATGCCGTTGAGCATTTCGAAAATGATAACACAGAGCAAGCATTCCTCGAGCAAGATTTGAAAATACCAAGAGAATTGATCTACGAAGCCATCGCCATTAATAAGAGAAGAAAAGAAGATTATTGGGGTTGTGGAGAAGCCTTGGTGATAGCAGAAAGATGGGAAGAAGCACATGAAATCATTTGTGAGAAGCTCGCCCCTCTTGCCATCGTTGAGGAAAGCTCCTACATGAAGACCGTTCTCAGAGCATTGATCGATGGCTTTCCACAAGGAGGCAAGTCGATAGGAACTTGGAACCAGGGAGCAGGTTTATACTCCAAGTATCTTCAAGTTCTCGATTTGGCAGAACAAGAGGACAATATTGAAGTCTCTGACATTGTCTACTTACTCCACAATTTGGCTTTGATCCCTAGAGGTGAGAATTTTCTCGCAAACGTGGCCGCTCAAATCATGTCCAAAAAAATTGGGGATTTAGCAGTGGAAAACCAAGAAAAAATTACTCAAGTCAAAGAAAAAATTGACAACTTGCCTTTGGGCGCTAATGAGGAATCCTACTTCAAATCCCGACTTAATAGATAATTGGAGACTGCATACTACTTCTCATCAAAATGCGTGATTGATTACTAACATCTCCCATACATAAAATACATAGCCATATATTATTTAGCACGGTATAGTTTCAAACGAAGATTTTGACTCTGTCAATTCCTTGCAGCTTTAAATTTAAAAAAGAGCATTCTAAATACTTCACAACAAGATCCTAATGCCGCCATCCAAAGACCTTAAAGCACCTGAGCCCGAGCACTGCCCTGGACCCGAGTCAGAAAATGCAGGTAAGGGAGATGCATGTGACGGATGTGCCAATAAAAGCATCTGCGAGAGTCTACCCAAAGGTCCAGATCCAGATCTTCCAATCATCACGCAAAGGTTACTGAATATTAAGCATAAAATCTTGGTTCTTTCTGGAAAAGGAGGCGTCGGAAAATCCACTTTCACATCCATGCTTTCGTGGGCACTTGCAGCAGATGAAAACCTTGAGGTGGGAGCCATGGACTTAGATATCTGTGGTCCTTCTTTGCCTCGGATGCTTGGTGCAGAAGGTGAGACGATACATCAGTCCAACTCTGGCTGGTCGCCTGTGTACGCTGCCGATAATTTAGGACTAATGTCTATTTCATTCATGCTTCCAGACGCTGACTCTGCCATTATATGGCGAGGCGCCAAAAAGAATGGTCTTATCAAGCAGTTCTTGAAAGACGTCAACTGGGGTGATCATTTGGATTACTTGATTGTTGATACGCCTCCTGGTACCTCTGACGAGCACTTGTCCGTCACAACTTACATGAAGGAGTCCGGTATTGACGGGGCTTTGATTGTCACAACCCCGCAAGAGGTTGCTTTGTTAGACGTCCGAAAGGAGATAGATTTCTGCCGCAAGGCCAACATCAAAATCTTGGGCCTTGTGGAAAACATGTCAGGGTTCGTGTGTCCTAATTGCAAGGGTGAATCGTTCATTTTCAAGCCCACAACAGGTGGCGGTGAACAATTGTGCAAGGATCTAAATATCAAATACCTCGGTTCGGTGCCTCTAGACCCTCGAATTGGAAAATCTTGCGATCAGGGTGAGTGCTTCTTTGATGAACATGCAGATTCTCCGGCGTCAACTGCCATTTTAGATGTTGTGGACGCATTGAGAGACGAGGTTGAGATTCTGCTTAGCGGGTTAGAAATTAAGGGCTAGATCAAACGGTGTATATCTCGTTCTGTCTACACCAAAATTTGAGGACTGGTAATTTAATCATTTAATAGATATAGCAATACACCAGTATTTCGCAGTCATTAATTGTAGTTTTTGAGAGACACTTTTCGCAATATTGTGCCAAAAGTTATTTGATATTGAGAATCAGACAAGGTCAAAAAATACTTTCGGTTTATGAATTTGAATAATTTCCTTTTTCTGACCAAATCCCTACTATCCTTACGCAACATTCTTTCTGGAACAAAAATTTGAAACTCTTACTCTTAGAATTGGGCCTCTTGCAACCATGGTTATCTTGCGCGACATTCTTTTCATGTACTTTGATATCATACTTTCCGATCCTTACCATGTCCATTGACGAGGCATTTGCGGCTGCCCCCGCTTTCAAAGAATCCCGACTTGCGTCTCTTTATTCTGACTTCTCCCATCTTAAAGACTACAATCCTGAGGGTTACGATGCCAATTGTCAGGCGTGGAAGGATCTCATTACACAATGCATCAAACTCCATGTCTTCAAATCCAGCTGTTCATTTTCTGGTGCTACCATAACATCGACCCTCCTGTCAGCCAAGTATGGCGAGCCCAAAGCCCTTTTAGCGATAGTGGATCAATTGGTGAAAGATCGGATTTTAGCTCCGTGGTCTCTATTTGAATACAATTCCTTCACACCAAGGAGTGCATTCACAGACTATATCTATCCCTCCACAATATTTCTGAGAAGCTGGACTTCGCTTAAAATCTCCATATACTCTGTGGCGTCCATGTCACATGACGAATATTTCATTCATCTCCCACTTTTAAAGGAAAAAGCAGATGTACTTTTCCCCATGCTCGAGCGAGAGGTGCTGCTAGAAGGTTTATACCTGAGCAGACTATTCAGTCAAGAAACACTCTCGAGAAAATTCCAGGAGATGGATGCCAACATTTCACCTGTGGATGCAAAAGCTCTAATTCTATTCTTGACTAGGGATGAGCGAAAATTCCAATCTCTTCGAAAGGAGCTGACCGAGGTTTTCTTGAAATTGGGCACTTCATCAATAACGGAAAACGACATTAGCATAATCAACTTGAAGTCTGCAATTGCAAAGCTTGAAGCACGCACAAAATCCTTGGAGGTAAAGGTGGCAGATGATATTCCTAGCCGCATTCAGGCTTTGCTTTCATCGAAGAACGACAAATCTGAATCTACAAAATTAAGAGTCAAGAATCTTCTACGCCAGAAAGCACGAGTGAGCAAATCTTTTGAACAAGCAAATAATCTCTTGGAGAAGCTTAGTAATATTTTGGAGAATATTGACAAAGCTGAGACTAATGCCACGATGTTCACTACCTTGCGATCCGCTAACAAGGCACTTTCTTCCTTCAACGAGCAGTTTTCTGAGGAAGACGTCGACGGGCTTATGCTTGATATTGAAGAGCAAATTACTAAGACTAATGAGACTTCAGAATCTTTGGTTGTTGGACAGGGCGAATCCATCGACGAGGGTGATATTGATGATGAAATGAAGAAGTTGGAGGCTGAGGAGTTGGCAAAGATCCTGAGTGGAGCCGCAGAGAAGGTTCCTGAGCATGAAGAGGAGGATGAGGTGCTTGAGAGACTCAAAAATGTTCTGCTTGGTGAAACAAGAGAACTCGATCTGGCTCAAGATAGCCAGGATAAGGAACCAGATAGGGTGGCGTACACAGCATAGATGCGGTGCCATAGATTACTATATTGACTACGTATGCGAGACGTTTGCGACTAGTATGATATTATCGTCAAGACATGGGTGCACATCACGGAAGTCTAGCCCAATATTTGAGAGATTTGCTGGGTCAAGTTGAACAACTCCACGGAGGGGTCGCTATACTCCATGCTGTCAGAACTATTAAGAGCGGCTTTCGAGCTTTGACCTTCGCTCAACTTCTTAATGCCATGCAAGATTGACTCATTTTCCTTAATCAAACCCTGTATTTCATTGTTATTGGACTCCAACAACTGCAAGATCGTCCACAATGAAATATGCTCGAATGTAGCATTTCTGCTCTGGAGGAATCTTAACAAAAATCCAAAGATTCCCTCATTTGGCTGAGTCCAATTATCAAGAATGTAGCTTTCGTGTTCATTGGAGACCCGAGAACACAAGTTTGCGAGAGCTGCAGCGGAATTTCCACATACTTCACCATTTTCGCTGAAAGTTAAAGGAATCAAAACGTCAATAATATGGCTTTCGTAAAGCTTAGGTTTCAAATCATCGGCCAATGCCAAGATAGCGAAGCATGCAGAAATTTCCAGCTGCACTGACAATGGGACTTTCAAAACCAACTCTTTGCACTTCTCCACAGCCCCGGCATTCAATAAGGCAAGTCTATTGCGCTCACTGGAAGCAGCCAAATTCCTCAATGTTGAAATAGCGTGGCATTGAATTTCTTCCAGATCATTGTAATCCAAAAGAGCGACTAAAGGCTTTAAGAAACCTGCCTCGATTATCAATGCTTCATTAAGTGGGTGGATGGAGATATTGCGGATACAAGCCACGGCAGCCAAAACTAATGGCTGGTGGTTGCATGTCAATAGTTGTACCAAGTAGGGTAGACCGCCAGCTCTGACTATGTCAACTTGATAACCAGAGTCCGAAGCCAAATTTCTTAATGCAAGGGTAGCTTGGCACTGAACTCTTGGTGATGGCGAATCCATCAAACTAACCAAATGACTGACTAATTTTGGTTCTGTTGCAGACAATTTTTTTCTGTTCAGTTCATCAACTGCAATATTAGAAAGAGCGGTGGTGCAATAATACTGAACATCGGCATCATCGCTCGATAACAATGACACGAGAACGGGTACAGCGCCTGCGTTCACCAATTCCTGTCTGTTCTCAAGCGAATGCGTCATATTCAACAAGGCACCAGTGGCATTTCTTTGCACACGGATATCCTTGGATTTGGCCAATTTGGTCAATGGTATCAAAGCTCCACTCTTGGCGATTCTAGACTTGTTTTCGTCCTGTGTGGCAAGGTTTGTTATACAACCAACCGCGTTGCATTGCACTTCAATATTGGAAGACATCATCTGTCTGATCAAAGGTTCAATACCTCCCATCTCAGCAATCAATGACTTGTTTTCGTTGTTGACAGCCAAATTGCCCAAAGCACCACAGGCTGCTCTCTGCACCTCTGTATCATTTGACTGCAAAAGGATTAGAATTGGCTCCAAGACATCTCTGTTCACCTCGCGAACATCCTTCTCCGTGATCTCGGCAAAAGCCAAAGCAGCGCTTCTTTGTAAATCAATATTTTCGGAGTAAACCAACGTCAGCAAAGACCTCAAAGGCCCATTGCTAAAGAAGTCTACATCAGACCTGTTTTCCAAATATTGCAAAAGAGCAGAAATGGCTTCCCGCTCATTTTCGGCTAGCAAGAGCGGCGGATACTTTCCATCGCTGTTGGAAGGATTCAAGCAACTGCAACAGGCACCCATCGTAGCAACAGACGACTGTTTAATTCAAAGCTTGATTGAACGAAAAGTGTTGTCGCAAAATGAAACAATACTCACAACACAAAGGCAGCAATCGAATGTATCAACAAAAGAATGCGGCTTAAAGAACTGTATTTGGTCTTCGAAAAGTCCAACTGACACAAATGCAACTGAGTTAAAGGCAAGGGTATCAACGAAACACCTAGTTGCTGTTAAATAAGATACAGTTTTCTCTTTTTTTTTTTTAGATTACTTAACGACTAGTGGAGAATCGTGAAAGTAATTGACGTGGACAAACTCTGGGCAAGGATCAGATAATATTAGAAAAGAGCGTTCCCTTCTTTATTCTGCACTGAAAATGATAATGCCACAGTATATGGGTGGTGGGCTCGCAATCACGTAACAAGTAACTATTTCGTGACACGCTTGACGCCTACCCTCGTAAAAGATATTACAAGGGTGTGCGAGCCTCAACTTTGTATACGGGCGCAAAGCGAACGTCCAGCATTCACGCTTGAAAAAGCAACTTGCGCGCCTACAACGTGAGATAAGGCTAAAGATGCGGAGACGGTAACCGCGTTACAGACATCATCTCACAAAATAGGTAAGCCCTAACGCGGCCGGCATACAAACAAGCACTGTTACAATGTGTGTCAAAGTTCTATTTAGCCAGCCAAATGGTTTTTGCTTTGTAAATGCAGTGTTGGATTGAAAAATCAGTTTACGTCTTGAAAAGTTCTTGTCATTAATCGTAAATTTTGAACAAAAGTCACCAAAAGATTTCACTTAAAAATGTGAAAGCCGAAAATTTTAAGCAGAGTTGTCATAAATGTACAGCTTACCTTAACTTTAAGAAAAGGGCGTGTGGTCTAGTGGTATGATTCTCGCTTTGGGTTGCTGAACATATGTTCTCGACAAATCTGCGAGAGGCCCTGGGTTCAATTCTCAGTATGCCCCTTCTTTTTTCTTGCGGCTCTTTTTGCTTGCGGCTGAGACAAAATCTATGTCACATCATTTACCGAGTCATGTAATTAATGGATGCCAGCAATTGAGTGAAATGTATAGACCTCTTGCCCAGTGTATTTTTACGGTCTTATTGCAGCGTAATTGTGGTTTTACTCAATACTAGCGTATTCTTATGGATATACATTGTGCCATAGTTTTTCAGGGCGTGTAAATATGTTAAGGGAGGAGTCGCAACCCCCGGATTTTATGCTCAGCCAGGGCCGAGATTCCGGCCGCATTTTTTCTTAGCACTCGCCTCTCCAAAGCATTCATTACTCTTAGAAAGACTCAGCGATTATGGGTATCAATAATCCAATTCCCAGAAGTTTAAGGAGCGAATCCAAGTATGTATATAATTATTTGTTTGCCTCAGAATCAACTTGAGCTCAGCCATAAATTAGTGGCTGTATTTGGTCTTATCACTCATAAGGACGTGACTTATAACCAAGAGACATGAACCTTTTGAACAAAACTAATACCTTAGGAAAGCAGCCAAGGTTTTGGCGAGCTTTGTGAAGCCCAACCAGTTGGCTGGCCCCGATCAAATCATCCCGCCTGAAGTCTTGAGAAATGCCAAGGGTTTGGCCATTATAACGGTGCTCAAAGCAGGATTTCTCTTTTCGGGCAGAGCCGGTTCCGGTGTGATTGTTGCTAGATTGCCTGATGGTTCCTGGTCTCCTCCATCCGCTATTGTCACTGCTGGTGCCGGTGTTGGAGGGCAGATTGGTGCAGAACTCACGGATTTCGTGTTTATTCTCAATACAGCTTCCGCAGTGGAGTCTTTTGCTCAATTGGGCTCAGTGACTTTGGGAACAAACTTGTCTGTTGCTGCCGGTCCATTGGGAAGAAATGCAGAGGCTGCTGGTACCGCCTCGTTGAAATCTGTGTCCGCAGTGTTCGCCTACTCCAAGACTAAGGGTCTTTTTGCGGGCGTCTCGTTAGAAGGCTCTGCAATTCTCGAGCGCAGAGACGCCAATCGGAAGTTTTACGGCAGCAACTGCAAGGCGAGAAATATATTGAGCGGTCAAGTGGATAACGTACATGGCTGTGAGCCGCTCATGAGGATTTTGGAGAGCAGGGTTTTCTCTTCCAGGATCTCTGACGATGATTTCTACAACGACGACTACTACGACGATATCCCCGATGAATTTTCAGATTCAACTTCCGAGTATTCCTCCCGCCAATACAGAGCTTACAATCAGGGTAGCAGAAGATACTCCGATGAGTACGGCTATTCCGATGATGAATATTCTGATGATGCCTCGCACCGGAGGCGTACAGGGTCAACTGCTGCGACTTCTTACAGAGCCAATGACTCTAGAGGTGGCTCCCGTCGCTCCGCCTGGGAAGACAACATTTATGATGGCAGCACTAGTCGAAGACGCGGAGACAGTGATGTGGACAACTTGGGTACGAAGTTCGGCAAGACGACGCTTGGTGGCTCGGGCGCAAGTCCTTCGAGGCCCTCGGCTAGCAGCAAACCTAACTTTGGTGGGCAACAGAAAAGCAATTCAAGCCAGGCAATTGCTCTTTACACATTCAAAGGAGAACAACCTGGTGATCTACAATTCAAGAAGGGCGATGTGTTAGACATCATACACAAAACAGACACCACAGATGACTGGTGGACAGGAAGAAATCATGGTCGCAGCGGAATATTCCCTGCAAACTACGTGGAATTGATTTAGATGTCTGAGAATTACCTATCATGCATTAAACCCCCAAAAGCCTTGGAGCCGATGCATTGTATAAAAAGAAAGGGCAATGCATTTGAATAGATTAATGAATGTCGATTGTCCGTGAGAGCGCACCTTACTAAATCTTTAATACTTCTCTAACAAAGTGTTGAACAACAACTTTGCCTTCATCAAACGCAGGGTCTTCGTGTCTGTGGATCACGGCGGCGTGTGTGGCTTTAGTGTGTCGTATTATCACCGGATACTTGTTCCATTCCAACTTGTTGAGATTGTTCACAATTCTCTCCTGCTTGGCCGTTAAACGAACATCGAAGCTAGCTTGGGACTTCCCTTTGAGATCTAGTAGGACATTCGATCCAGGTTCAATAGTCAGGGGTTGACCACTCAGCGATTTTGATTCTTTTGGTTTCTTGTTCCTGCTCAACACACTATGCTGATAATCGAAGTAACTTTCGCCGTTCATGGCATCAAATATTGATTCAACGAAAGTATCGGTCAGATCCCTGACCCTCTCTCTGAAATCGAGAGATTGTCCTGAAGCTTGGGAGTTTACCGCAGATAGTTGATTGTCATCAGCCTCGAGCTCAGTCACATCGTTTTCTGCGCCATAATCCAAAGAATCTCCAACTGTTTTATAGAGCACCTCGAGACTCTCGGCCCCTTCGTTTGAGAATTCTCTCATCCGCTTATTGAGCATAATTCTTTGGCATAATGTATTTCCCAAAACATAAATGAGATAAATTGGGGCAGCGACCACTGATATTAAAGCAATTTTCAGCCAAGCAAAAGTCTGAAGCAAAAAGCGTTTCAAAGAGAATTGCTTGGTGGGAATTTCAACCCGGTTGAACTCAAGCGGTCTGGAAACATCAACAACAGTGGGCTCGTATCCTTTGATATATTCCAAAGCGTATGCACTCGTGCTCTCATTGACCATAAAGTTAAACGGATCGATGGGCGAGATGGAAGTTGTGTACCATGCGGTACGCCTGTCATTGATTGCATTCGCATACAAGTGTCTGTGATCAAATACACTCAATGCCTTATAGAATTTGGAGGCAGGATCAGCCATCCACTCGAGCAAAGGCAACTCGGATCCTGCACCAACAGCCATGGTGTCCTTGAGAAACAACTGCCTTCCTGTGTGAACCAACACCTGTGGAGCCACAAAGTTGTATAGACGGGCCGATAAAGACGTGCTTAGATTCAAAGCACCAACATGAGGCGTGACAAAGGTAGTGAAATGACATGGCCGTACTTTTTCAAAAAAGCCCTCGTGATATAGGATTCCTAACGCGTATCTGGAGACCAATCCACCCATGGAGTACCCCACAAGCGAAAACTTGACCACGTTCTTTCCAGAATTTTCGAGCTCCGCAGTATGTTCTTGAATTTCATCGGCGATACGTTTGCCATTGACATCGACTCCGTCGTAGGTGAGATACCCTGCGTGTGAGCCTGTCTTGTAGACAAGTAAGCGTTCCTGTGGATCTGCAGGGTTACACAGATGTTCAATTTGACTGGCTAGATAGCTCATGTGTGAAGGGTTACCCCATATTCCATGGACCAATACGACCAAATGATAAACCGTCATTGTTTAAATATTCTGTTCATGAAATAGTGAGTATTCTATTCATAAAAGAGTGGGATTTGTTGCTGCAGCAATATACGAAGCATGTGCACCTGATTAAGTGCAGACTGGGGAACCTATACACGAGCGATACTGTGCACACTGTTGGGTCCAGCTGCGAGCATGAGATAGTGCATTTTCGATAAGATGTTAGATCTAATGAATGTTTATTGAACAACGTATAAAAAGGAAGCGACATGATCCAAATCCCACTTGATGAAGAAAGGCAATGTTACATTACTTGCTGAAGAAAGCAATCTTGCTCACATTGTTGCTCAGTAATTACGTGCCTTGGTGATTAAAGGTGAAATGCGAAACTATAATGCGATAATGCGATACTATGATGTGCAATAAAGGTAGCTATGACAATTGTGAGCATTCAATATTGGCAAATTTTCAAAGAAGAAAATCGGCTTCTCTTACTATCTTTTCCAGCCGAGTTTTGTCACAATAAATACAGGATCTGATTTACGCCACGAAATACTAAATACAAGATTCAACCTCACCCAATTTGCACTCGCACCTAATCAAAGCATTTTGCAATCAAAAGCCCCGCAGCAACACCAACATTAAGAGAATCTACCAAATCGTCCCCAGAACGGCCCTTGTCCAAACCAACCAAGAAGTCAGAACGTAACTTCATATTGGCCCGCACACCTGAGCCTTCGCTTCCCAAAATCATCAACATGGGCGCCACGTTCATGAGCCCTGGCAAGTCCGAAGCCTCGATGTATTTGTTTGACACATGAGAGCGGTGTTTCTCTCTTAAAATAGCCAAGTCGTCTTCGCTCTGTCTCGAACTGGTGGTCACCACATTCCAGCCGGATCTTTTGGCGGCTTCCACGAAATGCAACGAGCGGTCAGCCTTATATATGGGCATGAGGTCAAGCGCGCCTGCAGAAGCTTTTGCTGCAACAGGACCTAGACGAGCAGACTCTGAATTGGGAATCACAAGAAAATCGGCTCCGAGATAGTATGCTGAGCGGATAATACTGCCCAAATTCTGTGGGTCTGTGATACCGTCCACGAACACACCCAAAGGAAATTTCTTCGCATTGGCGGCCGTCTTTCTGACTACCTGGAGTGTCTGCGCTTGTGGACTGTCAGTCTCTTCATCGTACACTGTCACCGAGTACAGTCCGCTTTCACCGTCAAAGTTTTTGTCAAGAGTGTGAATCTCGGGAATATACAAGGGCTTTGTTTCCAACACTACTCCGTTGTGCACACCGTTGGAGCTTAGGGTGTTCATCTCGCCCTTGGTCTTTTTTTCCACCACTCGAACACCAAACTTCTTGGCGAGCCGAAGAATCTCGTGCGTATGCTCTTTCAAATTGTGGATGTAAAGAGTGCTGAAGGCGGCCCGCTTGCCTGCAGTAAGCGCCGACATCACGGGATGTGTGCCGAAAAGGTACTCGGCAAGAGGATTCAAAGCTGGGCGAGGCTGTCTGCGGGTGTCGTATTCGTCTCCCAACTCGTGCTTTCGCCTCTGTTCTCTGAGCGACCTTTGCCGGGTGACCTTGTCATCCAACTGCTTTCTCTTCTCGGGGGAGATATTGCCGTATTTGCGTATGAAGTACTCGTGCTTGGAGATCTTTAGCTTGTCCCATATTTTCTCGCTTTCCTTGCGGTTTCCGCCACTTTTGAAAGAATCATCGAAATTTTTTAGACCACTTCTCAGATTGTGAGGCTTGAACACGGGCTTGATTGCGTGTATGGCACGGCTCGTGTGGAACCTTCTCATAGTCAAGTAGTAAAGATCTGCGCATCGGGCATCTTTCAGCGCACCTCCACACTATGTACGCACTCGCGATGCACCGGTATGCACTTCTTCTACAGGTATGGAGAGCCATGAATAAGCAACATGTGATCTCAAAGCCAAATATGATCTAAAGGAACCTTATCTCTGATTACACAAAAAATCAATATGTGGTTTTGGTCTTGGCCCAATAAATAAACTTTTGATTTCAGGATGCTAAATTCTAGGACCAAGTACTACATGTATCTCTCACAATCATGATATCTTCGCCTGAGAGCCCTGCTTTCCTATACCAACTTGAAATATAATATTACGACCTGCTCTAACAAGTCGCGATCTAGCGAGGCTAGAATAATACACCTTTCGTGGAGGGAACATCGTTGGTTCCGTTCAGGCTGATGGCCTCTTTAATGGCGATTGCCAACGCTTTGAATGCACTCTCAGCCCTGTGGTGATCATTGAATCCCCGAAGGCAATCCACGTGAAGTGTAAGAGCAGCTCCCTGTGCAAAACTTTCCAAGACATGAGGAATCATCTCGGTGGACAAGTCTCCAATTTTCTCCCGCTTTAAGCCCAACTCGACCACAGCGTAGGGCCGGTTAGAAAGATCCACCACCGCACGACTCAACGCTTCGTCTAGCGGCGCAAATCCAGATCCGAACCTCTTGACACCTCGCACGTGACCTAGCGCTTTGTGAAAGGCTAGGCCCAAACTGATGCCCACATCTTCGGCTGTGTGGTGGTCGTCGATGTGCAAATCACCAATACATTCCACAATAAGCGACCAGCCTGAATGTTTGGCGAGTGCATGGAGCATATGATCCAAAAATCCGATTCCTGTTTGGACGTTGATGACCTGGGTTTGGGTCTGCTGAGAGGCATGTTCTTCGTCTGCCTTTTTGGTTCCAAAAATGGACTTTTCTACCTCGATAAAGCCGCCATCGAGGGAAAGAGCAATTTGGATTTTGGTTTCGTTGGTGTCTCTCGATAGAGAAGCGAATCTGCGTGCCATTGTGGGATTTGCCTGTGGTTAGAGTTGTAGTGGGAGGTCAGTTGAAAAAAGGTTGATAAAGAGTCATAATGCGCGTAGATAAGATTTTGGCTGCGCTCTGGTGCCAATCTTGAGAGTGAAATCTCTAAGAAGAGATGAGCGACAAAATGTGATATCTGCCTTTGAAAATCTTAAACATATTTCGTTCTTGCAATATTGCGATCAGAAACGCCACACTTGGCGTCCAGCCACATTGTTTGGGCAGCGCCTTCATAGTGGCGAAATAACATGTGTGCTTCCTAACCATTCGGCAATGGTCTGCGCGGGCACTAAAGCATTATGGCTAATGATGTTCAGCTAATTGACGTGCTGACGGCTAATTCTGTTGCGTAACGCAGTATCGGTTTTTTCCAAACAATTCACAAGACGGAGAACCCAATCTTCTCAATTTTGTATATTCCTTTTATTTGCTTTCTTTGTAGCTCTTGAGCTATTCTCCTAAACAAGTATTTTGCCTGAAGCAGTTTCTAAAGCGCGACCTTTGGACTAAGCTTGCAGATCCAACTACCGCGACTTCGATTTCCACCGTAATCCCTTCCTTAAGTCAGCTCTTTAAGCCACTACATTCCAGAACCGACTCAAATACTTTCTTCTCCCTGTTCGTCACACATAGAATAAATTCTAAGCGAGGCGGAATACGGTAACCGCTGATTAGGGTTCTTTCAAGACGAATCACATGGACGTGAAGAGATTCAAACACATTTACTTCTAGGTCATTGGCCCCAACCCTCATCCAAAAAAAGCCCCTATGTTGAGCACCTCTTCTTACCAACGGACCAAGGTAATTGGCCAGGGAAAGTTTGGCGTGGTCTACAAAGGCTATCACAAAAAAACAGAAAAGGCTGTCGCCATCAAAGTTCTAGAACTCGACACCAAGTACGACGAGGTAGTTGACGTGCAGCAAGAAATACAGTTCTTGGCAGATCTCAAGAATTGCCCCAATGTCACCCACTACTACGGCTCCTTTTTGGACGACACGAAACTATGGATCATAATGGACTACTGCGCTGGTGGCTCTCTAAGAACCCTTTTGAAAGCTGGCACTTTGGAGGAAAAGCATATTGGAGTCATAACACGTGAGGTTCTCATGGCACTACAGGCGGTCCACAAACTTGGGGTCATTCATAGAGACTTAAAAGCCGCCAACATACTCATCACCAACGAGGGCCAAGTGCAAGTTTGTGACTTTGGCGTCGCTGCACAACTCACTGCAAACTCAAACAAGCGCACGACTATTGCAGGTACGCCATTTTGGATGGCCCCGGAGGTCATTCGAGAAGGCGACAATTATAACGTCAAAGCCGACATCTGGTCATTAGGTATCACTATTTACGAACTAGCTACAGGCAACCCGCCCTACTGCGAAAAGGGTGCTTCTTGGGCCATGGCTATGATTGAAAAGCAGGCTCCTCCCCGATTGGAAGGTCGAGAATATCCCTTGGCATTAAAAGAGTGTATTGCGCTTTGTTTGGACGAAAATCCTGATGAAAGACCTTCCGCTGATGAATTGATGAAATGCAAGCTTGTGAAGCAGTACAAAAACCTTCCTACCGCAACTTTGAAAGAAGTCATCTCTCGCTATCTTTTATGGAGAGACCGCAACTCATCCCGAGACTCTGTTTACGTCCATCCAGATGACGCAAGTAATATTGCCGAGTCTGGCTTAGAGGTGAAATGGGATTTCGACTCTTTGAGTTCAAGAGAATATATCGTTGAGAACGACATTGATATAGAGGTTGCGGAAGACTATGATCATTCGAGATTTAATGATTACACCATGAATGCCGAAACTTTGCATTATAACGCCCCTACTTTCCGCTTGAACGACACCTTGACGAATAACAACCCCCTGCTAGCCACAAACTCTACGGGAATGTTGGGTTCAACTGATGACCGTAACCTGTCACTCCAATACAAATCTAGCACGCATGGCACTTCAAAAACAGGTACACACCCCGTGAAAAACGTCACCTCACCTATTCCCAAGTCTTTAATATCACTTTTCGAAGAAGATGATGATGATCAAGAAGATACTACAGGTAACTCGGGCTCAAACTTTGACTTGCAACGGGTTCCAAACATAACTTTGCCGGATTCTTTGCCGATGAGGTCACCGACCATTGAGATCCCTGATATGGAAAATTTGTCTAAACTTGCCTCTGCAGCGAGAAAGACATCTTTTTCGGCTCCTCCGACGAAAGCCCAACCCGCTCACACCTCTCCACATAACACTTTGCCTACTCTTGATAAACCTCCAACCTTGAATCAAACGCTTTCGAATGGGAGTAGTATCGAGCCGAGACTAGGGTCGCCAATTGCAGGAAAAAGGAATCGCAAGCCAACTATTTCTACCACCGGAAATTCTTTTTCCTCTTATTTAGATCAGTCAGGTCCAAGAACACCTCCTTATGTTCCAGATCATAGCCATTCAGAAAAAGATTCGCCTACACCAATGATAGGAAGCTCAAATCCCAACTACTCTGATGCCTCCCTAAACAGCAGCCCGTCCAAATCCATGAGAGCGCTTCATTCAACGAACAATCCAATGTTGCAGCCCATTAACTTCAAGCTCAATAGTGAAATTAATTCAGCGAAGCCACTGAACAACTCAATGAGCTCCATTGCTTCTTCGGTTGCCTCTCAATCAAATCATCCGGGGTCAAGCAACAGTGCTAGCACCAGTGTCTCGAACTTAGAATTGCCAAAAGGGACCAAGAGCAAGAGGGAAAAACCATCTCTTCGCATACAAATGCCGATACCATCAGCATCATTCAATCCGTTATCTGCATTGACTGGAGACAGTCATGAATCCAAACGCACAGACAGCAACGTTAACCAGTTTGGAATCAACCCGTCTTTGGTGGGAAGTGTAACATCAATGACACCGGTGGCTGAAAAGGATATTCAATTGCATGATGGCATAGAGCCAAAAGGCCGTATGGCTGATATGCATGGGAGTGCCACGCGCTCCAACTCTCAAAAACGACTCGTTACCACGCCAGGCCCCGCTTCTGCTCCTATAACAGGCTCGTTCAGTGGTATAGATACGGGCATAACTCGAAACCAGTCTACATCTAAGTTGACGATGAAAAAAGCCCTGAAATTCCCAATGGTTCCTCCTTTAGACGGTGAGTTATTCATGGACTCGACGCCCAAGGCAAGAATTGTGGGTGAATTAGAAAACTTGGTGTTGTTGTTCAAGCAGGGTCTTGATTCGCTAGAAGAGTCCTTTTAAGAGAGAAACAAATATAGCAATTCGAAATGTTATCATATTCTTTAAATAGAATTCTACTTCTTTTACCGCTATTTGAGTTCAATACTAGTCATGTATGAATGATTATTCTAATGTAAGCACAGTATACCAAAAGTAGTGCGAAGCTCAAGTAATAATAAAGAACTTGAACTCACGAGCTCAATACCTGAACGCCACAAACTCCCAATGCCTCCTCGAATGAGACGTCGTATCACGACGGCAAAAAGAGAAGAGATTGAGAACGAGCAAAAGATTCTAGATAAAACGATTGTGCGTCCCTTCGAGACTTTAAACGGTCTACCTATCTCATATAATGAACCACCACATGGAAAGTATGAGGAAATCCTCAAAAACCCTCTCACAATTAAGGATTCAGCTGTACTTTACAATTCTCTCATTAGATCCAGGAATACATATGTTCATCATGCACCTATGTTCAAATTGCACTGGGTGAAGCAAACAACCTATGCCAAAAAACTTGCCGAAATGGACAAAGAGAGACAGAAGGAAATCTTAAAGGATTCCAGCAACAAACGCAGATTTGCCAAGGCAACCACAAACTCGCTAGAGGCGAGGACACGGACACCGGTTTTGAGTGCTGATGTGAATGCTAGAGATGTAATGTCCAAATTATGTGAAGCCTCCATGACCCTAGGGCCTCATACGATGGACATCCGGATATTCATTGCAAAAGACGCTAGATCCGAGAAGTCACGAGCTATAGAGGAAATCAAGAAATTTGGCGGCAAACCAGCCGATAGTTCACCATCAAGTGTGGCCTCACCTATGCCAATAAAGCAAGAGTTTGACCAAAAGATCGGAATTCATAGTGGTCTGTCTACAAGCAACATAGCTTCCCTGCAGAATCCGCCTCCCGATGCCACACGATCCATTGGCGGAAGTCTTCCAAAGCATGACACTCACTCCGTTTCCCCAAATAGTGTGAGACCTAGTTCCAGCCAACAGAAGGTGGCCACAACTCCACCTCAAGCCACATCTGCACCCACTGCAGAGGTGGAAAAATCTGAATCACCAGAAGCAAAAGAGGAGACAGGCGCCTTACAAAAAGATAGTAACGATGAAGCATCGGATTCTTTGAGTGCTGGAAAAAGTAACCCACAACTTTACAAGAGTCAAGGAAGCCCAGCCATTAGTAATTCAGACAACATAATTATTGGAGCCAGGGGCTTCAGCTCTAAAGCTACGAGCCTTGATTCTGGTCCAAAGGGCGAAAGCAAGTCTAGCTCCAGTGCCTCCCAAGCTGCTAAGCCTGAGGTCGCTCAGAACCAAGAGCCCAATGGAAAAACCTCATCAAAAGAAAATGAAAATACTGCAAAACCTATCACCCCTACTCAAACCCCAGAAACAGCTGGTTCCAAGAGCAGCGCTACAGAGCTGGGACGACAAATAAACCAATCAAAGCCCGCAGTGGCCAACCGTCCGTCGACTGCAAATTTGCAGTCTATTGACAACACAATCATGATTTCGAACTTAAATGCTATTGCCAAAGTCGACCTTTCATTAAATGATCTTATGAAAGAAGTTGCTCTGGGAAAAGCTTCGGAGGTTCAGATTTCCACATTTAAAAGATACATCGAACGCGCAAAACAAATGGGCCCTCAACCTCACCATGCGGAGTTGTATTACTCAAAGGGTCTCCCCCTTCCACCCAATTTTCCGAAACCTTACCTGCCCAGGCCAATAGACAGAAGGCCTCCTGCGCTTCCTAGATTGAAGGTTCACAATCCAATGAAGCTCACGGCATTTCAAGAAAAGTATTTGCACAATGCAACTCTTGTCTTTGAATTTCTCGAGAACCCTAACGTCAGATACATTATTCCGCAGGACTCCATCTGTGAGGTTCTTGACCCAGAGTATCCAGCACCAGCAGATGCTGAAGAAGGCACAGACTACAATGATGTTCTTTTTAGTCATATCTGGGTCCATAATATCGAAGAAATGGAAAGATTTGAGCAAAACCAGCGTGAGTATGAAGCTGAGGTTTCTAAAAGAGAGGAAGAGGAGAAGCTCTTGAAAGAAGAGGAGCAGAAAAAGAACGAAGAGCAAAATGGTGCCGGAGAGGCTGATGGGGCCGTTGATGAGGTGCCCACCACGGAGATACGGGCTCTGAGAACAAAGAAAAGGGCACCTCCTCCAAAGAAGAAGAAGCAGTTGGTTCCTCCTGAAGAGCCAACAGCAAGGTTCACTACATTCTCCTTCACGGTTCATAACATTCCGTCTCGTTACATCCCGATTGTCAAGAACAGTATGAAGCCTCTCAAGCAAGTTCAAGAGAAGATGCAAAAGATACTATCGACTGGTAATCGGGTGACTAGTTTCTACTTATGGTATCAAGTAGATGCGAGATTAGACGAAAGTTTTGCAGAAGAGTTGAGAATTGCCGCAGTGGAGGAAGAAAAGAAGATGACCGGATTTGTTCCACCTGTTGAACCCAAGAAACGAAAACCCAGGGATTACAAAGCAATGAGAGCGAAGAAACTCAAGGAAAATACTGCAGAACTGGAAAACGGCATCCACAAAGCACCCGGTTTTGAGCAAACGCCTCAGATTCCACCTTCTTCTGTCCCATCGGTTGACGCGGGACCTAATTAATTGACGGCTTGGCTTCTGTCAATTGAAATAATTCATTATAGATTTTTCTAATCGGGTGTATATTATATTTACAGGTGTTTTATCACATTCAAAATTGACATCACATCAGAGGAAGGCTCTTCCTTATTCCTCTCGTAGATACTTCTGAGGTTGGGGTTAGATGGGACGTAGTTTGACGCTGACATACCAATGTCCGAGCTTTGCATCCAAGTACCGACTTTAACACCGTCAACAAGCATTCTAACCGAACCTGTTGGGGTCATTTCTGCGTCACTCACTTTGAATGGAAGAACAAACTGTCTCGAGTGCTTTCCGGGAGCATTTTTGATGTAGTTAGATTGCAATAAAGTAGTCCTATCGTTTACTCCACTGATAATACCACCGATGGCGGCCTCTCTTTCTCTCACTAGTCTACCAGGAACGATAGTGCCGTGTTTAACACCATTGGGAGTATTGGAAAGTCTTCCCGTTTGGAGGAATGAAAGACCTGCTGTGCCCTGAACGCTGCTTCTAGAACTGTTATTCGACTTCGAGCCGAATTTTCTAGTAAAGTCTTTAATCGAGTGTTCTCTTTTCACCACGCTCGGAGAAGATGCAATGAAGTCTTTCAATAGTTGTTCAAGAAGCGTGAGGGATGATTTGGATAATGCGGTTTCTGGACTATTTTGGAGAACCCACTTTTTGAACTCAGAGTTGAACTCGGGGTTTTTTGCAAGAAGCTTCTTGACGTCCTTCAAGGACGCATTTGGGTTCAAGTTGAACTTCGTGAGAATCGTCTCGCTTGAGCCAAGATCCTTGTTATTCAATGTATGATTTGAATCCCATGCAAAGAGGGGATTTTGCTGGTTGTATGATTTCTTCAAAACAATTCCCGACTCTTGAAATCTAGTACGAGTGTAGTGAGGCCCCGAATACTTTTCGACATCAGGCATGTTCTTGAAATTATCAATGTCGTTGTAAGCAATGTGCGATCTCCCGATTTGCTTTGGAAGGGCGGACTTCAAACCAAAATTAGATCTCTTGGCACTCTCCTTAGGCGTATAGATGACTTGATGGGTGGGAGTCGAAACGCTGGGGCCTCTCAACCGCTTGCTTGTTGGCGTGGCCACTTGGGCCAATTTGGAGTTTTTGAACAACCTAAACAATTCTTGATTGTTCATGTTTGGTGTGCAACTCTAGTAGCGTAGTGACTTGATGAAATGATTTGCAAGTTTTTTTCGCTCGGTGGTTCTGGTGTCTAGGTGTGTAATTCGCGCAAGCTCCGTACTAACAGGCGTACGCAAAGGTTACACCGAAACGTCCAACCTCTGGAGTGCGGGTGATTTTATTCAAATCTAGCTTCACACCGGTACTCACCAAGAAATCTTTGTAGCGACCCACCCATAGAAGTTTGAGCATTCTATCACTGATGCTTGTGGATGCTTTTAAAACACTCGAGAAATTACTCTCTTTCACGAGGTTTTGAAAAGCACTCATGACTTCATTGTCATCTTGAGCGAAGTTTCTGAGAAGGGGAGAATTGATACGATAACTGCCATCACGTCTTTCGACCGGATCGAATCCAATGCTTGAGTTATGAGTAAACGAGGGTGCTAATGTATCGTGATGGATGGACACCAGCTTGGGATTGATGTGATCAGGTGAAGAAACAAGAGACTTATCGTGATCTCTGAGAGCACGTGGTCTCAAAGCAGCCTTGAACTTGTTGTTTGAGAAAATGGCAGAACTCTTCAGAAAGTTGTAGAGCTCTATGCCTAACGACAAGTTGCTTGCGTATGAGAACCAGTTGAAGTCATACTTGGAACACACTGTGGACGAGACGGAAGTTTTAACATTGTAAGTTGATGAAACATGACCTAAGATCGGATTGCAGCTTAGAGTCATTGTGAGAGGTTTTCCGGTTAGTGTAGAGCGTGTAGAATAGCGTATAGCAGTGGATAAGCCTGGGCTCATCGATCTGGCAGCGTACCATAGTTCAGTTCCAACAGAAACAACCGAGTTGTCGAATTTAGGGATAATGGATTGAGATTTCTGGGATTCGCCGAAATTGTATAGACACCGGAACCCTATCAAGGCCTCATTTGTGGAGTAGATATACTCACGAGAAAAATGTGGGTTGTTTTCCTGGAGATAAAAAATCACCGTGCCATTACGCTTTACCAAGGGATTGCTTATACATTTCACCAATAGCTGTAGGTTTGGCGTAATCCTTTTGATAAGCATAGCTTCGAGTGCGGTACCAGGGAAGTACATCCTTCCGTATAAGAGCGAGGCTGTTCTTGGCACCTTAGATTTCTCAAAGCTCAGTATACCCTTTGCGTTGTGTTGATTTGATGGCGGATTCAACGCTGCAGGCAGGGAAGCATAAGGCTCTATGATCCTGAACCCAGAAATCGCATCCTGCAACGAAATGTCTCTGGTTCCCGAAGCATTTTTGATAGGGGTACTCGAATATAGATATGCCAAGGAGCCATTGATTGCCTGGTGGTTCAGTATCGTCATCGACGACGCCAGATAGTTGGTGGCCTGAGACAGAACTTCAAGTCTAGACCCATTAGGAATGCTGAAATCTAGCATGGCGTTTGAGGTCGCCAGGATATTGGCAAAAATGTTATCTTCGTTCCATGCTGTGCTTTTATGAAAGCATTTTTGGAGATATTCCATGTGGTTATACATGGATTCGTAGAGTGTTCTGGAGTTCCAAACAGCCGCGCGTGCGTCCTAAATGTAGTAGTAGGTTTGATATGGTGTATACAGTCGTACCTACAAATGGCCAAATGGGGTTAAATCGCTACTTGACGGATGAATACTCTATAGCAAATAAAATGTTTGTAGCAATGAGATGCTTTGTAGCAAATTAAACTATGTGCTCTTGTGAAGAGAGAACTTTGAAGCCCAAGCTATGTAAATTCCAGGTTGAATTACTAAGTTATGTGAAATCCACATTTGACACCTAAGTTATGGTTTGAATCGACTTCAAGTCATTGAGATTTTCAATCAAATCATTTATAGCGGGAAATTCGGGGCGAAACAACTCCGCCTTCTGATTCAAAGTCAAGCTCGGAACACCGTCCAGCAAGCTGGAGAATTCAGACTCGTCTGCCAAGTAGAAAATCAAAAACTCAATCACTTTAAAGTACAAGTTTTGTTGATTTGGCCCTTTGCTTGCCTCCTCAGACGGAATCAAATTCAAGTGATGCACGATGATTTGGCAGCCGTTGTTCGCTTCAAACATGCGCATGTTTCTCTGATTTTTGAGTAGAATGTGGATAAGAAGAGAGAGAAATGAAATGCATAGCGTCGTAGAATACAACGGGTTCTGAGGGTTGAGGTATGACAAGATCAATACCATGTTCGGCCGGCGATTGAAGAGTTTTTTGGAGTCGTTGTGTATAAGCACAAGTCCACACAAGTGGCGGGATGCCAAAGCAATGTGCTTTTCCTGAATAGGCTCTCCACTATGTAGAAACGTCTCAAAGGCCACAAGTAGAGCAGATACAATATTATACTGAAAATTGTCTTGTAGGCTTCGTAAACCCGTGAGCTTTGAGTCCAGGGATCCTGTCTCGTGGAACACGCGTACTGACGGCACCAAACCTGAGAGAAAAGTATCTAGATTGTAAATTCCATCGACTACCAAGTTGCAGTCATCGGAGCACAATTTATCAATGAGAGCCTCGATGCTCCTTCTCATGGCTTCGGCTTCTCTAGGCATGACCTAATGTATCTTTAGGATTATTGAAATATAATGGAAATTGGGATTATTGTATGGAATTAACTAGGTGGTCTGGATTATGGTCCAAAATTGGAATGATTAATTGGAACCTTTGGTCTATTTGGATATAATGACGAATGCTGCACACATGATTAATTTGTAGGTGCGACTGTAGCTCACATGAGCGTTGACAGGTGTGCATGGACAGAAACCTGGCCTCAAAGATCATTATGATAAAACAAATTTCTTCATAGTTCAAAAGAAACTTCTAATGAAGATTCTCTATACAAATACTAAAATTCAATCTTCATTCGTCGAAAACCTCTTTATGTCACAAGTAGTGCCTGCAACAGGAAAGTGTAGGGCACCGTCCCTGCGTGTACCTTATGTACAGCCCCACCCGCGTATCAGCCGCTCCTACTAAAAAGTGTACCCCGAGCAAAACACTCGAAATCAGAACAGCACATTGGCATAAAACCTCCATTGATTTTTTATATATGGAATGCCAAACTCGTCCGTCCTCTGGGGCTGTTTTGCAGCGGTGGTGCTGTCAGGCGTGCAGTCTTTAGGCATCACTCTCCAACGCAAATCTCATGTTCTTCCATACCCCCACGAACTTTCAGACGATTCCGTGGTCAGTCTCAGAAGAGATGCACATATATCCAGCGAGCCTGACTCAGCACGTCATACACACACCCACAGACGAAACTTGTGGCTCGTGGGTTTTTTTCTCTTCATCACAGCCAACATTTTTGGTTCCTTGGTACAACTCACCACATTGCCTCTTATCATCTTGTCGCCACTACAGAGTATAGGGCTTATCTTCAATTCTGTTCTTAGCTGTTTGCTATTGCCCGGGGAGCATTTTACCTGGAAGCTCGTCTTCGGCACTATGGTGATTGCCTTTGGTGCGTTCATTGTCGCCTATAAAGGTGGTAGCGCCTCTGCACCGCCCTCGGACATCGGCACCGACGAGAGGTTCCGCATAGTTGTGGAAAAGCTCTCAAGGCCCGGGTTTTTGGCCTGGTGGCTCTTTACGTTTCTCTTCATGGCAGTATTGGTACGCATAAATTGGGGTCTTGGCCGCAGAATCAAAGCCTTGCGAGTGGAGCCGGCCAAATGCTTTCGGAGAACTCTCCGCCAGGGGCCCGATCCGGCTTCCCGCTTGGTATTCTCCAAGGGTATTCTATATGGGCTTATAAGCGGAACTCTTACTGCGCACACGTTTCTCTTTGCAAAGTCAATGGTGGATGTCTTCGTTGACTCGCTTATCCTGCGATCGAGCCCCAAGAGTCTGTACACATACTTAATATCTGTGATGTTGTTGACACTAACGTTGGCGATAGTTGGAATGCAACTCGTGGCCTTCAACTTGGGCTTGTCCCATATTCTGACTGCCATCTTATACCCATTGTGTTTCTTGGTGTACAATTTGGTGAACCTTATCAACGACTTGTCATTCAACAGTCTTTTGAGCCACGGATACATTACTGTTGGCGAGTTGATGTTCGTGTTGTTTGGTTTGGCCAATGTTTTATTCGGGGTGATTTTAATAAGTTGGGATAGTGCTTTTTCCAAGCCGGATTATTCCAAAGACGAAAATAGGCAATTGATGGCTGCTAAGTTTCCCTACGAGCAGTTGTACAAGGAGAGCGAACCCCGGGTTTTGTCATATGAGGAGAATGAAATCGTGTTGGACTTCCAACTTGGCGCTTTTGGGTATAGAGACTAGCTATACGGAGCGCCTGCAGTCAAGTGTACTCCCTCAATAGTGGCGGTGAGTCGCATACATTCTGCGCTATATTCAAAGACAGGGTCTGCTTCAATACAAGGTATATAAGTAGGATAAATATAGATTCAAGTACTCACGATTGCAATCTGGTTGCACATATGCCTAGAAGCTGCGAAAATCAAGATCGCGCTTTCGTGCAGACTGGAAAGCGATGCTTAAATAACTCTCCAATACTGCTAATTATCAACTCTTATGTCAGCAAATTCGGCAATTACGCCGTACCGGTCGATCCAAGATGTGCTAGAGTTGAAGAAAATCTTTTATGAGCCCGACCGCTCCACACTGTCCTTGGAAGATGGAGTCAGAATGGTCCATTTATGGCACACCAAGGGCCAACTTCCTCATGGCATAAACATGACTGCATTAATTATCTCCATTCGGTTGAACGACCCCAAATACACTGCAGGTGCTCTGCAGTCTCGTTCTGCTCTCTATGCGTTGCGGGCGGCATACTCCAGTGCCTTAATATCTTTGGTCAACGGACTATTAGATCCATTCCAGGGTGATGTGGCCTTCCCCATTCTGCTTCTAGCGAAAAGAATCAATCTCCCCAATTATTTTGTGGAATTCAGACATGCTGCTACACACGACGTTCTTCCCTCTCTTGAGGCGTTACGCCTATTAGGGGAAAAAGCTTTAGCCTGGCTAGAGGACAATTACTGGACGGACGATAATTTACTCGACGTGCCATCGGCAGATATTGAGGCCTCGGCCGGAAGAATAGCGTCGCCTCCTTCAAGGTCTGATTGTGTAGCGCTTATAAAGCTATACAAAAACAATCAGAAACGGGGAATCGATAACACCACAGCGCTTGCTCAGCTACAGGTGCTTTCGAGGGACCAGGGCCAGTGTAGTATATTGGGGAAACTACTTCTAAATTCAAGGGTTCTTCTTTCCAACTCGGCTCCGTTCCCAAAACTCAAGTCTCTTTATACACCTCTCATAGGTGTGCTACTGGACGCGTTCCTCTTGCACTTGTTGGTGGGTTTGATAGCACAATGCTTCGCTGCACACCGAAAAACGGCCAACCGTGAAATAGTACATGGCTGGATCAATCTTCTTATTCAAAAACTCCCTGGTTTTGAGTATCCGGTACGTTCCTTGCACACTTTCCAAACTGCACAGGAAGTCAAGACCTACTTGGAAAATTACATGGGAATGCTCGATGATGAATGCGCCGCATCCTTGAAGGGTTCCCTCAGTGGAAAACCCAAAAAGGTTTTCAGTGCTGCTCCTCTGTTGGAAGAATTGTTGAAGGGACGGGGTTCCTCAGACAAAACAGAGCCCAGACTGGCCACGGTTTCTACGTCGCCGACCCCACAATCCAATGCGGAAGTCGAAAAAGAATCAAGTGACGTAAAAAGACAGAAGCGAATAAAGGCATCGGTTTTCACAAAGTTTACTTCATGGCAGCCGATGCCGTTTGGTAACTACCCATCTCAGGCGGCCTCGTAGTCCAGTTTGTGGTGCACGGGTGCGCGTTCTCGCTTATCTGATAGGGATCCATTGTCTTACGCCACAATTAGAGGCGTTTATACACTATCCAATCTTCCCTTATAGCAAAGATATCATATTAGTGTCCAAACGGTCCAAATTCGAAAACAGATCCGTCATATGGCGACTCACATAGTTTCCAGTCTCTGAACAACCTGGCCCTCAGAGAACCATTTAAATAGTTGCATTCATGTATTCCAGCTGGATTCCCCAGAATATACAAAAGAGGCTTCTACTCTATATTCTACAACAACTCTCCTTATTTTCGGAAGTTGATCTTCCCAATTTAGAGGAAGTTTCCCTCAATAATATCCACCTACGTTCTGTTTCCATTGATCCAGAGAAGTTTGATAAGATCCCCGGGTTCAGACTTCGCCATGGAACCATAAAAGACTTCACTTTGACCGGCGGTGTTGTTGATGGCGTGAACATTGATATCTCCGGTGTCGATTTAGTTGTGGCTCCAAACTTCGACAACATTAAACAAGATTTAAGAGATGTGGAGACCTCTTTGGCCCAAAGTACCGCTGAGCTCTCACAGGTAATTATTGACGACGGAGTCATCGATGAGGGTGAATCCCACGGGCAAGATAACACTGCAAGCGGTAATATACCCTCAAATGGTACAGATGAATCGTTACTCAATCAAGACTCTGCCCAGCCCGCTGATAGAAGATCTTCGTTTTCTGGAGGAATGATGACGAAAGCTCTCGATATGGCTTTGCTGCGTATTCGAGTCTCAGTCAAAGGCATCAAGATAAAAATGATTATTGACTCTGTCGATTTGGAGATATCTATCGAAAGTTTCTCATTTGATAGCAAAAATGGAGTGCGGTCTTTGAAATTTCAAGGCATCTTCATATCTACATTGAAGCCGATGATCAATCCCGGAAACACAGATTCACAAGCCTCCTCCTCAGGTGAAGCTGGCTTCACCTCGAGTTCCGATTCAGAATCATCTTCGGGCTCCGATCTCGAATCTGATGACGCTGGATTGATGGAGAGCAAAGTATTTTCAAAGGAGGAAGCCAGTTCCATATACATGAGTGCCGTCTCACTGCAATTTGATAAGCCAGAAAATCAAACCGACAATATACCTTCACGTCAAGTGATTCTTATCTCTATCGATAGAATTGATGCAAAGTTCGAGAAACTATTACCGGCGTCTGACATGCGACTCGAAATCGGAAATATAAATGTTGCTGCCGTGCCACTAATTCCGGCTTTTTCTTTGATATTTAGCAAACTTGCTAAATCAGTCAAGCTCAAAAATCACCAGCTACGAAAGAGCAATTTTGCTCAGAGATCTGTGAAACCCAAGAGCTATCCCATTGATGTGAAAAATATTGATGTAGCAATCTCCGATCAAGCCCGACAATATTTTGACAATATGACTATCAACGGGATTAAGATTGGAATCACCTCAGCCTTGAACCCGTGTGGTTCGTTCGCATCCACCAAGGATGACTTGGAAATCGATTTTAGTAACATAACCATTAAACAAAAAGGTTCTGATCTTATATATGGTGGTGTTGAAACTTTGGCAATTTTCAAGTTTGAAGAAGGAACGAAGCTCAAAATTTTTTGTTTCGACTCCGTTCCGAGTGATCAAACAACGGAAACACACTCCGCACAATCTTCCAAAGCCGATCTAAGATTTGAATACATAATCAAAGGAATGAATGACGCAAAGGCGGTCCATCGGTCCCAAACTGAGGAATTGACAATCCTACTTCACAAGCAAGGAAAATTTGTTTCGGATGTTTCAACTATGCAGTGTTTGCTCAACTTCTTGATAGCTGTTAACCAGATGAATAAAGAACTTTCTACATTCATCAAGGATCTAAGTCAGATGAATGAGCTCACACAAATTTCCGATGATTCACCCATGCTTCAATTTCAACAAAATCCCGGGTATGGAGAAAAAACTCAAACCCAAAATGAACCGCAGATTTTATTGCAAACTGCCACATTGGAATTCACATTGCAGTTATCAGGGGACTCAACTTTCAAGGTCACAATTCTGCCACTATCCTTTGATAAACTCCGAGATCAATTGAATGTGCACCGCGTCTTATGCACGTACGCATGCCACGAAAACGAAGTGGATGTTTTGTCCATTTCACGTGTGGCCATCAAACTTAAGTCTAGAGAATTCCAAGCTTTTAAGTTCTCAACATCGAGAGAAGTTCCAGAGAGAGCCGCTTTCTCGACTTCTACCTCGGTACATGTTGGAGATATTGAATTCGATATGGATTTCTACCTTCTCAAAGAGTTAACAGCTGATTTTACTTCTTTCTTCGCCAATCTAAGTCTACGGAATGAACGCGTAAATTTTGTGGAAAATTATTTTGGCAACTACTCAGATACACATAAAGAAGGAAATACATCAAAGTCATTTATGATCAATCCTGGTCGTTCTTTTAGAGGCAAAAGCGGCCAGGTGGGGTTCGGTGCACCAAAGAGAATTCTGGTGTCGTTCAAGGTTTCCGTCAAACTTTTACACGTCAAGATTAGAGACATTCTTGGGAGTTTTGGGGACGTCAACTTGAAACTTAGTGACGCCATGGTCTATCAACTCAGCACTGATTTGATGGGACATATCAATGAAATGTCGGTCGAACGCCTTTTCAAAGGAAAGATGCAACCATTAGTTTCCCAAAGTCTTGTTGAAGATTATCCCATGATTTATTTAAGTTACTCCCAAGCCAGGCCTGCTCCTGAAGTAATCTTTCGACGTTTACAACTTGACTACTACACAGAATTCTTGCAAGAATTTCAAGATTTAAGACTAAAAGTCCATCAAGATAACTTGACTACTCCTTCAAGTCAGACGACATCCTTCTCCTCGGATAAACTTAATTCTGAATCACGTCCCAACGACATGAACTCGAAACCATATGGCGGCAACTTCGAGGTTCATTTCACGAGTCACAATTTGGTTTTGGGTGTATCACCCTTGAAACTACCTAGTAAATTGAGCTGTATCATTAACAAAGGAACGGTGTGTCTCTCCGTTAACAAAGGAGAGATACTGTTAAAACACACATTTCGGGATATAAGTGTTTTGCTACTGGATGAGACATCAAATTTACGTTCCAATAGTTCAGCGCAAATTTCAGGATTGGTATCTCAATTCGTTTCTATGGGTTACGTTTTAATCGGCTCAATAACCTCATTGCATCTTGGCGTGATTCTCCTGTCTTACATCTCACACGATGCAAGTGCTATGGTGTCAAATGATAATTGCTCTTCAGTCAATGCGAAGATCAATGTGGATGATGTGAGGCTTTCGCTTTGTGCTGATTCGTGTCACACACTCTTGCAAACTGTGAGTGACTTGAAAATTCCGGTGATTTTTGCAGAAGAGGACAGATTTAGGGTCAACGCCGAGCCAGGCTTCAAATGGCCAGACGAAATTTTCGAAGAATTACAAGCTTTTGGAAGTGTTAAAACTCCGAGTGCAGCCATCAGTGTGCCTCGTGATGTGGAAGCCGCTAAATCTAGAAATGTCCTGGATTCGATTAATCAACTACATATCGTCGATGAGTATTGCGATACCAAGTATTCTCAGAATTCGGGATTATCTGCGTCACTGAAAACGGATTTGGGATCTTCTTCAAGTGTCACTGCCTCTGAAATCGAAACCAACTCAATTGAATTCACCGAAGGTCACTTTTATCAAAAGCAAAAAGAGTCTATTGGTCAGCCTTTGCCTTTGATTCTCAGCTTGAACGTGTCCAGAGTGGATGTCTACTTGCACGATGGATACGACTGGAAGTCTACTAGAACTTCTCTTGCCGATGCAATTAAAACTCTAAAAAAGCGTTCCCGTGAGCTCAGTGAAATGCATGATAAAGTTGGAAAAACAGAATATGAAAATTTAGGTCAAATTAGTGAACAAGCTGCTCATTTATCCACGCCCAATCACTTAGAAGTCGAAGACCACCAAACTCAAAGTCGCGACGAGATTAATGCCCAATCAGAAGTTCTGGATACTTTCTTTGAGTCAATTCATATTTCAGCTGATGTCGGGTCAGGTGGCACAAACTTGGTTGATTTAATCAACTGTCAGCTCCAAGGAGAAGAGATCAGAGGAGCGCAAACTAATGTTGATGTCAAGAGCCGCATTAAAGACCTTAAATTGAAAAGATCCTCCGTGCACAAAATGAAAGTCGAGGTGAAAAATTTGGGAGTGAAATTCATGAATCATACAGGGCGTGATCCAAGGTTTGACTTGACCCCAAAAAATCTTCAGTTTGAGGTCTTGAATAAGATGGTATTGAGTATAGAGGATGTCACAATTTTCGACAACGTCCTGACCTCCACATGGAGTAAGTTCATGTCTTACATGAACATACTTGGAGATCGTGAGTTGGGAATGAAGATGATAGAATTGCACATTACCAATGTGCGCCCTGATCCCAAATTGGCTTTCGCAGAAGCGATGATAAAAGTCAATACTCTTCCTTTGAGACTACATATTGACCAAGATACTTTGGGTTTTTTAACCCGCTTCTTGGAGTTTAAAGACTCAAGATTTGCCCTTCCATTGGAAGATCCGGTTTTCATTCAAAAGCTAGAGATCAATCCTATACGAGTGAAGTTCGACTACAAGCCCAAAAAGGTCAATTATAATGGAATCAGAGCGGGGAACAACGCAGAGTTGGCCAACTTCATAGCATTGGAAGGTTCGGATTTAGCTCTCAAGAAGGCAATTGTTTACGGGGTTCATGGGTATTCCAAAGTTGGAGCAGCGCTCGCTCAAATATATTCTCCCCACATCCGAGAGAGTCAGATAGCGAGTCTCTTATACGGAATTTCGCCAGTTAAGTCGGTGTTGAATTTTAAGAAAGGAGTTAAAGACTTAGTTTCAATCCCGCTTAGAGAGTACAAAAGAGATGGCAGGCTCTTATATGGGCTTCAAAAAGGTACAAAATCGTTTGCCAAGATCACAACTAGCGAACTATTGCGAATAGGTGTTAAGTTAGCGTCTGGCACGCAGGTGTTCTTGGAAAACCTGGAGGAATATTTCGGTGGTGACGGCACTATGAGTAGAAGAAAAGATCCATTGAAGCGTGGCGTTAAGTCTACAACGATGCGTCCACAAAGGCCTTCAAAGAAAAACTTGCTCGAAACGTCGCAAGTGCTCAAAAATTCTGTGTCGACATCTAGCAATCTAAATTTGAAGCCGAGAAGGTATCTTCAAGCATCGATTGACGAGGAAAGCAGTGGTGATGAGATGTCGCAACATGATATCAAGGTTACATCTTTGAATAGTATCGGTGCCGAGTATGGAGATTTGCAATCTTCAATTTTGATCCTAGATGAATCTGGCGAGTCTGAAACTCTAAGCGAAGACACCACTTCTGATGAGCGAGATCTAGTCTTGCACGAGCGGAGTCATGAAAAGGCCACCAGCTTGTACTCCAACCAACCTGCCAATTCGGGTGAGGGGCTCAAATCCGCTTATGCCTCTTTGGAAAAAAACATCTCCAGGACCAGAAGAAAGCTACTGGATTTGAAAGATGAGCTACGCGAGGCAGGCACTTATCAAGAACAACTCACTAGTATTGCAAAGTCCTCCCCAGTTCTCATCATCAGACCTATTATAGGCACTACTGAGGCAGTCATGAAGACTTTGATGGGCGTCAGTAACAGTTTAGACTCTCGACTCTTGGTAGAGAACCAAGACAAGTATGGGTCTGAGGAGCTGCAACATGAAATTTGAGTGTCAAGATGTACGGAGTGGCGGTTCTAGCAATGCTGGCGGTCGATCATGCCGCTAAATTGTGTCTGAATGAAGATTTATGTCCAAAGATTATATTTAAATGCATAGCCCTGCATGAGAGATTATATGCTATGGGACCAAGAGCAATTATTGTGGGGTGCCATGGCGCGTGAGATGCAAAAAATGCCTTGCCCAGCGATTTGATCTCGAACGGCATTTTCACAGGGCATCTGCAAGCGAGGTTAAATCCAATTCATCGAACCATTTGGACCATCCAAGAAGCGTGTTTAATACAGTTCATCCTCCGCCCCATACTGCATAAGGAATTCAACAGATTTCATGGTCCCAAAAATCACATGGGCCCTCTAGGCCAAAAACACGGTTCGAAGTGAAAAATTTGGTACCTAGAGCGGTTTGCAGAATATATGCATAGCGCCAATATTATGAACGATAAGCGACTTTTATGTAATGTTCCATCGTGAGAGTACCTCTGACGCGCATTATATATTGCCGCTGCGCGTTTTTATGCATGCCGTCATCTGAAGACGTTTCTTTTTTTCTGGCATCTGGTGCAACCGTCCATCAATTCCTACTTAAAAATGCCTTGCAGGATTCTCCCCTCCTTCCCTCCTCCTTTCTTTTCCGCATCTCAAAGGCAATAAGACCTGGTCTTTACCCAAACCTCTCCCGCATTACTTGCTGTGGTATTTGTGTCAGAGTCAGCTTTCAAGAATTCACCTCTCATGAAGAACACGGAAGTCCATAGCTCGGCGGATGAGGCCTTAGGAGTCGAGATCAAGGATAAGGAAGAAAACCACACATACCATGACATTGAACAAGAAACGTCCGCAGAATCATTGACCAGAATCCAGAAGCTCAAGCACAAATTCCCATGGTACAAGGTGGTTATCCATGTTTTTGTGGGTTGTTTCTTTACCGCATGGTGGATTTCCATTTTGGCGCAAGAAAAGCACAGACACCAGTGGCTTATTCCCACCGTGTTCTGGGGAATGCTCATGGTGCGTTTGATTACGTGGTATTGCCGTATCTTGAATAGACTCTTGTCGGTGGTCAAAGCCGTGTGGGATTTCGCTTGCAACATCATTTATAACAAGCTCTTTGTAAAAAGAGTGTATAGATTGATTGCTGGTGCCACGGTTACTGTCGCTGTGATTTTGCTTGGTACTTTTGTATCCCCAGAATCCGCTTTCTCCAAGAGAAAGGATAGAGCCATTTCATTTGTCGGACTAGTGGTCGCAATCGCCGGTCTCACTTTGACCTCCAGAGATATCTCCAAGATTAACTGGAATGCAGTCATCGGAGGAGTCTTGATGCAGTTTATCATCTCGCTTTTTGTGTTGAGAACGAAATGTGGTTATGACGTTTTCAACTTCATCTCCACTTTGGCCAGGGAATTATTAGGATTCGCCAAGGATGGTGTTGCATTTTTGACCAACTCGGAGGTTTCCCACCTCGGTATGTTCTTCTTCACTGTTTTACCTGCAGTTGCCTTCTTCGTGGCCTTCGTGCACATCTTTTACTACTATGGTATAATTCAGTGGTTCATTAGCAAGTTTGCAGTGTTTTTCTTCTGGACTTTGCGGATTTCGGGTGCCGAGTCAATCACCGCCTCTGCATCACCTTTCCTCGGTATTGGTGAGTCTGCTGTTTTGATCAAGGACCTTCTTCCATATTTGACGATTGCTGAATTGCACCAAATCATGACATCCGGTTTTGCTACCATCTCAGGTGCGGTTTTAGTTGGATACATTGGATTGGGTTTGAGCCCTCAGGTGCTTGTTTCTTCCTGTGTCATGTCCATTCCAGCTGCAATTGCAGTATCGAAGCTCAGGTGCCCAGAGACGGAAGTCTCTTTGTCAAAAGCTGGTGTTAAGTTCAGCGAGGACATCGATAAAGAGGACAAATCCCCAAGAAATGTGTTACAGGCATTCTCTGATGGTGCTAATTTGGGTTTGATCACTGCATCAACCATGATGATCCAGTGTATGTGTATCATTGCCCTTGTTGCTTTGGCCAACGGTATCTTGACCTGGTTTGGAAAGTTTTGGAACATCCATGCGTTGACCTTGGACTTGATTTTCACATACATTCTTTATCCATTCACGTTCCTTCTAGGTGTTCCCCGCAACGAAATCTTCATTATTTCCAAGTTGATAGCCACGAAGTTCATTCAAAACGAGTATGTGGCTTACACTATGTTGATTAATGACGCTCCTTACAATGAAATGTCCAAGAGAGGTACCATTATTTGCACCTATGCACTTTGCGGGTTTGCAAATCTCGGCTCTATGGGTATCACACTTGGTGTCTTGAACACTTTGAGTAAAGGCAAGAGAGCAGGAGATATTGCAAAGAACATTGTTTCGGCATTGTTTAGCGGTTTTATCGCTACCATGATGTCGGCTGCTATTTCGGGTATGGTGATTAACAGTTAGTGGTTTAAGATAATAGAGATCTTGTAAATAGCTTGTCTATGTGACGACTGCAATGCAGGCTGTGTCTCATGTGTATAAATAACGAAAATTCATGATCAGATTAGTTGAAGGTGTAGTTTAATGGCTTAGACTCGTGCGCACTCACTATGAACCTGTATGTCACTTGTTCTTTCGCGCCCCTATTAACTCCACACATTGTGAATTCATTATCTGATACTTTCGCTTCATTGCTTAGACAGCTCTTATCATACACTGACCATTCAATTGATTATCCACACGGACTGTTACAGCGTCCAATCACACTACGGTTTTCTACACTGCTTGTAATGAAGGAAAAAACGCTAGTTGACAACTCGCTCAACGCCATCAAGCACCAGGCTAAACTAATGACAAATACTTTGAATGAGGGTCATTTGTTGCAGGCTCTTAAGCATTGCTCCAACTTCCTCAACGAGCTCAGAAGCTCGGCTTTCTCGCCGAAGGACTACTACGAAATCTACATGGCTGTGTTCGATTCGTTGGAAGTGCTCACCAGATATTTGATCCAATCCAGCAACTCCAAGTTGGCAAAAAACAAAGATTCCACCTTCTTGACGGACTTGTACGAGTTGGTGCAGTATTCTGGAAATATCATACCTCGTCTATATATGATGGTAGCTATTGGCACCAGCTGCATGGCCGCCCAAGACCCCTCTACTAAGGACATCATGAAAGACATGATAGAAATGTGCAAAGGAGTACAACATCCAATTCGAGGATTGTTTTTGAGACACTACTTGTCTCAGAAGACCAAAGAGCTCCTCCCAATCAAAACAATGGAGGATTTTAGTGACAGCGTGAATTTCTTGATCACAAACTTCATTGAAATGAACAAATTGTGGGTTCGTTTGCAGCATCAGGGTCACTCGAGTGAAAGAGAGTTGAGATTTCAGGAAAGAAAAGAGTTGAAAATCCTTGTTGGGTCTAACTTGGTGCGTTTATCTCAAATCTTAGATGACTTTTCTCATGAGGACTACTCCCCCGTCAATTTTTACAAAGAAAAGTTGTTCCCATTGATCACTGAGCAGATAATTCAATGCAAAGATCCCATGGCTCAAAGCTATTTGATTGATGTCTTGATCCAGATTTTTCCCGACGAATTTCATTTCGCAACTTTGGACTCATTGTTAATTGGCACTTTTTTGAAAATTCACCCTAACTTAAGGAAATCCGAGCTAGTTTCCAAGCTTGTCGACCGCTTTGTCACATATTACAAGTACGAAGAAGAGAATTCTTCGGCGAAAGACAACACTCCTGTTGATCATCAAGAAGATGCCGCCAAAGACGTGAGCGTGGAGACAAAAGTAAATGATCTTTCTTTGCAAGATAAGTTTTCCTTTGATAAAGTCTTCCTGTCCTTCTGGATATTTTACTCCAACTTGACCTCTTCCGCGGCTCCTATAGTCCCTGAAGAATGTATTTCAATACTCCAGTCATTAATCAAGTTGTCTCTCACCTTTGACGTCAACAATTTCCAAAACTTAGACAAAATCTATCAGTTTGGTTCGCAAATACTCCTGGGTGGTGATACTGAAAGCGAGAGTTCTCCTCAAATCAGTGCTGAAGCTGGTGACCAGGCCCAAGAACTATGGGTTGATTTATTGTCAACCCCCTTGTATTACCATGATTCAGTGAAGGGTTTATTGCAGTTGCCGTTTTTCTATAAACTTTTCTCGAAGATACAAAACCCTACCCTCTTGAAAAAGCTCTCGTTTACCATTGTTGACAAGCTCCTCTCATCGCGCGGAATCTCTCATGAATACTGTGAAGTTGAAGAGCTTGATGACATCTTCAAATATTTAGTCATACTCGCTAAAGATTCTGATACCTCGTTGAGCACTTCAAAAGATTTGAAGGTGGAAGAAACGGTCAAGGTTGGAGAGGAGAAGTTCTTGACCTCCAGCTTTCTCGAAAATCAAGAAGTCGTTGCCAAAGCACTACATCTAATCACTCATGAAGACGAATTCAAGTGTTTGTCTAATTTGTTCTACGTTAGGAAAAAATACCTTAACAAGAATCCAGAAAACATCATCTACACATATCCTACATTGGTGACGAAAATGACGAATCTTTTAAGAATAGCAGGCTTGAGAAAACTTAAGTCTAAGAACGTATCTGATTCCAGTCAGACTGATTTGTTACTAAGCAGTAACTTCAAAAACATTGCTCTCATTATCGAGGAATTATATCAGCATCACCGGCAATTCAAATCCGAACTAGTTCTCAAACTTTACTTGAACTTAGCTTCGGTCGCAGATCAAGTTCGTTTGCAGGACATGGCTTATGAATTGTTCAGTCAATGCTTCGTTGTCTACGAGGAGAGTTTGGTACTTCTGCATGCTCATGCGAACGCAAATCCGCATGACTCGATGGGAAAATCAGTATCATATCAATCTTTGGTACTGATTGCAAACCATCTTTCTACACTGAGATTCTTTAGGAAGGAAAACTACGAGGCTTTAATCACCAAAGTGACCTTGTATGGCTCGAGATTACTAAAGAAACAGGACCAGTGCCGCTCTATCTATTACTGTGCCCATTTGTGGTGGTGGTGCGATGCTTTAATCGAAGGCAAATCGCCAACGGTCGAAACACCTGAGAATAACAATCCAACAGAGGATGAAAATAACCGCCAAAGAGTTGATCAGGAAACCAGCAACCAAGATGGCGACGAGACTCAGATAAAAGCAGATAGTGAGGGCAAAAATGATGATACCGAAGAGGCACATCTCTACAGAGATCCCAAGAGAGTTTTGGAGTGCCTTCAGAAGTCGCTTCGTATATCAGATACATGTATGGACCCGTATCTTCTGCTCAAATTATTCATTGAGATTCTCAACAGATGCTTAATATTCAGCATTTACGGCAATTGGTTGATTGATTCTCGCTATCTAAACGGTCTCATTGATTTGATCAAGACCAATTTGTCTAATTTCGAAGCCAATCATTTGTCCCATGTTGATGACGAGGGGCAGGAGTCCAAACTCTTGGACAGAATGGTTGAATACTTCGACAGAACCGTCGACTACGTCAAAAGTCAGAAAAAGTCCGAAGGCCATTTCCAGGGTGTGCTGGTTTAAAAGCAGGCCTCTTGATAGTTGATAAATATCAAGCACGGACGTCATATAATCAAGGCTAGATGAGCTTTGTTGTTGTTCTGTAGTTTGATGTTACGCTACTTGCTCAAGGCCTCACTCTTCAAACCTCGTATTTTTGCTGTCAGATCTGTCCTCGCATATATAGAATTTGAACCGCACATGCTAAATCGACCGGTGCGTGGCTCGAAGTCCTGCAGCAACTTTTGACATGCCTGTATATAGATGCCAGGTTCATATACCATCCCAGCAACCTAATACAAAGGAGACAACTGATGCAATGAAGGGGACCGAAAGCCTGATTTGGAATAAGTTAATGTTTGGTAACCCATACATGCCTCCTGGTCAAAAGAATAACGCAATTGACTCTGAACAGTCTTGGAACGAGAAGAGTGACCTGGCCTGGAATGGCTCGATAAGCCAATCGAGCTATAACGGAAGCCAATCGAGCTATAAGGGAATTAGTGAGAAGAAACCCGCCTCGACATCATATCGTTCATTCCATAAGATACGGTTCCTCTTTTCCGTGGTGAGCTTCTGCGCTCTTATATTCTATCTTCTCAACACTCACACCTGCTCATTCAAAACTACTGTTTCTGCAGGGAATGTTCATGGGGGATTACTTGACACTGGTTCTGAAGGTTTGGCAAACAAACAAAGCGTGAACCTGTCCTCCGAAGTTATAAGCTTGGCGTATCCATTTATTCCCAAAGCATCTTATGGAGAACCTGTGCACTCTGCGTTGTTGATTGACCATACCTTTAACTCGTGGGGACACCCAGCGAAACAAACTTTCGAGCCACCCAAGAACACTGATTATAACAAAGTGGTTTTGACGCTCAACATCTCTGTCGACGGTGTTCAATACGACCGCTTGGGGCATTTGTTTGTTGGGGGTTCTGAAATCTGGAGAACCTCCACCATTGAGCCTGGCTCCAGAAGCGTATACTCATCTTTCAAGAAAGATGTCACAGAATACGTGAGTTTGTTTCGAGACAAAACAGATGTCGTTTTTCAATTGGATAATCTTGTCAACGAGAAATTGACTGGAGAGTTTCATGTCAAGTTGTCTGCGGCCTTTTACTTGTCGGAGTATTTCCATAATGCCGAGGTCAGCAATCAAGAATCCTACGAGGAACTGGCCATGGTTAAGACATCTGGAGCCTCTGCTGAAGAAGTTTACAAATTTTTCGACGTTCGTGGTGCTGCCAGCAAGGTTTTTGCTTTGAGAAAGAATGATACCTCGCCACTCAAACACTTTCCGGGGCAATCTTTGTCAGTTAAGCTTCCAAAGGTTTCTCGCAATACAACTCGGTTGAAATTGAATATCTTTGCCAGTGGTAATGCTGCTGAGGAAGATTGGTATAGCAACGTTTTGGACAGATTCGTGGACCGTTTCGAAAAAGAGGGCACTGTCTTTGAAGGGCATGGCCCACTCCGGTTTGTCAATGTATGGCTTGACGGCAAAAAGTTTGCAGTGCAAACTCCGCAGCCTTTCATCTTTACCGGAGGATTTTCGCCATCTCTTTGGAGACAGGTGGTGCCAACTAACGCATTTGATTTGCCTAGCATTGATCTTGACATTTCCCCCATCTTGCCCTTCTTATGGGACTCCGAAGATCATGAATTGGTGATTCTGGTGGACAATGGGCTCGATGAAATTGAAGGTGGCAATTCGGGTATAGGCAACGACTGGATTGTCAGCGCAAACTTGCTTACTTACGAAAAGCCCGGAGTCAAGTCAGTGACCGGCAGTGTTTTGGAGGTGTCAGACACCAAGACTGGACTGTCTTTTGGTATATCGGTACCATACACTACTAGCATTGTCCAGAACGCCAAAGGACTGTTTACAACATTTCTTCAGGGGCAATTTCTGGTTGAGCTCTTAAGCGGTGAGATTCTCAATGCTACAATGGTTTCGTCCTTCGGGGGAAAGATTATCAACAATCAAAACTACCAAGACCTGGGCCGTGTCGCCCATGTTGTTCACTCGGGGACATCCTTAAAATCATTCAGCTTGGTTGTGGATGAGAAAGAAATACGTCTGTCCGATATAGAAACCAATTATTTCTTGACTTTCGAGCAGGAAGCTCACGAGGTCGAAGGTGGATTGGACTTGGACGTCTCCCTTGTGACCGCCAAAGTGCTTGATCTCGATGTTGACAAGCGGCCAGCCATGAAGGAGAAAGAAACGCAAGAGGGATCTTCCAAGTTCCACATCCGGGAATCCGGCAACTACGGGGTCGGCTCACTTCTCACCAAATTCAAGTCTGTCGTTCACGGGCCAAACTATGGCTTTGTCTACAAGAGACGCGTGAATGTTGAGAGGAACGAGATCACCGAGGACAAAGACTCATTTAAGCAGGTGTAGCAGGTTTCAACCGAATCCCGCCCATTCTATTGAGAACACTTTGTCAGCAGCAGGCTTTGACTCGCTCGAATTGCCCAGCGGCGGATCCACGCTTATGACAATCCAGGCTTTCTTCACAGCAGTCGCCAAGCGGCCGCTGGCCACGAGGTCCCACAAACGGATCGGGGCGTTGCCTTTGACAACCTTCACGATAAGATGTGAGTGGAAGTTTAGCGGATCGCCCGGGTACGCCACAAATGCACCCCCAAAGCGCAAGCCAGGCATTAGGAAATAGTCTCGATTGCGAAGATAGCAAAATGCGCCGTAGTTTTCCCAAAAGTTGATCTTGTCCCGCTGAGTTTCGAGGAAGTCGTCGACGGGGATCGTGCAAGCTTGTAAGATATGGTCAGAGTTGTTGGGAATCGTGTCTGGAGTGATCACGTACTGCGTCTTCTCCAGAATATCCACCTGCAACGTGCCGGGATTCCGCTGCTCCGAAATCATACTATTATAAGCTGCAGAGTCGACGAAGCAACAATGGCCCAGCTCCACCAAGTATAGCGCCTCGTAAGGACTCAACTGGAGCGGAACACCCAAAAACACGTTCTGCTGCGGGGCCTTCGGCAACGAGCCCGAGAGAACCCCTACAATCCCTCTTTCTCGTAGAAACTTGATGTGGCTCAAGTCAAATACAAGAACTGTGCCATGATTGACGAAGAGAGGAATCATGCTGAGTACGCAGTCGTGCGCGATGCGCTTGGTGTAATGCGCGGTGTACGGGTGTGTTTGCGGTTGCCAGGTGAGCGTCATATTCCTCGGGCCACATGGACACATGGTCACTGAAAGCTGCAGCAAACTAATTCGCTACACATCTGTACGACGCTATTTGCAGACACAAGCGGGCTTCATTCATGACTCAAATGCACCCCTGGCGGATATTCCGCTCCACACTCAGGAATGACAGGGCTCATATATCTTTGTCTGGCCTTACAGTGCATACTACATGCGCATTTTCCGCCCGCGTATACACGCCCAGCGAGTCGAGGCCTGCCTTTTGACATGATGCAAGCTAGGCAGCAACCGACACACAGGTGTGGTAGAATCTTCTGATCTTGTCAGTTCGAAACAAGTGATAGTTAGCCAGAACTGGCTCAAATGTCTTTCATTGTACGGTTTCGTATCCCCTTCGCTTGGACATGCTGGGTGAAGAAATTACTATTTTTAATCGGATATCTCATCTTGAGTGTCAGATAAGCGACGAGTTGAATTGCACACTGTGCCGCCATTATTTTCCTGTTAAGCTTCCGGACTTAAGCCAAGCCTCTGGCTGGAGTGCTGTCATATTGAAGATTGCATGTCGGGGCTCCATGTTTCTGCGACTCAACAATGCAACCTATATGAACCGTTCGTTTAGATGCCGGCTGCAAGGCTAGCTGGATGTGTCATTGGCCTAGATTTACGCATGAGCCGATAGCGATTACCCATGATGGGGTGATTAATGCATTCCGTCCTGTAAACTGGAATCCAAAGTGATGCTGGCCTTGCATTCCACACCGTTGTCTTGCATTCCGAGGCAGACTGATGCGGAACATCGTGGTTTCCAGGCTTGATATTTTAAGCGTCTGTGCGTGTATTTAAAAATGTGTAGAATTATGTCCACAACTTAATATGCGCCTGTACATAGGCGCGCCTTCTTTGCAGATTGCCTCATTCACCAGTAAACCAACAGAAATTTTTGAAACAAAACACTGCCTGTTAGGGCAATTTTGCCACGGCGGACGCCCACGTAAAAAGAAAGGAGGACCTTTGAGAACTCAACGAAAAGCAGGAACTCAGCATGCTGCAGTGTGTTGGCGTTTAAACTGCAGCCTGAGCTATGTAACTTCACGGTCTAGGTGTCCATTGTCTAATTGCGAACCGGAACATTTGGGACATGTGCGACTTGTGGGCAAGACCCAACAAATACATCAAGTATTGTAATGTATTGAAAATTGTAATGTATTGAAAATTGTAATGTATTGAAAATTGTAATGTATTGAAAATTGTGATTGTATTGAATTTGTGATATGTATTCGAGTAAAAGGTACTCTATTAAGGTGGATCTGTTAATTAATCAAACTGGAGACTTTCATTCGGACAGCAGGAACGGTCTTCTTCTCTGTGGAAGTATCAGAATCGCCGTCGGAAGTTCTTGGAGTCGGCTCTGCGGTGGAAATTTCTCGGGTTTCTTTCTCTGAGCCTTGCTCCTCGAGAGAATTTGAGCCTTGCAAATAAGACCAGTTTCCTCGATAAGTGGGATCTGAGTTGTATCTTCTGGCATAAGCGTCATGTGTAAAGGAGCCATTGTTCATGTCGTCTGACGAAGAAGTGCTCAGGGCACTGCTCCGAAATGCCACAGATGTGGGTAGACGTGGAGTTTCGGCATTTTCTTGATGATAGGGGTGTAGATTGTAAGCGAATGGGGCATTGCTGGGAGCAAACGCAGGCGGTGGCGTAAGCACAATTGTATTCGTGACACTGTGTCTTCTTTCTTCGTCAAACCACCTTTTCATAGAAGAGGGGTGGCCGTCGCTCGAAGGCATGTGGTCTATGGAGTACAGTCGCCCGCCACTGTGCGCTATTCCCGGCGGTGGAGGAACCCTGGAGAAGTTTTGACTCACAGCATGACTATCTGGTGTTGCAAACATGGATGTTTTGAATGATACCATTGGAAGCGTGTCAATCTTTGGCAAGGCCGGCTGGCCAGAGAATCCATGGCGTGCCTCATTTCCGGAAGTGACACTTCTGTTTTTGAGATCAATGTAGGATTTTTCCAAGCCTGGTTGCAGAGGCAAAGGTAGCTCTAGGTTGTACTGCTGCGATTGGCTTTTGCAAGGAATCATTAATGCGGCGGCGGGAGGCAGAGTGTATCCGCCCAATCCCGTTTGGCCAATGTCAGCATTTGTCATGTTGTCACGAGGTATGGCGTGGTAGTAATTTTCTGCAGCAACTGATTGAGGAGGAGACGGAGAGTTGCCGTAATTCTTGAAAGTGCTTGGCACTTGGGCTACCCGGCGTCTTCTATTTGCACCACCGTTCCACCAGTTCTTGATGGCATTATCGGAGCGGCCGGTCAAATGACGAGCAATTTCTGCCCACTTCTTGCCATTTTTGGCCACGAGCTCCTCGATTAAGAGACCTTCTTCGTATGTAATGGGATCACGGTTGAGCAGAGGCTTGAGGTTCTGGTGATATCGTTCTCTGCACTGCTTGGGAGACCTGCTGCCCAACATCACGGATATACGGACCCAATTCAGAGGCCCACACTGAGTTATGATTTCCATGAGTTTCCGGTCTTCCTCCGGGCTCCAGGGACCTCGTCTTACGTATGTCAGATCATCTTTGGGTCGTTGCTTGTGCTTTTTGGTCTCATCTGACAAATTTTCCTCTGATCGGGACGGAGCGTTCATGAAAGTTGTAATGAAGAGTGAAGCTGCCAGTAATCCAGCAAAATGATGAGGCTGATCACTGTGACGATCTTGGAATTTGGAAATCGGAAATGAACGTCACCTGTTGTTTTGAAATTGTCAGGTATGGGTAGTGGGGGTGTGGTGGTGAATGCTAACGGTTGGCAGGTCCAGAGTGGTATCTTGGCAAAAAAAAAAAAATGTGGAAGAACAAGTAGCGGCTCGCTAGTTTCTTAAGCGGCAGCAGGCTTCTGGAAAAGTTATGCATGATCATTCAGCGAGGGAGGAACATGCACGATGTCTAAATTCTTATCAGATCTGGGTTGAGTTCCTGTCGAAAACGCTTTTGCCTCGAGCGAGATAAATCATGCAGGGTTAGGCGCCAGCTGCAATGCATATTTTTTAGTGCGGATTTTGTGAATAAGAACGATCTGCATTAACGCAAACTACAATTGGTCACATGGATACCGTCGGCAATCTTTGACGAACACCGAGTTCGCTTTGCACATGTTTTAAAAAACTTCATACTTTGAAGAGCCCAAAAGGCCGGCTCTGAAAATCCTCGCCTGCATTCCTTGCCTCGGTTACGCTCAAGTGACGCCTGAGTCACTCGAAATTTCCGTCTCGCCTGTTGCACCACGCGCGCCCAGACGTTTTAGGGCCTTTGCCCGAGAAACTGCAGCCCCATACTTGATTTAGCGCCCTACGATACCTTTAACGTTTTCCCCTGACGACAGACTCCAAAACACAACGACCGTTTCTTTTTTCACGCCAATACCTTACCGACAGCTTCGGATATGGTGTCCGATGTATGTCTACGCCGCGAAAATGTATGGCGTTGTTCCCCTGTTTTACCGTTGTAATAGGTTAGAAGCTTTGAAGTTTTTTCGCCTAAAGGTGCCGTCTATTTTTGTCAATGTTGCGCGAACTGTCGGGAAAATTCTCCGTCGCGCGCTACTCAAGCTACATCAAACCCGTTAGTCAACAACCTACCTCCTCTCCTGCACCTCCATGCCTTGAGACGCAACTTTCATAAGCGCTTTCGCATATGCGCCTCTGCGTAATTTAAGCATCGACTAGTTTCGACTAGGTATAACTTAATTACCTTCCAAGTCGAGAGGAAGATTGGGCCAAACCGAAATGATAACCCCACTGGAGTTGTAAAATAATTTGTTTGCCTTTTTTGCTCATGATACGCTTGTAGCGTCCTCATGTCACTCTTCCACATGTAGCACGCCTCGAGGCATAGAAACCTGGTGAATAACCCGCTATGCATGCAAGCATATTTCCGGAATGCATAGAGAAGCTGCTCCAATCTTCTGAATCGAAGCGCCCATGTGCGACACAACTGCATAATTGCTTCAGTTAAGCGGAAAACCTACCTACTTCTAGGACTCGGCTAACTCATATTCCGAGGTCCTGCATTGACGAAATCGGTGAAGATTCTGTAGCGTCACATTGCATCTGAAAGAATCATCTAAAATTCCTTAATTGGCAAGGTTGCATATCTTCACGGTTGAGCCGCCGAGCTCTGACTGGCTGATCGGGTCCATTCACCGCGACCCGTACCCGCGGCCTCCATTTTCCGAACAGCATCTGGACCTTCATTTGCTTTTTGTAAATTCCGTACCTAATGCCATGCACTCCAAGCACTGTGTACAGTTTAGAAGCTGTCAAATTGAAGGATAGTTTATGTAACATGCTTCCCCAGTCTGCAAACCACTGCCAGTGAACTTCGATTCATCAAATGTGGATATTTTTTGCGCTTTATGAATGACGTATATCGTAATTCCGCCTTTCCACGGAATACAGCCGTTTACCCCATCCGTCCGTAAAACTTCAAGCCTTATGTGGAGATTCCATGGGTCCGTAGTTTTTTTCTCATTTTAAACCGGCAGAAGAATTTAAGCTTTGGTAATGACGTGCTTGTGACATTTTTGACCTATAAGCCGTAGATAGTTTTACTTTTGAGTTTCGCAATAATATTTTCGCAATATATTGGTTAGAGTTTCGTGATATTGAGAACATACGATCTAGGTTTATGTCTCGAGAAATTTTTATTTCCCTTTGAAAATTTAAAGCACACCTGACTCGATTAATATTGATGGCAAGTGTACTAATAAATGATTTTGGCAACTAGCGGTACAAATATGAGTATGCACTCTATGGCTGACTAGGCACTTCGACAGTTTCTCTCATATGATTTTCAAGATACTCTCTAGCTATCGCTTTCAAGTTGATTTTGGGCCATCTTGAGCTTGACCATACTACAGATTCAGTGCCTAACCGATACCAATATTCCAATGTTCAGGTACTATACAATAGTCCTATTTACCCATATTCCGTGGCCTCGCGGCCTCTCTATAACTGAAAGTGATCTATGGAGATTGCTCGACTTTCGCCTTGCTCTTCTTCAACGCCAACTTCCGATGCATTGCTGCTTATGTCTTCACACAGTGTCATTACTCCTCTTCGTATTCCTCAAGATCTTCCTCCTCGAAAATAACCCTCACCATGAGCGAGCAGCTAGGGCAAACTGCTATGTCCTCACCATCTTTTAGATCGTCTAAAGCTATGGCAAATTTGTCACCACAGGGGCATGGATATTGAAAAAGTTGTGTGATGGGATCAAAGGTAAAGTCCTCTATTTCTATTTCGTCGTAGATTGTCTCCATGCTATGAGTGTCGAGGATGAGGCCAAATCTCTTGGTAAGCTGTAGTATGTGTTCGCTTTTCTGTGAATTACTTCTTGAATTTTCGAATTTATTGCTTCAGAGCTTTGTTGTCTTCACTTCAGAGCCTTGTTATTTTCGGGCTTTAGATGTTCGAGTTGTCTGAGTATATTATGTTACTCACATTCATCTCATTACCTGCGCATCATTTTTCAGTTCCAGCACGTGACCTCGAAGATGCGATTTCCCCGGATTGAAGTGGGACCAGATTGATCCCAGAGATGTTACCTCAATGCTGTTAATAAATCGATTATGAAAACTCTGTAGATTTTAGCTAAATGCAATAAAATTTTTTTTGAATGTTGAATGCATGATTTACATAGAGGCACACGGCCAAGCTAATGCAAGAGATTCCAGATAAGGCGAAATAAAAGAAGTAACAACTTAACAAGGCGCTATTTACAAGCTATAATGTCTGAATTACTAAGATCTTACCTCGCTTGATATGTTTTTCTCTGACGGCCCTCAAGGATTGCCTTGGTAGTCTTTCATTACCGCACTTCACAGCTGATACTCGGTGTCGGATTATTCAATGTACTTGGTAGAAGCTTTCAAGAAAATGTTAACTTCTCTACATTCAAAAACAACTTCTCGTAGGATAAAAAGTGTTCAACTGATGTGAATTATCAATTGAGTACTTAATTGGTCAGTATTTGATTGGTGGGTATTCGATTGGTGAGTGTTCAATTGGGGAGTATTCAATTAGTGTAAGTGATTTGCCGCAAATCGTGACTTGGGGTTAAAGCCCTAGAGCACGTGCGAGACTGCAACGGGCCTCCAGTTATGCGAGGTCCTCTTAGAACGTTTTGCGCGCACATCAGTACATCCTCACTGTTAACGACTGCTTTGTAGGGCACTGAAGCCTTGAGTTCCTGCACCCGCACCCGTGCGAAAAATTTTATCTCGTCCTACCCTCTAGTAACAAAAATTCTTTTTACCTTCTTCTTACTAGACAGTAACCAACGAAGTATGTATCCCAAATCAACACACAACACAATGGGCCATTAATACATCACATTCGTTGAATAGCACACAGCATCATATGACTACAATAGCAGGGAAGCTATTAGAAACCATCAGGTCACCGAAGACACCGTTGCCCCTTCGAATATTGATATTCCTCCATTATGGGTCATCCCATCAAGCATTTATTACATCTGCTTGTGGTAGCACTTGTTACTTCTGTCACAAGCATGATATGCCAGTCCATTGTCACGTCTTTTTCCCAAATGATTGAATACTAACAGTTTAGAAAATGGGTATTTCTAGAGATTCTCGTCACAAGCGTTCCGCTACTGGTGCCAAGAGAGCCCAGTTCAGAAAGAAGAGAAAGTTCGAGTTGGGTAGACAACCTGCCATGACCAAGATTGGTGCCAAGAGAATCCACACTGTCAGAACCAGAGGTGGTAACCAAAAGTTCAGAGCTATGAGACTCGAAGCCGGTAACTTCTCTTGGGCCAGTGAAGGTGTCGCCAGAAAGACCAGAATTTCCGGTGTCGTCTACCACCCTTCCAACAACGAGTTGGTGAGAACCAACACCTTGACCAAGTCCGCTATTGTTCAAATCGATGCTACCCCATTCAAGCAATGGTTTGAGTCTCACTACGGTAAGGTCTTGGGTAAGAAGGGTCCTTCTGAGGAGGCCAAGATCTCTAAGAAGACTGAGAAGAAGTTCGCTTCCAGAGCCGCCTCTTCCAACATCGAGGGTGCTGTCAGCCACCAATTCGACGCTGGTAAGTTGTACGCTTGCATCTCTTCTAGACCAGGTCAATCCGGTAGATGTGACGGTTACATCTTGGAGGGTGAGGAATTGGCCTTCTACTTGAGAAGATTGACTGCTAAGAAGTAAATATCTTCGTAAATAATATAGTTTCACGTTCGAATCTTTAGCGTAGGTGTTTCAAGTGACCGGAGCATATCACATTGGAGTGTAAAGGTAAATGCAACATTTAGGCAACGCCCATGTGTTTGTACTTGATGAGTGAATGGAACTCCCGTCTACTCAGTTTGGTTGAAAAACAGTGCTCGTACGAGAATTACAGAATAAGGTGCAATATCTCCGGATCATCTTGAACAAATTTTCAAGGCGCCTGAAAATAGAGCAGCACTCAGGATTAAGTTTTGGGAGTACAGATTTCTCGAATCTTACGTTGTTAGTATACCATTCAAATTAATTCGGTTTGGTCATTAAGTCAGGAAAAAGGCAATACGTTTGTCTGCATGAAAGCCGAGGCTTTGTTCAGATCAGGTCTGTGTTTTTTTTCATCCTTTTAATAGTCACTCTTTTACATACTGTTAATACTTTGTGGTTAAGTATCAAACGATGCGCCGAAAATTCTTTTTATATAGTGCTTGTGTGTGCGGGTAACTTGAACTACATCTCATAGCCCTCACGGTATTGCACTATATGCCTGATTAGAGGTAAATGTGAAGTCACACCTTAGAATAGGGTCTTGAAAATTTTTGGAATGGCATATTAATTTTTAACTCATGTGAAGTGTTCACTCTTTCTTTTGGCCGAACTCTACCTAATAGTGCATCGTGCTTTAATTCTTACTAGAAGAGTTTAAATTTACACGCCATGAACCAAATCTGAGCATAAAGCTAACGGTTTGAATTCTTGATACTTAAGCAAACAGCTATTTCTGACCAGGACTCTTTCGCAGACTCGAACATCACATCTCTCACTATCCTAAGAGCCTCAGCTGTACCGAAACTCATTCTCTGCTGTCGCTAATACTCTCCCTTCGCTATATACAGAAATACCTGGGGCCATCAGATGGTAATTTATCATAATTTTTTGCGACCTCTTTAGTGAGATAATAAACATGTCGAAATTCGACGTGATTGTAAGTCTTAAACTTCAAGGAAGTCCTGGCGGTTACTATATTGACTACTTATTCCTGACTTGCAGCCATCAACCGCTAAATTGCACAAGGGCAGGTTCGAGTCATGAGACCATAAACGCCTTCAAAGGCAAAACTCTCTTCATTTCGTCAAAACTATAATATCCAAATCAAGAATGTTTCAAAAAATCTAAAAACGCCTTGATTCCGAAGTTGGCCCATAAACCTTTTAAGAATGGCGAATTCGCGGGCTCGGCCCAAATATGGGACCTTAAATATACCCAGCTTGCGCGCGATTCGCCTGAAAAACAAACTCAAGTTAGAGAAGTGTGTTAACTATGTAAAACTCGTTCCTGAGAATTATGATGAAATTGGTCCCAGGTCAGTACCGATTAAACTGAAAAACCGTTAAGATTTTTAATAAACAGGTGATTTTAAATTGTGAGGCAGAAGGAAAATTAGTGAATAAATCGAAGCCCATCCCCGAGTTACTGTCGAGGCTAAAATGAAACAAATTACATAACAGTCTTGTTCATCTGAAAGATTCAGAATTTCAGAAAAGGTCCCTTGGCCCAGTTGGTTAAGGCGTGGTGCTAATAACGCCAAGATCAGCAGTTCGATCCTGCTAGGGACCACTTTCTCACGGGCGTGTGGCGCAGTTGGTAGCGCGTTCCCTTAGCATGGGAAAGGTCTCCGGTTCGAATCCGGACTCGTCCATTCTTTTTTTGAATTTTATCTCGATATTTCCAAGCAGTCAATCAAAGTAGTGCTTCTGTATTATTCGCTTAAATTTATCAAACCGTTTTTTATTTCTTAATTAAAAAGTCTAAGCTATCTTTTGCACAAATTTCTCCCATCCGTTCTTGGGAATCTTCTCCGTGATTTGGCTCTGTTCAGCCTCAACCAACTCCAACTTGGAGAAATCAAATTCTTCAGGAGGAGTCAACCACCTCTTTCTACCAAGATAGAAGTAGGAGTAACTTCTGTGGCCCATATAAAGGAACACCACAATAGGAAGAGTGATGTAGGCAGCAACAAAGTCAGCAGCCTTGAAGTCAAAGAAAACGGCATAGCCATTAGTGATTGTAAGAATAGAAATGAAGACCATAACAAAGTATGCTCCATATGGCTGGAGTGGAGTTCTATAAGTGATACGGTCCTCAAGGTTTTGCACAGCAATTCCTTTTCTCCATCTAGTGTAGGCGAACGCAACAAAAATCCAAGAGATGAAGCCCGAGATCGTGGTAAGATTCGAAAACCAAGTGAAAACTTGAGTCGAAGATGAAGAAACATTGAGATATGCCAAGCAACCGACGGCGAAAACCAAAATAACACAGTAGTATGGAATTCCGAATCTGTTGACTTTAGTGAAAATTCTTGGGGCCAAGCCTTTCTTGGCCATCGAGTACATTGTTCTCGTTCCAGCGTAGAAGAACGAATTTCCTGCAGAAGCTGCAGAAGTCAAAACAACAGCGTTGATGATATGGTTCAACACAGGAATACCTGCATTCTGAATACCCACCACGAAAGGAGAAGCGGAAGCGTTACTAGAGGAACCCAACTGAGGAGACTTTGAGTCGGCAATGACACCAATCACCAAAGAACCCAAAATGTAAAAGAAGGCTAATCTGTAGACGAATTGGTTAGCACATTTTGGCAAAGCTCTACGAGGGTTGGTGGTTTCACCGGAACAAGCCACAATCAACTCCGGACTCATGATAAAAGAGTAACCGGCCTTAATGATGGCAGTCCATACCGACAAAAACCTTCCTGTGGAGCCTTTTACCAAATGCTGTCCAAATGCATCTCCATGCTTCCAGTATCTGAATCCGAGTCTGTCGTGGTCTGGACCTCCGCCAAAAAATAACACAATGCCGAGGATGATCAAACCAGTAATGGCAAGCAACTTTATTCCAGCAAAATAGAATTCAGCTTCACCGTAATACTTCACAGGACACAAATTGAGAAGCAAGATCGCCACGAGAATGATGGTAATCCAAACAGCAATATGAACCTTTGTAGTCCAATATTGAATAACAATGGCAGCAGCCACAACTTCGGAAGCCACCAAGAAAGAGAAACCGTACCAGTAGTTGTAACCCAAAGCAAAGCCAAAGGATGGGTCAGTGAAATCGTTGATAAACTGTTGGGCACCTGCACCTGGAACAGGCAAAAAAGTAGCCATCTCGGCCATCATGTTCATGACAAACCAGACGACAGACGATAAAATGATGTATGACAAGAAAAGCGCAGCGGGTCCGCAAGTAGACAAGGCCACACCAGACCCCACAAAAAGACCAGTGCCGATTGCACCACCCAAGGCGATCAATTGGATATGTCTGTTTTTCAAGCCTTTTTTCAACTCCTCCTCATTGAACGATATTATGGAGTTGTTCTCCGACACTATGTGGCCCTTTTCGTCCACATTGACAATCTTGGAGTTTGTGATTTCGAAATCAATATAGGCGGAGTTGCTTCTGTATATAGAGGGCCTCGATGACAGAGGCTTGATGTCGGGCATTTTGGTTTTTCACGCGGCGAATCCAAGTAAGGGCAAGTAAGAACAATAATCAGCAAAGCCTGATATGCTAGTGATAGAACGGCCGTTATAAAAGTCCGACCTTATTATGAAAGTTCACAGCAGAAAAATCACAGCCAAAAGAGACAATCGAGGGAGCAGGAGATTTATATGCAAAGGTTATCGGCTGGGGGAAGAGAATATGCACAGATAAAGATGTAGTCTATGTGCAGAGCGCGGGTGGCGTGCCAGACCGATTTTAGTTAAGCGGTGGAATGCATAAAACCCAAACCGTCTATACCCCACACGGACAAACACATACGTAGAAAAAAACCTAGCGTGAGGCTGACTCAGAAATTTTACAGGGCTACATTATACATGAGCCCCTCCATCTTGCAGGCACGATAATTTAAGGGCCTTGGCAAACGTGTTCTCGTACCCAGGCATAGCATATATTGACAAATTGCCAAATGCGCACTAGAGATAAAACAGCTTCAAATCGAGTTGATGGAGGCAGCCAAGCAAAGGTGAAGAGATAACGAATTTACACCTCTGGTCAGTAGATCCGACCCTGCCCTAAAGATAACCGCCCACTGAGTTAGAGAGTAAGTTTTGCCTGCACATTACGAGGCGTCCGATGGAGCAGAAGTGGCGAGCACCACTCTTTTGAGAAATTTTCGGCGAGATGTGGGTGTCTACCTGCAGGGTGCGCGTTCTCAGGCGATATCTCGGAGCATTTTTGACTGCATGGAAAGAACAAATATGCAAGGCGGCTAAACTTACTCCCACATTTCTGCGGCGTTTTCACCTCTACTTCTGTAGGTACCAATCATATTGATATACAAAACAGTAATCTGTGCCGCCTACTTTTGGCATCAGCTGCACGCAGCATGCAATTTGGAGAATTCGAGCTCCCCAACTTTCGGAGATGGGCTGCGGTGCGTTCACGCCTCTTTTTCTTCATTTACTCTGACTTTCTCTGCTATTGAAAGTGTTCGTATTTCTCCGGAGAGGCCCTTCGGAAGAATTTTCCCCGATATCAGAAATTGCGAGTGCGTCTAAAAGCACAACGCTAGATTTCAAATGGCTAATTTGCGCGAGCGTGTAGTGCGCGCTGACAAAAATGGCTGCTGTAGGCGGCGTATGACGTTTCTAGATGCGACATGTCAACGCTTCGTAAGTGTGGCCTAAGTAGCTGTGCGATAAGCGATGCGTGACTAAGTATCCCCACTTAGCTATATTGCACAGGACCGCTTCATTGTACAGGTCAGGCGCTTCATTGTACAGGTCAGATGGCGTGTACAACTTGTCGCCTGCTTCATTTCGAGCCTTCATAGTTTCCGTCTCCGCTTATCTACAGGAGCTTTTTACATGGCATACTGCCGCCCATCTCATGCAACAATTAGCGTGCGAATATTGGTTAGCTCTATCAGATAAAATGCCCCGTGGGAACTCGGCACCAGCTGTGCCTGGAACTTGCGTGTCACGTGACATCACGTGCGCGCTCACGTGGTCAAATATGCGACCTCATCACTACTCATCTACAGGCCAAATTTTTTAGCCAACAGCAGCCACCATGAGTAGTTTATCGCAACAACTCCAGGCCATCGGCGAGAGAAATGCATCCGTGGCTCTTGACAGAAAGTCCCGGTCCAAAATCCACCTGCGGTCCTTGATTTTCGAGGCCAAGGTCGCGGCGGCCCAGGATTACGAGTATATCCATCTCATTGCGTGTGAGGGTTTGGATGAGCTAATTGCCATCGACTCACGGTTCTCAAAATTCTATCCCACTCTTTTCTCGGAAGCTTCCATTACTTTCGACCGGAACGTGGCAACAAAAGATATCTTGGCCTTGACAGAAAAGAACTTGGATGCTTTCGTTAGCCTTGTATCGCCATACCTTGGCTTGAGTCCAGCATTGAAGGCTTTGGAGTGGTTGGTCAGGCGTTATCATTACAACATCCACCTGCCAGAGTTGCTTCTCCTTGCATTTTTGCCATACCACAGTCAAAATGTGTTCACTCGTGTGATGAACGTCATCCCCAAAAGCTCGTGGCCCGGTATTTTCGAGGGACTTCTCGGTTACAAGGAGCAAATTAAGCCTCCACCACTGCTGGCAATGTTGAAGACATTCCACAACGATAGCGAGTTTTTCAAGTTGTACTCGCAATACGTCATGGATTCCTTGAGAAACAAGACCATTTATAAAGAGCAGTTGATCTTTTACTTGTCCAACAGCGCCCAGACGTTAGCATCCCACTCGCGTGACTTGAACAAGTTAAACAACAACTACATTCCTGTGGTTTTGGAAGTATGTCATGAGTTCTTGAAAGATCACGACTTCAAGTTTTCTGCCACCTTGACTCACGACGTTAAATTGACTGTCTATTCCATCATCTCTGTCATGTGCTCCTTGGTTCCAGTTACCGATCAAGTAATTTTGAGTTTGACTGCTGAGATTATTGCCAGCCAAGTCTCCTTCTCTGAGCTGCTCAAAAGACAAACTTTCGTTATTTTGGGGCAATTGTTCAATTTCTACAACGAGGATGAGGTGACTGGCATCAAGGATGGTCAGACCTCTGCTCTTAGCCGCCTCGAACCAGCTCTCTTTTTAGAAAACAAAGAGTTGTTTCAATCTTTGGAGTCTGAGGGTTACAATGTTGATAAGCTTTTGTATTTCTTCTTCCAAGACAGCGTTGACAATAATGCTGATATTGATCCTTCAGTCGTGCAGGTCTTGGAATTCATCGACTACGATACCTCCAAAAACATCGTCTTTTTAACCAACAACATCTTCACGAAATTAATCGACCTCATAGATGGATCTCACTCACAATTGATCGGCCCTGAGACAAAGAACATCATTTTCAGAATTGTTCAAAAGCTTATCAAGATTGACAAAAACACTATCATCACGATTTTGGATAAGAAGGGCAAATCTTTGGGTGACTTGGAATTATTCTTCTCCAAAACTTTGGGCGATGACTTCGATGCAGAGGGCATCAACTTAGATAATCTGTCTCTTGTCTTGGAGGGTGATGACTTTGTGTCTGAAGTCAGTGACGCTTCAGAAGATGCTCTTCTCGGCGAATGCTCCGAATCTTTCGACAAGCTCAGGACTAGCACACTGTCCTTCTTGGATAGCAAGGCTGACGCTGAGTTCCACAAATTGACTGATGCTCTTATCAGCTCGCTCAGTGGAAAGAACGCTAAGTTGCAATCCAAAATAACCTCTGTCTTTTCGAGAGTTGTCTTCGACAAGAAAAGCGAAGTTCAAGTTTCTTTCTTGTTGAGATTTTCCATGACTCAGTCCATTCCATTAAGTGTGCGTTTTATTGCTTTGAAACTCACGGCCACGATCATCAAGTCCGAGTCCGAGTCTCAAGGAAATATTGATGAGACGAAGTCAATTTTTACCGCATTTTACCTTTTGGTACCTCTCTTGTCTGTTGGTTTGACTGACGGTAACGGAGCCATCAGAAAATACTTTGTTCATTTGATTGAGCTTGTCAAGAGCTTAGATCAGCTGACAAACGAGTTGAGATCAAAGAAATCTGCAGTCAGTCCAAACCCTAAACTGAAAAAGTCTAAGGCAAAACTTGGTAAAGTTCATTTGTTCATGGAAGATCAAATTTATGGTAGCGTGGAGGCCTCAAAACGATCTATCATTTCGTTTGAGGATGCCATCAAGTTGTATGAGGTCATAGCCACAAGCAATGCTGCTCTCAGAGATGTCACTATCGATGCATCCAGGTTTGGTCGTTTCTTGTTTGAAACTCTCTTCAAGTCCAGCAACGGCTCCAAAAACTTTGGTCCATTGTTGCTCAAGACCTATTTCTTGACCCAATGGTCAATTTCACTGTTGCCAATTTGCTTCAAGTGCAGAATTTGGAGCGTGATGTCTACAAGAAACTTATATTTGGCAACCCTTGAGTCTTCAAAGGAATCTTTCGATGAAAAGTTCATGTTTATCGCAGATATCGAAGACTTCTTCGCCAACGTCGAAAAGTTCCTGAATGCTGCCAGCTTGGAGAATATAGGGGCTGAAAACCTCCAAACATCGGTTGTGAACTTGATCGGAGGCTCTTCCAAGGCAAAGGAGATTGAGTTGAACTGGTTGCTTAAGAACTTGGCATCTAGCAACCCCAGCTTGCAAATCATCATCAACAAGCGCTTGGTTGAGATCTTCCCTCTCTTTGCCAGAAACGAGGACAAATTAAAGATTTGCAATGAGTTGATGAATTTGACTTTGGACGATGAACATTTCCTCCACTTTGATCCTGTGGAGACTTTGCAAAACTTGGACTTCCTGAGCCAGTCAATTATTGGATTGTTGAACTCAGTCAACTTGGTTACTAAAGTCCCAGACCAACAGAAAGTGGCCAAGAGAAGAAGAAGATCATCTCTGTCCAACACCCAGAAATCTATGGCCAGAGATGATATCAGTTTGATGGCCAGTCAACACCTCAAGAAGATCTCGATCATTTTGAACATTTTGGAGTACCAAATTAAAAATCTGCTCATTGAAATTCAAAACTCTGACCTTTTGAGAGAATTGTTCAAGATACTCACAGATCTTGACTATTTGTGCAATGACGGTAAGATGCCAGTCTTGTACGCGCAAGAGACATTGGCGTCATGCATGTTGTACACCATCATCAGGATGAAAAAGAGCTTCAAGCAGTACAACTACAAGATTGACTCCAATACCATCCGTGCTGACTTGATAGTTAACTCTATCAGAATGTCTCAATCTCCGCAAGTGCAGAACCGCTTGTTGTTGGTGATTGCCGAGTTGGCATCGTTGTCACCCGAGATCATTTTGCACTCTGTCATGCCAATCTTCACCTTTATGGGTGCTCACACTATCAGACAGGATGATGAATTCTCTAACTCCGCGTTGCAGCAGACTATCTCGAAGGTGATACCCGCAATCACCTCCTCGTCGGAGCTGTCGCAAAATGAAATTGAATTTTTGCTTACAAGCTTCATCACAGCATTCCACCACATTCCAAGACATCGTCGTGTCAATTTGTTTACGACATTGGTCAAGACTTTGGGATGCGAGAATTCCTTGCATTTGATTCTATTCTTGATTGGTCAGCAGTATTCCCTTAACCTTTCAAAGCACAGAGCTCAGGAATGTGATTCGTTGTTGGAGTTTGTCTCATCGTTGCTCAAGACTTTTGATGTCTCCGAGTGCATGCAAGCTCTCGTGCGTTTCTATGAGTTATGGGATAACCTTCCTGTGGCCGCCCTCGAGAAGGATTCAACTGAGTACGAGCAATTAAACGCTAGATCTATTTATGGATCGAGCATCGTCAATATGACAACTAAGGAAATGTTGCTGTTGAAATTGAATCTCTTAGATTTCATCAACTCCTCTCTCAGCGATGATAGAATGACCAACCTCTCCAATGGCGCTTCCTCCTTGAAGATGAAGATCTATGTCATCTTGTTCGACACCGAAAGAGAACAGGTTGAGAAAGACAACGTCTTGGAGTTGTTCAACAAGTTGTCCTCCTTCGTTCTACTTTCATTGGAGAATTTGACTAACTTGTACAATCCGATGACAAGGGAACTCATCTCCGAGTTGTACACATGTTTGAAGAGCTTACTTAACCTCTTACCATTGACTTACTTCATTTCTTCTATCAAGGTTTCTTTGCTTAACGCTCAAGACGCTATGTCTGTCAAGGTTGCAAGAAACTTCGCTGTTTTAGCAGGTCAAAGATTCGAGACGGAAATCACACACAACACATTGAACGAAGAGATAGTCAATGTTGTTTCAGAAGAGTTTTTGCCAGCTCTCATTGAAGGAGTCAAGAAATTTGACAACGTTGATTTGGTGCAGTCGTACTTGGACACTTTTGCCATTATTGTCAACAAGTTCGGCTCCATATCTCCTGACTTCGCCAACTCTTCAAACGCTAAATTCTTAGTCGGATCATTGAAGGTAATTACCTCTGAGGATGGTTTGTTGAGCCCCCAAATTGAAGTACTCATCTCCTCACTCAGCGCGATCACTAGTGTCATTAATTGCTTGGGCGTTAAGTGTATTGGCTACTTCCCTAAGATCTTGCCGCCTGCCCTCAAAATCTGGGAATCTACACTTACTTCTAGCGATGAAGCTGCGAGCGACAATGAAGAAGACGAGAACGATGATGATGACGATGATGACGATGAAGAAAAAGATGACGAAGATGAAGATCTGGACGAAAGCGAGTCGAAAATGCTTTTGCAAGGCTCAATTTTGGCTCTCTTCTCTTGTTTGGTCAAGAGATTGCCAGCCTTTGTTGTTTCGAATTTGAAGCAATTAATCCGCACCATCTTGATGAGTTATTACGTCAACACCTCAATCAGAGCCGGAGTTTTGGGCTTGGTGGTAGAGCACATTGATAAAGCTCAGGTGTTGCAGACGATGAGCAACTTGGCCATCAATGATGAGATCTTCAACTTGAATAGTGCGACAGATTTGGGCTTATATTTGTCTACTATGAGAAACGTCATCGAAAAGAGCGACAAGAAGTCTGTTACTGGCCAGTCCTCTCTCTTCATGAAATGGTTGATCAAGTCATTCGAATTCAGATCTGAATATGGAGAGCAAAAGTTCAACGACAACACTATCCATAGTATTGAGAGTTCGATCCATCAATGTGGATTGGTTTATGTCATGAAGTTGAACGACAAAAACTTCCGGCCTTTATTCGCTGGCTTAGTGAGATGGGCTGTGAACGGAGAGGGAAACTCGTCTACCTCCTCAGAAGAGAGGTTGATCTCTTTCCTCAAGTTCTTCAACAAATTGCAAGACAATTTGAAGAGTATTATCACCTCTTATTTCTCCTACGTGCTCGATTCATCGATTCAATTGTTGAATGACTTCAAGAATGAATCTATCGAGAACACAAACTTGAGACGGTTGTTGTTACATTCCTTGGCTTCTTCCTTCAAATACGATCAAGACGACTACTGGTCTCACCAGTCTAGGTTTGACACCATGCTTGAGCCTTTGGTGAGCCAATTGTCCAATATAGAAGATTCTTTGGGCAAGAATTTGGTCAAGGCCATCTCGTTTTTCATTGCCAATGTTTCCTCTGATGAGTACAACGAGAAATTGGTGCATTCTTTGGTCAGATACATCTCCAACGAATTTGATAACTCATCCCAAACTAAGATCTGGACCATTCGTGTTTTGAAACTGGTCTTCCAGAAAATGGGCGAACAATGGTTGTCATACTTGCCAACCTTCATTCCTTACATTGCCGAGTTATTAGAGGATGACGACGAAGAGGTTGAGATGGAAGTCAGAAAGGACTTGGTTAGAGTCATAGAGAATATTCTCGGCGAACCTTTAGATAGGTACTTGAGTTAGTTGCACATCCGAACAATACAATACTTTTACAATGATCAGTAGAATTATTATAATTCATATGTGAGGCTATTCAATAGCACGGGAATCGCGGAGGCATGGAAATGTCTGGAAGCCAAAGTCGACGGTGTACGGGTCTTTAATGCGGATTAGTCGCAAATTTTTACAGGTATATAACCGTCAGTGTCTCACAACTCCCCACTCTAACACGCCATCACAATATTGAAATGGTATGTCTTGGATTCTTTGCGGATCTCTTCCCACTAATTGGGTTTTTGCGGGGTGCAGCTGTTCTCGAATCACATGAGTTGTTACTGTGTGGAGAATCCCCACATTTTCTCTAGGAATCAGAATTGCCGGTAACTTCTCGAAATTCAGCCTTTTGAATTCCATAAAACGCTTACTAACCTGCAGTCTTTCTTGAAGAACGTTAACAACTTGAAGCCATTGTTTGACAGAGTCTTGGTTCAAAGAATCAAGCCAGCCACTCAAACCTCTAGTGGGATCTACATTCCTGAGAAGAACCAGGAGAAATTGAACCAGGGTACCATTGTGGCTGCCGGACCAGGTGTCACTGACAACACAACTGGAAAGTTGATTCCAGTCTCTGTTCAAGTCGGTGACAAGGTTTTGTTGCCAAACTTTGGCGGTTCCCCAGTCAAGGTTGGTGAAGAAGAATACTTGTTGTACACCGACAGAGAAATCTTGGCCAAGATTGAAAACTAAAGATAGCAATGGAAGCCTGTAAATAGCTAACAAAGATGTTGATACAATTACAAAATTTTCATCAATGTAGAGTTTATGTACATCTTAGACTCATACCATATGTATGTAATCGATGTCTTAACGAAACCGAATATGGGTGTCGCACCATGACTACTTTGACGGTTCTCATACCTAATTCCGGTCGTGTACCTACCATGATAAGATCCCTACAGCCCTCAGGCGGGCTTTATACGCATACTAGTTTTAGCTGAAACGTAACCGTCTATTTGAATATAGAATCCTTGATTCCTGATTTGCCAACTGGAGTCTTGCTCTTTCTCAAATCGTGAAGCCATTTCATTTCATATCCACCATCCCAAGTGGCCAAAGCACCAATAGTTCCATAACTCCATTCGATGACAGACAATCGCCCAGAGAGCAGGTTTGCGTCATTCAAGCTAGTTTTGCTTGGTGAATCTGCAGTCGGTAAATCCTCTATTGTTCATCGGTTTGTTAAAAACACCTTTGACGAGATGAGAGAGTCCACCATTGGAGCGGCATTCTTAACTCAAACAATAACCTTGCCTGAAATCAACGCCACAGTAAAATTCGAAATCTGGGACACTGCAGGCCAAGAGAGGTATAAGAGCTTGGCTCCAATGTACTATAGAAACGCCAATGCTGCATTATGTGTTTATGATATCACGTCCAGCTCTTCGTTCAGAAAAGCGCAAGACTGGATCAAGGAATTGAAGAAACAGGCTCCCGAGGGAATTGTGGTTGCATTGGTGGGAAATAAAGCTGATCTTTCAGAAGAGAGGGATGTTGACGAGTCTGAGATCCAGGAGTATATTAGCGGGTTGAATGAGACCGATAACAACTTCCAGATCATCCACAAAGAATGTTCAGCAAAGTCAGGCGATGGAGTTTTGGAAGTGTTTTACTCCATAGCTCGAGCATTACCAACCGAGGAAGCTGTATCGAAGAGAAACCCTCAAACGAAAAAGGTGGAGTTGGCCAGACAACAAGCACCTCTGCTGCAAAGTTGTTGTTAGGGTAATGGGAAGAGGTTCATTTGCACATCAGATTAAGTCTCAGAGAGTGTATTTTTGAACATATACGAAAATCCAAATTATTTCCGCTTAGCATTCGATCTCAGGCTTCTGCATTCCCCTTGTGATAGCATATGGCTCATTGAAACGAGCTTGTGTTTTATGGAGCGTAATTCTTATCTATGAAAGAATGTCAAATTTTGAAAAAGATATTATTTATTTGTGTGTAGTTGTATCGAATCTACAGAGCTCTACAGAGTATAGCCTTGTACCAAGAGTGTATACATTGTTGAATATTTCATACCAGTGGTGCATGGAGTAGTCTCGGACGCCTTGAAAGAATCAATAGCAGTCGTCATCATCATGTCGTTAAATCGTCGAAATGGATATCGGTCCACATATTTTATCGCTTAACTCTTCTTAGCGAACAATGGCTCGCCAATGTTCTTTCCTCTCAACTTGACACCAAGAGCTCTCTCCAACTTGCCCAACAACTGCTGACTTGGAATGGCTCTTCCAGCCTCGTAATCGTTAATGACTTGAGGCTTCTCGTTACATTTCGTAGCCAACTCCTTTTGAGTCAACTTCTTCTCTTGTCTGGCTTGCTGAATAGCTTTACCAACAGAAACATCAAGTTTCTTCACGGTGACAACATCATCGGTATCGTCCAACTTGGCCAATCTTTGGCCCTCTGGGTTACTCTTGGTGTTGGTGGTTCCGTATTTCTTCTCAGTGTTAAGAACAGCACCAGTTCTTCTGGCGGCGTTGATTTCAGCCTGGGTACGGGCGACTCTCTCTCTTGGTCCGCCTCCACCCACACGGGCCTTGCTTCCAATTGTTGTAACGGTATCCCAGTCAGACATGATAAAAGTAATGGATTGTGGAAAAAAGAATGTATGGCGGGGGCGAGGTGTTCATGGAATATGTCTCGGCTGGAGGACAGAGTCACGTGACCGTCGATCACAATGGATAGCTATGGAAGCTATGCCCGCCACTACATGCATGACGCTTGCCCTCCATGGTTTATGTGCAGGCTCACAATGTTGCGCGATCTATGGGGCAGTGTGGATGGAGATTGGGCACTGACATTTGCTATGGCTGATATTGCCATTGACAAGCTTTGGATATTAACAAGGATATGGGAAATACAAGGGTTTGTTCATGGATAATTGAATTTTTTTCACTGTTCAATGACCAAAAACGATACCCGACTGCATTTGGACCGAGAATCCAGTCCTAGGTCAAGAGTTCAGTAGACCTAATACTTCAGTAGACTTGACAATTCAGCAGACCCGAAAACCAGTAGACCCGAAAACTCAGTGGACTCCAAATCTACATTTAACTATCTATATCTACGTAGATAAAAAATCATTTAATACTCGAGGCCCAATCTTATAGGCCTAATCTCATAGACCGATCATCGATCACTAAATCAATGCATCTTTTTTGCATAAACGGACAAAGTTAGCGACTCCAAATTCTGTATGCTGATTTAAGTCTCGCAGCTTTTTCCTTGATCGAGATAAACTATTAAGCTGCCTCACCGAAATAGAGACCGCCCAAACGCGCATCCAGTGATAAGTGCACGCCAGGCCATTAAATACACACTGAGCCGCTCTATCCGCTATAGTATTCACCCTTACGCAAGCCCACAATGTCTACAGTCACAATTAAATCAAGGTCGCCTTCCATTAAAGGATTCAGTGAGGAATTGGTTTCGTTCTCTATCGAGAGGATCCAGGCCAAGGTCGCAGCAAAGAGCAAGTTGCCGGTTTCGCAGGTCAGGCTCTCCGTGTTGGACAAATCGGGCAAGTACGTCCCTGTGGACTCGCAAAGAACTTTGAACGAATACTTTGATGCACAGAATTTACTGGGCGATGTTGCGATTTACGCCAAAGATCTCGGAAAGCAAATTGCCTGGAAGACTGTCTTTATCTTGGAGTATTTGGGCCCATTGATCATCCATTCCCTTGTATACTTGACATCTGCCTACGTCTTCCAGGTCAAGCAGACCGAAACTCAAAAGTTGGCACTTGCCTTGGCTTTGCTTCACTTTGCGAAGCGTGAGTATGAGACTTTGTACGTGCACAGATTTTCCAACTCCACCATGCCATTCTTCAACTTGTTCAAGAACTCCAGTCATTACTGGATCTTGTCGGGCGTTAACTTGTCCATCTTCGTGTACTCTTTCAACCAAGCTAGCTTGCAAAACGCTGGATTGGTCAAGAAAGTTCTTTTCCATGTCAATAGCTTCCCATCGTTTGTCAATTATGGCCTTGTGTTGGTCTGGGCTTTCGCTGAGGTATCCAATCTCATCACTCACCAGAAATTATCTAACATCAGATCTGGTGACGCAAAAGCTTATGCCATTCCTTATGGTTACGGATTTGACTTGGTTGTGTGCCCAAACTACTTCTTTGAGTCTTTGGCCTGGTTGGTGTTTGCTATCTTGGTGGGCAACTGGAGTGCATGGCTTTTCCTCGTGGTGAGTAGTGCTCAAATGTACATTTGGGCCCTCAAGAAGAACAAGAGGTACGTGTCAACCTTCGGCGACGAGTACAAGAAGTTAAGAAGAGCAAAGTTCGTTCCATACTTGTTCTAGAGCGTTCAATCATCATAAACTATGTACTGAAATATACTTTCAAAAGCTGGCCATAATTGAAAAAATCACTCTTTCAACTTCAAGCAAATGCTGTTGACACAGTGTCTTTCGTCGGTGGGAGTTTTGTAACCTTCTCCCTTGAAAATGTGGCCCAAATGCCCATCACACTTCGAGCATCTCATTTCAGTTCGAACCATACCGAATGAATTGTCCTCTATAGTCTTGATGGAACCCGGAATGGCCTCGTAGAAAGCCGGCCATCCACAGTGAGCAGGGAACTTAGTGTTTGCCTTGTATAAAGGCTGCTCACAGCCCACACAGAGATATTCTCCTTCTCCTGCTGGGGTTTTCACATACTCTCCGCTAAAAGGCGCCTCTGTCCCCAGTTGCCTCAAGACTTTAAACTGAGCTGGAGATAAAATAGCTTTCCATTCTTGTTCGCTCTTCATTGTATAGAGACGAAATTGATGACGTATGTTGGAGGCCAATTGCTCAAATACTATGTTACTGGAGATGTTTCGTGTTTGAGCTGAAAGAACTCTAGGTGATCTTTTAAAAGAATAGCGTAGAACAGAAGTGATCATTGACTTTAGATCAAGCTGCTGTTCGCGCAAACTAATTGCTGATGGCAAATGTAAGATTTTATGCAGTACGATAAAAAAGATGCCGGGGAAATTCACCGAAGACGCCAATTGTGAAGTGTGCCCAAAAGTAGGCTGTAATTATAAGAGCTTAAGGCAGCTAAAATAGGGGATTTGTTTTTCGTTTCTAAATTTCGCAAAATGGATTTTTAGGTTCAACATATCCTTCATTCATTTATTATTGTCACCTCTCACAATTTAGAATTTACCCTGCAGTTGGCCACAATCTTGCGAAAGTGCACTATAAAAGTAATAACTAAAATGTCGAGGAAACCGCAGTTCAACAATGTCTAAAGCACTCAAGTTCACCTGTTCGAATATATAAAGATAAAATTACAGTGGTTTTTGTGCAGTTATCTTTTTTTTGTTCTAAATATGCCTATCTCATGAAGTAGTTGTACTTACCCTTGAGCTCTCTGGAAGCGTCTTTACCCTCAGTTGCAACGTCCCATTGAAGCTCAATGTCCAACTCTCTTGGGTTTTTAAAGTTTGGTCTGGATGCAATTGTTCCGTTGATGGTGTCTCCTTTCTTCAAATCGAGCACCTGGTCCATGTAAAACACAGTTTGCTTCCAATGAGTGTATTTGTTCATTGGTCCGGTTGGCAAAGTGACCTTCTCGTCACCAGGGAAGTCACAATCAAACCAGACAATGTAAGCATGGCAGAAGTCGCTGTCAATAGCCTTCAAAGAGAAAGTGCGGCTGAACTCTGAATCCTCTTTGTTGCAGGTGTTGATGTCAAACTCAAAAAACTTGTATGGAGTAGTGATCAAGCTGTTGTTTTCAACCGTGTCCACCAATGGCTCGCTCATGGCCACCTCAATGAAAGGGGTGTAGTCAAACCCGTAAACATCCTCCCAGTAGTGGATCTTGTCATTTTTATACTGACCATCTTCAATACCGGCAATTGTCATTGAGCACTTGTCTGGCAAGATCAAACCGCCTGGAGCCAAGTATTTGTCTCTGGCGTACAAGACAGTGTCCAACATGGACTCATACAACAAGAAGTATCCCATCCACTCAGAAACAATAATGTCCACGGAGTCCACAGGCAACTTGATGTCTTCCAATTTACCTTGGATCAAAGTGATTTTGTCTTGGAATCCATTGAGAGACACAATTTCCTTGGCCTTGTCGATGATGTTCGACATGTCGACAGAGTAAACGTGCTTGGCTCCTGCTTTCACAGCAAACATCGACAAGATACCGGTTCCGCATCCGACATCAAGGACAATTTTGTCTTTGAATAAATGCTTGTTCTTGTACATGGCTTGACGGTATGACAATGTTCTGCTCGTGTCTTTAAGCATCTCCTCATGGATGCCGAAGTGATCGTATGAGGAGAAGTAGTGCTGTTCACTGAACGGCAAAGATTTTTTGTCGGTGGCAGACATGTTGGTGTGTGATGCTTAAATGAAGTTTTTACAATTGGGGTAGAAAAACTGATGCCAGAAGTTGAGATGAGTCTGACGCAGTCTTTATTTTTTTTCTTTTTTGGATGCGATGCCTGGGGAAAGCCATGCGCCATTAGTGGGCGCGTTAATCAAGCTGTTGAGAGCTACGGATCATAGAGATATATACGAAAAAAAGCAGAAGACATTTTACCTGTTAATGAGTTTTGATTTCAGAAGAAAGAGTATTTAGTAAGTACCCCATGAATTCATACACGGTATTCAGTTTAGTGTATAGTCAGTGGCTGCAACTTCAGAGGCATTATCTTGAACTGAGGGTCTATCAGAACCATTATATCTATAAAAGCTATTTGAGAGTAAAACTGAAACTCAAGCGGTTGACAATCTAGTCTCCACCATCAGGCACGCTTCCCGCATTTGTTTCTAATTAAGTGACATATTCCTGAGGCGATGATGCTTATGCCCAACATGGCAACTAATACCATATTGGAATCTCTGTACAACCTTGCTTTGTCCTCTGGCCAACCACGGTAGAGGGCATATGTAGCAGTGACGGAGCCTAAGTTGCCTAGGCCGGAAACCAATGCCGAGCTAACCGCCACTCCGCTTTCTCCGTAGGCCGGACCAAAGATTTCGGCGGACCACGACATACAAATTGGCACGGTGGGTCCTAACCCAAAACCTGCAATCAACAAACCACCATATTTACTCCAAGAGCCTTTGGCGAAAGTGGTAACAAACATTCCACAGATGATAATAAGACTGGATGCAGAGAAGAACAAAGCCCGGAACTTCTTCATGCGGTCGGCAAATGGCGTGATAAGTAAGATTCCCGCCAAGTCGAAAAGCCAAATAGGTGCATATAACAAGGAAACATCGATAGAGGAGAGGCTGGGATTGTTGGTAGCAATGATGGTCGATCCAAACACAGCCAAACCAAAGCCCGTGCCAACCACGCCAAAGTACATGATAATGAGAGGCCACAATCTCAAGTCGAGGAAGATGGCCATGACATCGGACCAGGTCCACTTCACTTGCATACAGCGGCCCTCAAGGTCTCTTCTGTGGATCTCTCTCTCCTCCTCGTTCAAAGGATACTTGGGGGTGAAGAACTTTCTGTAATAGGCCACATACTTGTTGGCTGGCTCAGATTCCTCACGGTTCGGACGATCTGGGAGCCACCAGAGCAAGCAGATACCAACAAAGATAGTCAAACATCCGTAAACCAAATACATCCATTGCCATCCTGTGTAACCTCTTTGGCCGTCCATTTTTTGGAAGCCAGCACTCACCAACCCTGCTGCAGCCGCCGAAAGCTGAGCAGCAGTGAAATAATATCCAATACGACGAGTCATTCTGTCATTTGGATACCACAAGGAGATGTAGTAGGACATTCCAGGCCAGGTACCAGCACCTACCATTCCGGAGATGAACCGGACTGCGATCAAAGAACCAGAGGAGTCAAGAGCAATGTAGCACGAGTAAACTAGCCCGACACTGATGACGATTCTAGCCAACCAAGACTGAGGGCTGACTTTGGTCATGATCAAATTCATGGGAACATCGAAAATAATGTATCCCACGTAGTAGAGGGCGGAGGCCGTAGATGTATCCTTCGAGGTGAGATTAAGTCTCTGACCCAAGGAGTGACCCTGGGAAGTATTCATTGTCAAAGTGACACCATAGACACTGGATCCAAAGGAAGTGAGAAAGTAAAGTGCCCACAAGGCCGGAACTATTCTGTAGTCAAGTTTTCTGTAGATTCTGTCAAGTTCCTTGGGGGATGCTGGGAGAGACTCCGATGTGATATTGTCCTCTTTCTTGGAGTCCACCAATGACTCGGTATGCCCACTTTCACTCATGATTATTTTTGGTTTTTTAAAAAAAATCTAGGGAAAATTAGTGATTTAAGTATGCTTGAGTATTTCCCAACATATATAGCTCGGACTTTTTTTGACCTGACTCGCAGACGTGAGTCAAGCAGTCATCTGTAGGTACGGCATATAGACGTGACTACGAGTCAACCTTTTCGAGATTAGCACGGCTACACTGGCGGATTACTTTGGACAATGGAAGCGCTCCAGATGCTGGCTGTTTCAATAGTAAAACAAATTGGATTTTGAATCTCAAACAGTTTAACACTATAATATATGTGATTTCTATGGTGTTGCAATAAGCTGATGGCCGGCGCCATGAAGGGTAGCCCAAGAAAACGCTTCCAAGAACTTGCACACAAAGTAAGTAGCTTGCAGTAGCACATCTTAGCGGCTTGCATTCGTTGAAAATTAACTCAAGGCGTCGCACGTAATTTGGGCAAACTCAACACTTTGATCAATGCAGAACGAATGCGTGATGGCTCTGCGGCTATCATTGGTTGACTTCCCGATCTCGAAAAAGACGCCATTATCTCTATCCGAATGATATCGCGTCAAGATGTAGTCTCTGGAATTATCGTGTACCCAATAATCAGTTGCGGCAAAAAAACACCATAACTTCAGGTCATACTTTTTGGGGAATTCCTCAAAATACCAGTCATTCATTTCATCATCACGATGTATAACTTTAAGCTCTTCTTGCGCCAAGGTAAGCGCTTGCCTCACAATTCGCTTTGACTGATAGATTTTAAAAGTGGCGTCAACGGAGTTTCTCCACGATTCCTTCAGCCTTTCATCATCTAAGGATGGACGAGAGATGATGTATGTTTTGATGATGTATCTGGCCCACGAGTCAGGAAGAACTAATTGGAGAAATGTGATCATTGCCACTGCTAAAGAAACGATCGGCAAAAACCGAAAGAGTTTTGAGAAGAATACTCCTGAATCCGATTTGGCGATGTCGACAATAGTTGGGCAAATCAAGCCCGAAAATTCGATCTTCACTAAGTGCTTTACCTCGTCATCTTCAACCAATCTCCGGATTACCCTTTGAACGATGTATCCGCCTACGGAATGGCTGAGAAAGCTGAGGTTAGTGTTCCCGTTGAGAATGTACTTTTTCAAGATCTTGCACTTGTGGTCGATTTGGTATTCTAGATCGTAAAACGTGGGATCACTTTTTGCCCCGTCCTCGATGAAATTCCCAGAGGTTTGGAAGCCTGCATGACTGACTGCAAGTATATCGAACTCGGGATATCTCTCGTGTATCAAATTCAAGTAAGTGGTGTAATAATCGATGAGCCCAGGATTTCCAGGAATAAACACCAACAAAGGCGCATGCAAACTCTTTTCTTTGCACCCGATGAAATACTCCGATGTTAACGGATAATCTTCGTTGGTTTGCACTGTCATTGTTTACTTTTCGTTTGGTAGTTGTCTCGTACGTAATCTGACTTGTGCGACATCCACACACCATTTATTACTTGGGGCTGATCTATAATGTGAAAACAAAATGCTTCTCACCCAAACCGCTATGTAGATCTCTTTCGAAGTAGTTTAGCCGCCCTGACTTGTCTAGAATGACGACCGTTTGAGTTCTGGTGCCATACTTCATGGAAAGGTTCTCTTTATCCTCGGCCATGTTCAATTTGGGGATGAAAATCGAGTTTCGCAACTCTACTAACTTCTCCGCTGGAGTGCCATCCTTTTGTATTTTAGCATTGTATGTGTCATGCGAAAGAACATCGAAGCATTGGTTCTTTAGCAGCTCAAATGATGTATCCGATTCCGAGGCTTCCTTAATGAGATTTGAAAGTAAATCAACACCGAGTTTGGCTTTGGGCCAGGGATTATAGTATAATGAGTTGGATACGGAGATCGTTTCTCTCGTAGAGAACTCCAGGTGTAACCTGTCGCTCACGGCATTAGCTGCATGTATCGTGCCTCGATCACCACGATTGCTCATAATATTCAAGTGCTTCAACCTTTTGTTATTCGGTTCCAAGGTCAATTTACCATAAACCAAGGTATATCCACCTATCAGGCCGAGTGCCAGAGGCCCCTCGAGTGACTCATGAAATGCATTCGGCCAATCCTCATCTGACAAATCTGAGCTAAGATACTTTATTGGTATCACGCCTCTGGATATTTTACTTGTCACAGCTTCCTCTTCACGGTAGTTAAGGAGCACAGCCAATTTACCATCAGAAGTAACTCCTATCCAAGTGCCATGCTCTTCCCTCTGTAAGTCGACCGGTGATATGATACGTCTATTTCCAAAATTTCGCTCTGTGGCTAGTTGCGTTGGCCTGCTTAGAAATTCATCACGATTAGAGAGAAGGATCAAGGGGTATTCCGGATGCAGGGTAGATGTAATCAAGATGCACATGTGATGGGAATCCTTGCTGGAGATTTGGGTTGGCCAACCAGTTAATCTCTTCGCAGAATAGATCAGCGCGCTTCTTATGAGTTTTTGCGGGGTAAAATGGGCATCCACTCATATTGTTGAGCAAATGTTGCAGCCGGCATTCCGCTTCTTAACACTGTATTTCATGACTACCGATTGATGTATCTGCTGGCAATATGATCTCGTCAAGGCGGACCTTTGGACTGGGGAAGTTATTTTCCTCTGGGGTTAAATCTGGCAAATTGACCCCCAGGTAAGAATTCGAATGATCAGGCGTTACGCTGTCGTCGTCGTCGGAGGGATTTTTCAAAAACCACATTTGGTTGCTATGACATGAAACATGAGCGGCGGTAGCAGGGCGCAGCGCCACAAGTAAGTCATTAGTATCAGAGTCACTGCCTTTCGCTGCGCAAAAGTTTCCCTCGTTGCAACCGAGAACAATCATCAGGGAATTGAAGGGTGCAACGTCTTCGCTTTGCATTACATCATAGCCATTGCACAGAAAGTAGATGTCATTGATAAGAGCCTCAGCAGTAGGTCTCTTTTTAGGATCCCACAGAAAACAACATTGAAGAGCATGCGCTAGGTCCTCATATTCTGGAGCCATGATATCGCTCATTGTCTGGCCCAGAATGTAAGGGATAACAAAACCCAAGTTTTCTGCTAGCTGAACACCTTCAGGCCAAATTCCGCCTAGGTCCCGAGGAGACCGATCTTGGTAGAGCGGATGACCAAGCTTGGTCAAGATTTGCCAGATTTGGTCTGTCTCGTTAATTCCGGCAAAGAGGGGGCGAGAATTCACCAACTCAACTGCCACAGATGCGAAGGCCCATATGTCGATTGGGCGGGAGTAACGTTTTTGACGCAAAAGGATTTCGGGTGCACGATACCACCTGGTAGAAACGTACTGAGTGAGCTCTCTTGTGTTCGAAATGTGCCTCGCAAGTCCGTAGTCACAGAGCTTGAGAATGTAGGCATTTTGGGCCAAACCAAGAGGAATTTCTCCATCATAATATTGCTTGGTAGCAGAGATCAAGATGTTCTCTGGCTTTATATCTCTGTGGAAATAACCATGGCTATGGACATGATTAATGGCGCATAACAATTGGTTCAAAATGCTCTTCACAACAGAGGTAGATATCGGGCGGCCCTCGTGCTTTTGCATAAACTGGAAGAGGTTTTGATCCATGGGTTCCATGACTATATTGAGCTTTCCGCTAAAGTTGTCAATGAAGAGATCAAAAATCTGCAAGAGATTTTGATGTGACGGCACCGAGAAGATAAACTTTATTTCATTCATCTTCAAATAATCTTCAGCCTTTCTCAACTGATTCTTCATAACTTTAATTGCAACAAGGCCACTAGAGTGGGGAATTTTAGGGGCGGCATGACTCAAGGGCTCCAATAATGTACCCTTCTTTGACTGACAAAGCTCCATGAGACCAGCAAAATCTCCTTTGTGCTTTGCTAGGACTGCACACCCAAAGCTACCAAAGCCTAATCTAGAAATCATAAAGTAGTGTTGCAGGAATGATTTGCGCTCTATAGCGGTTGCATTAATATCTGGCATCATGTTTGTTCAGTTTATGTAGAGCTGGATCAGGATATGATTCGATGTTACTTCCACCATTAATTTAGTGTGAGCCAATCTGGGAAAAAGGGTGTGTTTTGTAGATTATTTGTGTCTGGGTAAAAAAGATAAACTAGCTTTGTCCTCGAATATGAGATACTAAACACAGAAGGGAACGCGCCATAGAGTCCAATGCAAGGATTGCAAAAATGAGTGCATGCGTGATTATATAAACTCACAGAGACCCGAAAGTAAGAATCGGTGCCGAGCTTTTCTCATTAGGGGCGTTTTGGCTGCAAATCGAAAGCGCGCTGCCTCTTTGATTTTGGCTTCTCACTATTGCACTCAGGACTGATATTATTCCAGTGTCCTTCTTAATAAAGAACCTTATTTAACATTCCAATATTTCGTGACCATCAGACCTCATTATCAGACAGGCTTACATCAAGAACAAAATCACCCCCTCCTCCAGATTGTTCACTAGACTCATTCTCTGTCACCGCTATCAGATCTAGCAGTATTGAGACCCCTTCATCAACAAACAAGCTCTTTGGCTCCACCGTGAAGCTGCTGATAATTCTTCTATCTCCCATGCCATTTTCAACGGAGCATAAAATATTTTCCTCCTCCACGACGCTCGTTGATAGCATTTGCACCCGTTTGGTAATTGTGTGCTGCAACGAACAGGATCTTCCTCTCGGACATGTGCCATTTTCTTCATAATCTGGACAGTTGAACAAGTGAGCGAATGGGCATGCGTGTCCCCGCTCACACCATCCACCGATGGCGAAAGGGCGGCAAGTCCATATCTCAAAACAACTATCTTTAGAGTGTTTCGGTAGGTAATGTGAATACCTGCAATTTACATTGTGACATGTTTCCTGGAAAGCATACCGACATATGGCTGTATTGCAGGCATTGGGCTTATGTGAGAGCACACATCGTTCGTCATCGCACTTGCCTGCCAAAAATTGTCTGCAGAGAACAATTCTGTCCATGTTGTGTTCGAAGGGACAGTCGCCCATTTTTTTGCAAATTCCTTGGCGAGTGAAATAGCGGCATTGGTCGGTAGTGGTGTTCGCGGCGCCTATGCGGATGAAGTCCCCACTTGGGCATGCCACATACTGCCATCCATTCCAGGATAATTCTTGCTGAGTAAGGGGACGGTCACCAGTCAAGGGAACAAGTTTCGAGCCTTTTTGGCGAACAGCAAAAGTCCTATCAAGAATAATGCGGTCACAGAAGTCAGTGATGGTTGAGTTTCGAGAAAGTTTAATTTCCCAATTTGAGTTTTGTTTGCGCAACATATGCTCCCATATTGCGCCCATTCTTGAACCAGCAAATCTTTGAGCTGGAGGATATGATTTTTGCAGCGTTTTCAAGACTGCTCTGGTGGCATAGGATGGAACTGTGGATGACACAACATTTCTAGAGCGAAACTTGTGAATTCGCTCAGTGTTTTTAAGTCGACTAGCACCCACACGAAGTTGTTGTTTCACCAAAAGCAACTCACGTTTGACAGCACGAAGCTCTTCTTGCTTTCTCTCTAGTTCAGACGTCCCAGCTTCATTCATGGATGTGCTTCCGCGTACAATGCGCTTTGATGAAGAATTTGAAGCAAAATATCGGTCAATCACACACTATCAAAGGTCGAGGAGCTTTATAAACAAAGCAGTTGTTCTGTCAATATACAGACTGCAAGACAAAGGCCTTCAAATCGATAAATCAATAACCATAGGTTTGAGATATCGGGTCTCTGGAGCCTCTGCGGGATGCCTGAATAACACTCGCATATCGATATCCTGCATGATATGTGCGACACATCTGAAGGCAAGCAACTACGTTTCAAATCATCGGAACATTCAGATGCTTTATGACCATGCTCGTTCGTATGCTGCAAACGCCATCTTAGCGATTGTTCCGCTCGACAGAGAGACGGCAATGGAGGTAGTGGACTATTCTCTTACCTTGCCCAATGCAGAAATCGAAAATCATCTACTAGGATTTCTTGGTCAGAGTGAGGACAGCCTAAATGTCATCTCCAATTTCCTTCAGCTCAAGAGAGAGGAGGATGATAGGCTCAAAAAGCTAGCAGAAAAGAAGGCCGAAAAGAAGACCATAAAGAATACACTTTTACAGAAACCTACGGATAAAAAGAAGAAAGTACCAGCTTGGACGTCCGTTGAAGATTCGAAGCCTCCCCAGCAGAGTCTGGGCGGAAGGAGCGGTTCTACAATGACAGTCTCACAGATGGCCGAAAAGAAGCCATCCAATCAGCTTTCTAGCAACCAAGCCAAAAAAAACAAGAAAACAAATCTTGATAACTTGAAAGATATTGAGGCCGTCTTGAACGAATTGGAGGTCGAGGACTCAAAGCTTCTCACGAGTCTTGAAAACTCCTCGACTGTAAGAAGAGTCTGTAACTGCATGGCCACAAAACATCCATTATTCGAAGTTGCACCCAATTGCTTAAACTGCGGGAAAATCATATGCTACAAAGAGGGCCTACAGCCGTGCTCCTCTTGCGGCCAAGAATTACTTTCGGAGCAGGAAAAGGTCGAAATTATAGACATTCTCAAGTCCGAGCGCGACCTCTTGGATACAAAGCGTAAAGATCCCAAGAACAAAACCATCCAGGAACAGCCTTCAAAATTAACTCCGAAGAAAATCAAGTACGGAACTACAACAGGTGGAAACTTATGGAAAACGCAAGACGAGATCCTCAAGAAAATGGAGATCGAGGCGAAGAAGCAGAGAGAACTCGAGAGAGAAGCAGAAAAAAAAGAAAGCGAAGTGGAGCAGCAGCTTCGGGAGTTTGAGCATTACCAAAGGTCGAAAGATGTGGATCCCGCCTTGCAAAAGGCCCAAGAAAAATTGGAGACTCTTCTTCACTTTCAAGCAACCGGTGCGGAGAGGTCCAAGATCATTGACAATGCCGCTGATTTCGAAATGCCAGGCGGTTCAAGCGGCAGTATGTGGCTTTCGCCCGTGGAGAGAGCATTACAGCTCAAAAAGCAACAAAAAGAGCTCCGAAGAATGGAATCACACGAGAAGGCTGTGTCTGGGAAGACAAAGAAGGTTGTGGAGATGGTGATCAAGGACGGGAAAGTTAAGATGGTCGAGAGGCAAGTGGTGGATCACGATGCCAAAGAAGAGAGCAAAGAAATGGATGAGTTGGAAGCAATCATCAAACAGAACAAGCTTGATGGAGAGATCTCGATGGCCTCAAATACCTGGAATTACGAGAAAGATGACAAGAAATGGGAGCGACCCGTTTACGTTTCATCAAAGACACATTTGGACACGTCGGAGTTGCCATTGTCTACACGAACTAAAGTTCAATTCTCTGAGATGGATAATGCGGAGCTTGTAGTTGCGCTCCCCTCTTAAATATTTATTCTTTAGCATCTTAACGTCGTTTCATACGCTGCTTAAACTTCTTGGCACGAGGATCGTTGATTTTCAATCTCTGGTAGTTGTTGCTGATAGGATTGATCTTCGTGCTCAAATTTGGATTCCTGAGGATAGGTTTTGCCTCATGCTCTCCATCACTCTCGTACTCGTCGCCATCATCCTCGTCTGTAGACTCCTGACCTGAAATTTCACCCTTAATGTACTTCTCGAGGTTCAACTGTTTGGCTTTGTCGAGCTTGTCAATCTCCTCATGAACATTCTTATCCTCAAAAGCATTTCCATCATCCTCCTCCATGAGTCTTGGCTTGATCTTCCACCTTCTGGTAGTTCTCTTCTGAGTAAGAGCCTTCTTACGCTTGCGAGCAAGACCCGGAGCTTCCTCCAGTTGCGTGGTTTTCGATTCCTGCCGAAGGTAATTCTCCACTTGTAGAGCTTCTTCCTCAATTTCCCGTCTCTGCGCTTCGAATTCTTGATTAACCGCCAAATTCTGATTGTCTTGAAAGATCTGAGACACTTTTTTGGTGCCCCCAAAAGATAAGTATCTCTGTGACTTGAGGGGCGAAGGAGAAACTTGGAAGTCTTCTAGCATCATCACGGGCTTTTCTGGAGTTTTGAGCAAGTTTGACTTCGATGGGGTCTTGAGCAAGCCGGACTTTGATGGAGATTCCTGAGCCTCGTGAAGAGCGTCATTAAAAGAGAATCTGCTTGTCACTTTTCCGAGGTAAAACGGCGTTTCTATTGTGCTGTCGGTCACGTTTTGAAGGGAGTCCGCAACAGATGGAGACGCCGCGGTTCGTAGTCTGTCCATAAGAGTATTTGAGCTTCTTGAGGGGGTCACATCCATTGCATCAATTCGCTTGACAGATCTGGTTGGCGTTTTAAAGATATTCGGTTGTTTCAGCGGCGAGTCGCCCGTTACATTATGTTTTGTCTTAGCCATAGTACCATTTTTAACTGGCGATGAATCGGGAGGACTTATAAGCAAATCAAATATGGACATTACCCGACCGTTGGCCTGGGGTGTAGGCCCTAATTCCGCATTCCGAACGGCCACATTCTTTTCAGAATCTTCATCATCTGTGTGGTAGACATCCACCGAATGCGAAATGGTAGGACTCAGCGGATGCTTTTCTAGTCGGGATTTGACGTGGGTATGTGTTGAAGCAGATTCTTTGGGTTTTGACTGTCCCGGAGCCCTGGAAGGTTTTTCTCGAAGCGATTTGTCTGCTTGGGTCGTGGATGTGGAGGCTTTTTTCAATTCATTGTAGATCTTATACGCTTTGCGTATTTCTGGGTTCGCTTTAACGTCATCTTTGGAGGGCGCCTTACCGTAGTCGGCAGCAAACGACCTTTCCCATTCTTTTATTCGGAGTTTGTATTCTAGTATGGATGCCATGTGCTCTTACGCATGTATACGTGAATACTTCTGAGCAAACGCGACGCGCTTAGACTCGCGTGCAGGCAACTATGTATTTATTCAATAGCATGTCAAATTGTCAGTCATGACACTTTCCATAATAGATTGTCACATTGTCACAAAGGACTTTCGCCTACTAAAAACTATGTAAAGCTTTTTTTATGCCTTCGAAGGCTGGCTTCGTGTCCGAGTCAAAAAGACTGATCATGTGCAGCATGGCCAGAACAAAAGCGTGCTTTTCAGCTTCGTGATTGAATTGTCCACCACTCCTTTCCAATGCCTCCAAAAATGAGCCGCCAACTGATGAAGTCTTGTTCCAGTAGGTGTTTAAGAAGTGTAGAATTTGGGCTTCATGGGATGTCAAGGCCAAGAATACTGCCAAACGCACCCACTTGTTTATTGCTTCCGAGGCGTCGAGAGCCTTGGGAAAATGCATGGCCTCCCACTCTTGCCAGAAACGAGTCCACTTTCCCGCATTTCCAAAGGTGAATAAGACAAGCTCCTTGAAGTCTGCGGTGATTTGTGCATCTGGGTCAATACTCCGGGTGTGATAGTCAATTAAAGCCAAGACGTCACGTGCATTATTGGAAGACAACGTCACTTCTGACGGAGTGAATTCTCCGTAGTTGGCGGGCACCTTTTGATCAACGATATTGGCCACAAGCATGGGCGTGATGCTAGCGTTGGAATCAACGTACGTCAATCTCCATAGAAGGGGGATGAATTGTGGGTTTGCAGCCATGCTGAAAGTGTCCAGAGAGAAACTGTATAAGTTGGAGATAAATGCAGATAGCTGGTCGAAACGCAGGTCCGCCGCTGAAAGAGTAGTGTCTTCTCTTGAGGCAGTGTCAACAAGAAGCTTCAAATATTCAGTGACATCGTTGATCTTCTCCGTGCTCAAGTCCTGGCCAATAGCTGCGCCGCTGTGTTTTTCGTAAAAAGCGTGTTCCACCTCTTTGAAAGATACAGCCTGAGGGTTTAGCCAATGCACGGTCCTGAGAAAGCTTATCTTCAAGTCGTGATCTTTAGAAGAGTGATTTTCGAAGTCGCTCACAAAGTCACTTTTCAAACGCCGGAGCTCCTCTGCCGATGAACCTAAAGGCAACTCCCGTAATTTTTGCAAATGCAGCTCAACGCTTGAAGTTGTGGTCATCAGTCGACGGGAATTTAGCGTGTGATACCGCCGAATACCACTGAAGATATGATCGGAAGCAGGAGCTGCAGTGTGTTTTTGTTCGTACAAGTGAAGGTCCTGCGGAGAACACCATAGAGACTCCAAATTCAATTCGTGCCTTCTCTCAGCGGTCATGAGATGCACATCGACTTTTTCGTGGTGGAAGAGAACCCAGCTATTGGCAGACTTGCCATATTCGTTATCCGTGGCCGAAGGCCCTTTTCTGGCCCGCCTTAGAAGCCTTCTTCTCTGCGCAGGAGTCTTGCCATTGGCAACCATGCCCTCTATTATAGGAATGACGTTGTAGTGGTGCTTGATGTGGTTTCTGAGTTCGGAAGCGGCTTTGAAATTGTGCCTTTCCGATTTCCCCGTCCCTATGACAATGTAGTCGACGGAGTTGTTGTTGGAGCGGAACTCATGCAGATCATCGAGCTTGGTCATGTCAAAAAGCAAAAGCTCGTCCATTCCGTAGTCTTTGGCTAATAGGGTAAGGAATTCTTCCACATGCGAAGGGGCGCCGGCAGGAATCTCCGGAAGTTCCACTGTTTTCTCCTCTACCAACGAAGATTTGATGTCGTTACGTAGATACCATGGAACAGAGAGCGACAGAGTGGTGGCGTCAGTGTTCATGTCAGCGCTCACATTGTCCGTACTGTCGGTGTCGATGCCAGGATTTTGGTCATTTTGGTGGGATTGTGAAACCAGAGACGCCAGGCGAAACAAAATAGACCGCAGTTTTTGCAAAGTCGTTAGATGCCGTGACCAGCCGTTTCGTATCATAAGAATGTGTTGAGGTGTGGAGATGAAGGCTGAAAAAAAGACTGCGCGAATAGCATACACATTTTACAAATTGCGAAAGTTTGGTCGCTTTGATCTGGGAAATGGGCCAGATATTCAATTACGGCGATTCCGGTGGCAAACATATCCGGTAGGTTTATGGAAAGGCACAGTATTCTGCCGGAAGGGCTGAATTTATTTTGGCCATCACGAATTTCGGTTACGATGAATTATTACAATGAATGGTCAAGAATTATGATCGAGAATAGTGATCATGAAGAATGTTAACGAATAAGAAAGAGACACACTACTTTATCTAATTGCAAGACCATACTAAGTGACAAAAATACAGACAATAATGACAAGGACACTTCATAATCTGCTACAAAAACTTGTTTCTCTATATTAAATATAGGCAATCACTAGTCTAGTAGAAACAGTGTAAGTGCGTGCGCTTTTTCGCAGATGCGCAACACCTCCAAGATATGCACTACTCGATGAGCATAAAGAAACATTTTTAACATCAACAGTTCTAAGCATCACCATGGCTAAACTCGTGCACAATGTGCAGAAAAAACAACACAAAGAGCGTTCGCAGACGCTGGACCGTAACAAGTATGGTCTTCTAGAGAAGAAAAAGGATTATAAATTAAGAGCAGATGAGTTTCACAAGAAAGAGGCCGCGTTGAAAGTATTGAAGGCCAAAGCTGCCAACTACAATCCGGACGAATACTACCATGCTATGACAAGACTGAAAACCGACAAAGATGGTATTCTTATCCGGGACCGAGGTACGGAGACTTTTACGCCAGATCAAGTCAAGCTTTTAAAGTCTCAGGATGTTAATTACGTCAGAACCATGAGACTCAATGAGACACAAAAGGCCCAGAAACTCCGCAAATCCTTGGATTTCAAGGCCCAGGGCAAGCACACGGTTTTCGTGGACTCAGACAAAGACTTGGATAGCTTCAGCGCAGCCACGTTTTTCAACACAGATGACAGCATGCTAGAAAGACGAGAAAACCGGTTGAGACTCGACCAGCTCGAGAACCGCGAGCGCATTGTCAAGAGCGAAGTCGACCATGAGGACAAGAAGTTGACCGACAAGGAGAAACTCCAGAAATACAGGTTGTTGAAGGAAAGATTACAGCGGGAGAAGGAGCTTAGGCAGGTGGAGCAGCAGTTGGAGACCACTCGTGAATTGATGAAAAAGGGTTCTAAGAGAAAGCTTGTGGATGAGCACGGGAATAACGTCTACAAGTATAACAGCATCAGAAAAAGATAATGTCCACGATTAAAACATCGGAAAAATGATGTATAATTTTGGCATTCTTACGGTGACTTTTGCTTCTGCATCTTCCAAGGTAAATGGTGATGTATGGTTTTGCATTTTCTGGGGCAAAATAGATACTAATGGTATTTGCATTTCTACTCCCCGCTCAAGCTCTTGTTCACGTACTCCACAAACACACTCTGGATACGGTCCAAGTCGATACTCCGCATGCGGTTCAAACTCACAAACGCCCGCCGTACCCTTTGCAACTGTGCAATACTGGTACCATCCGCCGGCAAATCCACATACAAGTCTTGCAGCTTGTCTATGACGGCCCGACCTCCAGACATCAACTGTTGGTGCTGCACAATCTTGTTGACCACATCTGTTGTTTTGCGGTCGAGCTCCTGAAGGTAGTTGTTGCCAGAGGTAGGCTTGACCAAAGTTGCTGCGTTTGGCGGTGGCGGCCTCTTAAGTACTAAAGCATCCCAAATCTGCTCAATCGGCAATGCTTCTTGCTCGTAGTCACTCACCAACGTAAATAAAGGACTATCCCAGCGTGAATCTGCATTTGGCTCCTCGTATCTCATGGCAAGCTGGCCCATGACTTCCTCGTTCCAGGGATTGTCGTGATTCTTGTTCCACTCAAGGCACGTGGCCGGTGGGTTCATGACCTGGATCACACAGTGGGGCGTCACCACTCCTTTTGCCTCGCAAAAGAGCTGATATCGGAAGCCTTTAATATACGATAGCGAGTCCAAAATGACAAACGCAGACCGTGAGAGGTCTCTCTTGACAACTGATAACTGCGTTCCACGGGCATGTTTCTCCGAGCTGGATTCCCGGTACACCTCGTGAGAGATGCCTAGCGTCTCATCGCTGTGATAAATGATTTTGTAGTTGGATCCCGGGGCGTTCTCTTTCTGGGCCTGCTCGATTTTTGCTTCTAGTTGCGAAATGAGCTTTTTGGCCCAAGTCGTTTTGCCTGAGCACGGCAACCCACTGAAGGTGATCAAGGGCATGTTCTGTTGGCGAGTAGTGCTGTGAGTCGTCTTAGGTCCCTACCAAGTCTTCAATGTACGTACGTTCGCGCGCATATGCATCGCATCGATAGTTGAAGTTCAAAGCATACTTACCCATCAGTGCATCATTTTGCTGAGAACTGTTCTACCTGAAAACATGACTTTTGTACCGCGGCAGGTGTTCCCGGACTACCGCTTGACGCTATCGAATTTTAAGGGCCACCACCAGAAAGCACTCACCAAATTCGGTCATTTGGCGCCTCAAATCGACTTGATCTTGGAGGTCCGTGACTCCAGGGCCCCCATTTCCACAACAAATGTCTTATTTGACCGAGTGCTTGCCCGCAAGAAGAAACTTATCTTGTACAGTAAAAAAGATCTTTCTATATTGAAACCGGCTTTGCTAAAAAGATGGCATGATCAAGAACCATTTGTGTTTGTCGATGCAAGAAGCAAGTCCGATGCCCACAAGGTTCTCGCAGCCATTGAAGAACACTATAAATCGATGCATCCGCCTCCACCATTGGGGCTACGCACCATGATTATCGGAATGCCGAACGTCGGAAAGTCCACTCTCGTAAACACCCTACGATCGGTGGGTTACACTTCTAAACTTCCCGACGCGATAAGCTCCAAAAAGAAGAAGGTGGCTCGTACAGGTGGACAGCCCGGTGTTACCAGGAATACAAGCGAAATTATAAGATTGAGCCAAAACCCAGACATTCTCGTGTACGACACCCCGGGCGTCTTTTTGCCTACGGTCAAGGACTCCGAAACCATGCTCGCGCTCGGGTTAGTCGGTTGCATACACACTTCTTTCATAGATCCTGTGATTCAAGCTGATTATTTATTGTACGTGTTGAATCTCCAGGACCCACTGGGATCGGGGTATTCGGAGTACATGAAACATCCCACTAATGATGTTCAAGAGCTTCTTCATCACGTTGCCAAGAAGAGAAGAAAGATAAGAGAGGACGGTCTGTTTGATGAGGTTGGCATGGCGATTCACTGGACAAACCTTTGGAGACAGGGCAAGTCTCGTACATACAAAGGTCTCTTTGACGTGCCTGCAATCTTGGACGCCGACCTGCAACAGGTGAAGGAACTCATCAAGTCCGAGAAAAAAAGAGTTGGCCAGACGTCTGTCAACGAGCGCATCACAAATAGCTTGGGCGAGGACGGCACTGGGCAGTCGAAAAACCGCAACAGGACCGCTAAAGACAGGGAATATGATTTGAGGAATCAGCTTTTCAAATTATGATTGACATTCAAAGCCCAAAATCCGGCACTTCGCCGTAATTACCTTCATCCGCACCGTAGTTTCCTTTCGTGTGCTGAGCTGAGCTAGGATCATGGATCTTCTGCTTCTTGCCGTCCGCACGGTGTTCGTACCTGACATCTAGCTTCTTGATAAGACGCTTCTCTGATGAAGAACTTTCCTCGCTCTTATCAAGCCAGTTGGTTAAATTAAAGTTGGAGTTTGCGGCCATGCAATTTTGCAAATTGAAAAAGTTGGTGGTGCCGTTTTTATCACGAAGTTGATCCTTGATGAACTGAGGGTTATTGAAATGCTCTACCCAATTTCCCGCATCAAGAGAGCCCAAAAGGACCTCTTGTAGATAATTTTGGTACTTAACAACGGATGGAGAAGCGCACACTAACGGGTCACTGGTAGGAAACACAGGGGGTAAGGCCAATTTGGAGATTTCACTAGCGAGTAAGGTAACCTTATGGTGTTTTATAATTCTGGGTTGATCGTTGACGTCATCCACTTCCTCCGTCGCCGTCTTAGATTCAATGAACTGCTCCATCAAGATATTAACCCCAGACTCGTCGTATGAATCCTCTTCTTCAGGGTCTTTGACATGCTTGCTTGAGTTGGCGAGGGGTGGAAAGTTTCCGATTTTCTCATCCTCTTTAAACGGAAGGCGAATGAACAAAAGACATCTGGTGTACTCTGTAAACCTCTTAATTCTCACGGGAATTAAAGCACCAATCTCAATTTCTCTCTCTTGCTTTCTAATGAGCCTGCAAAGTGCAGCAAGATTTTTCGTGTATAAAGCCTCCACAAAGGCAAAGAATGCAGTGGTGTCTCGCAAGTTGGAGGCTTTCTCGGGGACGGCGAAGAAAGGCTCCCCCGTAAAGAAGTGTTGCGGGAGAGAATCTGCATTGATGAAGCCGAAAATGTCAAACGCTGACAACAAGGAAAGTTTAGTTGACTCGAGAAGATTGTCGTCTAGAGCTATGAGGTCAAAGTTCGAGAACTTGAGCCCCGGTGTGAGACTATGGGTGTCCACTGCTACTTTATCAAAATTTTTCTCAACATCCTCCACGGCCTTCTCAGAAACGTTAACGGGAAGATCGGCATCCCCCGCTTGGTTGTTCTTCTCCAAAACATAGTGTGACGTCACACGCTTTAATTTGATCACATCTTGAGAGTTGACAGTATATTCATGAGCGAGCAGCTGCGCAGGCTCTGTTTTGACAGCAGGATAAAGTTCTATGTTGAATGCTGTACAGAGTTCGTCAGTCTCTGCCCTGTAAGAGCGGTCTTTCAAGGAGGTGGCGAAATCTGCACCGAGGCGGAGCTGTCCTTTGTAAGCTGCGACAGGACGAGTCTTTTTGACCGGATGATGACGTAGTAGGGCCTCGGCAGCTGAATCATATGAAAACACGCGCCCAGTGGTAAATTGAGCGCAAAGAGCCTCGAAACTTGCCGCATCTGTTTTGGTTGCCAGAATCACATGTAGATTGGCAGGAGTGTCAGCGAAGAATTTGGGCACCACGCTAACTAAATCGGCGGATTTCGGGTTGAGAGCAGGACTGACACCGTTGATGAGCACTATGTTTCTTGTGAATACCTTTTTTAGCGTGGGCTTGAACAATTGCGAGGAGAAGATCACTGTTTGAAAGGCGTCGCTGCGATCGGCGGCCAGCTGTTCGTTGCCGGATGAATTATTTAATGACAATAGATCTCTTTTAAGAGCTGCCAAGTTATCAAAGGTTGTCACCTCAAAATCAATTAAGACATTGACTCCAATAAATTTCCCAGAGTCTGCAGCCAAATGGCGGGTGGTGCTACAATTGAACGCAGCCACCGAAATGTAGTCGGTTTTCAAGCCTTTTAAGAGTTTGGCAGCAAGAGATCGAAATAAGTAGTCATATGAGTGCCACGGGGCGTGTGAGTCCACGAGAAACACCGTCAACTCTTTGTCAGCCATGATGTTGGAACGGTGTGCGTAGAGCTGATGTGATATGCGTGTTGATGTGATACGCGTGGTCACGTGCGTCACAAGGCTGGCACGTGCATGTACTCGTCATGTTTGTCAGCAAGAATACAACAGGGGCAATGGCGAGCGATTGGCAACGGCGAATCACGAGCTGTCTGTATATCATGAATACTATCTACGGCTAGGATTCCTATACCTGCCACTGACCTGCGTTGAGGATATATGCAGGCGAACAATGGATTCCCACTCCCATTGTTAACGTGACTGCATTTCAGACGTTGTCGAGATCCAAGGCCGGGCATTTCGAGTGTTAGCACCATAAATTTTAGGCAGAAATTTGAGCAAGGTATTGTAAGCACGAGACAATTGATAACAAAAGACAGTGCACGATGAAACTAGCTGCTCGCGGAAAGCTGTATGATTTGAAGATACAAGTTCATGACAGGGACAGGTGGTTACGACGTACATACGAGGGGAACACTTGAGCATGGCACTGCTGACTTGACACATTTTAGAGTTTCGTCCACGTAAAGCCAGTTTTTTCACAACAAATGAAAGCATAGGCTAGCGAGCGCATTGGCCTGGCACCGTCAGAGGTGCAGAAACTAACAGACAATTTGTGTGTGTAAGATTCACCACCTCAGACGAGCGGCCCCAATATTATCAATACGATAAAAATTCCACGACACCCTATACGGAAGACGCCACTCTATAGAATACTTATTCCACCATATCACCACCACCATCACCACCGGCACTTGCGATTCATCACTTACATTAAGTAGATTGCCAGCCGAAACCGCAACGCGCATAGACTATCTACACCAGCCGGCATATGCGCGCGCGCATGCAGGCGTTTGCATTGTAGCCAACTTAGCTGCGTTCGCGTGCATGGCTACCTCACGCGCATTCAGGCTCCACAATCTCTTGCTTTAGCATGGAACGCTCCTCAACACAACAACATCCACCGATTCCCCCCAGAAAACTGGCAGATTATCGTCTACATCCAAGTGGCCAGCTTATAGTCACGCCGTTAAGCCAAATCCCGCCTATGTCGTACCAGCAAATTCCACCCATTCACCTAAACTCCTCCCACACCTTGAATAGCATGTCTAATGGCCAAGCTCCCGAACAGAATCCATATCTCAACCATCTTCCAAATGTTGCCAATTCCAACAGCAGCGACCGAAAACACCCGGACTCCTTGCCCATGCTAACCACGGCTCCCCTGCAGGCTCACCACTATCTGCTACCGTTTCGTCTGCACCACCAGGATACTCCCGTTTATTCCAACTCCTCCAATTTCAACATGCCCCCCACACAGAGCTACTCTTTGCCGCCCCAAATCAGCTCTCAGTATTTTCAGCGTCCGAGCGATCCAAACAGACCCGTGCTCCAAACACATACTGACTCTCGGATTCGCCAACAGGCCATGCCAGATCTCCGCCAGTTTCAGGCCCAGTACCCAAATTCTTATGTCCAGACAGTGGCTGCGGATCCGCTCACGCTTTCAAGCATCTACAATAGCCCCTTTGGCCCCTACAATCGCGGGTATAATCCTGGATATAATGCCACAGATTTGTACAGCATTAGCGGCTCAAAGGAGGGACTTTCTGCCGCTTCCAGTCAGTCGTTGGCGGCTCCCGCATTTTCATCGGTGCCGTTAGTGAAAACGGAGCTGATCAGCACAGGAAAATCTAACGACAGCACGGAAACCAACTTCAAGCCCACGCAAACAAAGCGAAACTCTAGGCCTAAAATCAACAAGCTCGACAGCGATTACAACCACTTTCTGCGATCTGCTCCTGATGGTATTGGGGAGCATAGTCACGATAAGATCTACGAGAACTTTCGGTCCATTTTGGGCATTTCAACGCCCCGTCTGGACATCAACAAGACTTGCGAGTTACAATTGAAAACCCCACTTGAGAAAAAGTTATTTGATTTGTTCTGCAAGGATATAGCCGTGTTTATTGACGTCTTTCTTACCTATGACTACTACGAGAAAATCGTGTGTGAGTTGGCCATATACGACGACACTAGAATGTTGTTGGACTCTTTGCTCTGTCTCAGCTCGCTCATATTTCAAAGAAAGCATCCACAAGAAATTGACCCGTGGTGCCCTCTCAAATATTACGAAAAAAGCATCAATTCCATCCGCCACAATCTCAGCTTGCCCGAAATTGACAATCCCGATTCGGGGCTTCTCGCCCGCTGCTTGATCAGCACAAACATCTTATGCATTTACGAATTGCTCTTCATCGCAATCGACAGCACCTACGTGAAAGGTGCCGGAAGCATTTTGATATCTGTTTTATCTCGAGGCAATGGTGCCAAGAGTTTATTGAAAGATTCTCAATTCTACCAAGCATGCTTTTGGGCAACTTATGTCTGCGACTTAATTTTATCATTGAAGCTTGAGCTCCCTAACATGTTTTCTTTTTCGGAGATTTGGAAGCCTTTAGATCCGTTGTACTTTAACACTTTCGAGCAGTACCCCACAGCGGACTTTTACTCCAACAAGCCAATTGACGACTACTCGAGCTACGTCGTTTCAAACGAGAGAACTATTTGGTGGTCTCACAAAATCATGCTTCTATGTGGAGACATAAATACATTTTCCAACCTGACTGAAGTCATCACACAAGAAGATTTTGAAATGAACACTCGCTTCTACAGCTGGCTTCAGCTTAGTTCCAGGTTGAACGAATATGTCAAAAATATGCCTATTTTTTTGCAGCCTCTTGTTCATAAACCCGCCCAGCATGAATCCGAGTTTCCGACCATCTATTTTGATGATGAGAGAACCGCTATTATAGCTATCAATCTCAAGATCTCCAAGATTCTTCTATATTTTGCATGCGAGAAGTTGCGCATGAAAGACATGTCGTTGATCAAACCAGAAATCGCAAAGTTTCCTCCGAATTATGGTGAGCTGTTAGCCATTGATATAGCAGGCATTATGCAGACTTACGACTCAAGTCTCAAGGTGTGGCCCGTTAGCATTCATTCCTTGAGACAAGCATCGAAGTTCATACATCCCAAATCGCTGTGCCACCACAACATGAAGAAGTTGGTTAACAAAGTGATTCAAGTATGTCAGACGCGACTGCAAATATTGTCCTCCTGAGTTTAGATCGTGCATGGGCTGAAATCTGAGACCTTGTATCTTATTACTTAACTCTAATTTTATTATCTATATCAAATGTATGTCAATGTGCCAACTATGCCACAATTTTGTCACTCAACTGTAAAACTAAAGCTGTTCTGGAAGGAATGTAGATGAAAAGCGAGTTTTTTCTGTCATTCCAAGGATCGGCATTGGTTTTGAACGTCAATTCATTCAGTGACTCGATTCTGTTAAATCCTCCATTCTTTTCTGTATCAGAATTCAAGACGATCTTGTAGCTGCCTGGCGTCTCAACACCAACTTTGTAGTCAGGAAATGAGGAGGTTGGATGGAAATTGAATATGAAAAGAAGGCCAGCTCTCTCAAATACAATCACTTTATCTCCCTCATGCTTCAAGGAAACATATGCTTGACTTGACTCCAAGATTCCATACTTGGTGTCCAAATGGCACATTTCTGAGTCAAAGTTGAAGAGGAATTTATAGCGCAATAAGTCATCCTCAATTAAATTGAATTGACGCCTTGCATAAAGGTAGGATTCGTTATTTCCCTCTCTTGGGAAATCCAACCATTCAGGATGCCCAAACTCATTACCAATGAAGTTCAAGTAACCCTCACCTCCTAAAGAGAAAGTCAAGAGTCTAATCATCTTGTGTAATGACAAACCCCTGGAAATAGTCTCAGTCATTTCCGATAACACAGACATATTTGTGTACATTTCTTTGTCCATGAGCCAGAAAGCAATGGTCTTGTCGCCAACAAGAGCTTGGTCATGCGACTCGCAATAGCTAATACACTTCTCTCCATGTCTCCGGTTCGTTAAGGTGAAGACAATATTGCCCAAATCCCAATCCTCATCCCTAAGGTGTTTCAAAATCTTGATCCACATATCTGGTATAGCCATCGACAATCTGTAGTCAAATCCAATACCTCCTTGAGAAACAGGCAAGCACAAAGTAGGCATACCGCTGACGTCTTCCGCAATGGATATAAACTTGTAACCTTTTTCTTTTGCGCCGATCTCGTTAAGTAATTCGTGGGCCAACATGAGGTAAGCGATAGCATCATTGTCCACATAATCGGAGTTGAAGTACTCATTATAGTCACCACTGAAGCCAAAACTTAAACCGTGATGCTTGTACAACATACTGGTTACACCATCAAATCTGAATCCATCGAACCTGAAAACATCGATGAAGAATTTAAGATTAGACAAGAGGAATCGAAGCGTTTCGTAGTTGGAATAGTTGAACAACCTTGAATCCCATAGATCATGATTACCCTTGGCGCCGCCATGGAATAGATAGTGATCGGTACCATTGAAGTGGTTGAGTCCGTCTTCAACATTCTTGGAACTATGAGAGTGGACAACATCAAGCAATACCCTAATACCCAACAGGTGGGCGTGGTCGATCAACTCTTTCAACTCCTCGGGGGTTCCGCATCTGGAAGAGATGGCGAAAAAGTTGGTAACCTGGTACCCAAAGCTGGCATAGTAGGCATGCTCCATTACAGCCATCAACTGGATAGTGTTGTAGCCTAAAGCATGAATTTTTGGGAGAGTATCCCGGGAGAATTCTTTGTAGCTCGCTATTCTGGGCTGGCTGGAAGAAATGCCAACATGCGCCTCATAGATTTTGATTCCATCATGGTCTGCAAAATGTGGTCTCTGGTTTTTGAATGAATAAGGCTCGGCAGGGTTCCAAAACCGTCCGTCATACAAGGGACTCTCTTTGTTTGCAGTAGCCCTAATGCCCCAAGGATCGAGGCGGAAGATACCCTCGCCCGTGGGAAGGCTCATGAATATTTTGTACTTTGAGTCGTGGGGGATGGCAAAGTCGCCATTCACAGCCGGGATGCGCAACAGCCACAAACCAAAGTCATTGGCCTTGGAGAATTGATGGGCTTCTGTGTTCCAGCCATTAAAGTCTCCCACGAGGGAGACACTGTTCACATTGGGAATGTACTCGTGGACCACGATTTCCTTGGTGTGCCAGTCACAATGAACACCGTACTTCTCGTAAGAAGAGGCAAATTCATAAAGAGAACCTTCAGAGTCCTGGAATGTCTTCAACCATTTGCGGAAGTTCAACTGGCGGTCAATCAAAGGCTGAGAGTATGGCTCTAACCATGGGTCTAAGTTCAAGGCCCCTTTAATCAAGGACTGGTTTTCTGAGGATACCATCACGCGTAATTTCGAATGTCCAATTAATTCAGGCTATTGAATTTGATGGTGGCTCAGTCAAATTTTTGGGCCAGGAATTAATGCGGCGGATTGTGGTCTTATATTCTTAGACCCCACGAATAATGCGACCCTGGCCTTCGCTGTATCGAACAGGCTTCATGTAGGTTTCAGAAATGCGCGATTCCATTTCTGGAGATCCGCACCCCGCTATCGCTGTAATGGGCCTGCACCAGCCCCGCTCTGGACCACGAGTAAAACACACATCAAACAAATCTGTAAAACTAGGACTAGAAACTGAAATAGAGTGGTCAAAGTTGTTGGAGCGAGCAGTATTGAAGGCGGGGTGTGGGTGTACAAAGTGGGCTTTCCCCGCTGGTTTATGCAGACGTGCCTAAATTGCTGGCTCTCGATCCTCAGTGGGGCCAAATGGTGCGTCAAAATTAACGCGGCCTGGTATGCGATGACGAAAACTATAATAATACTATGTTCGGTCATTGACACTGACAGTTACTCTATTTACGAAATTACAATGTGATTCACAAAATCATGGAGTGATGTTGCCACTCATACAAAATTTGGAGTTTTTCTGAGTGATTCCGATTTTTGCTATCACCATTCAATTGAAAATTTATTCTCGCTTGCTCTTTTTACCAAATTTTGACGTAATTCTCTCTATTTTCTGAATACAATCTTTGATTCAGGTCTTTTTGCAACGAATTCACCTACTCTTATTTATGTTACAGATTCTCTTACTCTAATACCAAGTCACACCGCTGGAATTTTATCTTTCTTAATATCTATCTTATGTGCATCACCTGATATATTCATTTGCCAATGTACATTTAGTATGCACTAAAGTCCACATCCCAGGTTTTGACTGTTCCATCTAAGCCAGTACTGGCAACTGAACCCTTGATGCCTTCATAAGCGAGCCACTTCAAGCCACTAACACCAATCAGGTGAGTTTGTGGTAACTTGAGCACCTTTGCAGGCCTTGCCACGGAATAAACGAATAGCCAGCAGTCCAAACCACCGCTTATCAAGTACTTGGAGTCACTTGTCCATTGAGCATCATTCACTCTGCTGTTGTGGAACGCCCACCGGGTGGTAATTGCAGACTGGTCTTTGGTAGCATAAAGTGTGTATTTGCCGTTAGTTTCGGCCACAGCGAGAGACTCACCGTCCGGAGAAACCCTCACCAAGCTTGGAGCTGCTCTCAAGCTGGGGTACGACGTCACGTGGTTGATGTCAGAATCAATTTCGTACTGCTCAGCCCTCTTTTGCGACTCATTAGTCACATAAACTCGACTATCACCAGAAACGGCATCGATGGACGACGCGGTATAGTCGAGGTCTTTCTCCGCCACAAGCGCCAAAGAAATGTCGTACACCTGTATCTTGTTCTCAAACAACACAACCACATTCTTGGCTACGACAACACCTTTTGGTTGGCCAGGCAAGTCAGCAGACTTCTCCAAAGACCCTGCACTCCAGAGCTTGAGCTTATCATCCCAGCCAGTGGTGATGACTTTTCCATCCACGGAACTGATGCTGGCGATATAGTTGGTGTGTGCCTTGTCCTCCGGGGCATAAGGTTTGCATATGGGGTCTAACAGACCGCTTTCGATCTTCCAAGAAAACACGGACCCATCAGATCCACCAGTGAGCAAGAACCCATCGTGGGATTCGACGGTGGTCAATGGGCGTTGATGGCCATAGATCACATTGGTGCGTTCCGACTTGTCGTGGCTGAACTGGTTGAAATGGCCGTTCAAGGATAGTGAGACAATAGAGTTCTTTGTCACCACCACGCTAACTTGCTGGTCGTCTACAGAAGACTCGGCAGAAACAATATATTTGAGATCCGCCTCCAAAGTTTCCGCGTTCCATTTCTTCAAAGAACCGTCCGCGGAGGCAGTCACGAAAGCGCTGGAGTCATCAAACCAAGACACAGAATAAATTCCTCCGTCATGGGCATTCTCGGTCTTTTTGACAAAGTCCCCCGTTTTGCCGTCGTAGAGCACAATCAACCGATCAGAGCCCACTGTCACCAACCACTTCCCGTCAGGAGAAAACTTGACGGACTTGATGGCATTGGTGTGGTGATTTCTCGAACTTTTGTCGAATTTGAACGGTGGGCCTGTAAAAAAAACCATGGACTTATCGTCGCCCACCGTGGCAGCCCGGTATGGCCTTTGCGGCTTGATATCAACAGCGTTGATGGTTTCAGAATGGCCTTGGATCTCGCCAATGGAATTGCCTGTATCCCACATGAAACAGTGGCCAAACTTTTCTTTTCCACTGCCAACGGCAATAATTCTGGAGTTGTCGGCATCCCAGGCTAAAGACTTGACGGCGCCACCCAAAGCCTGGAACTCACTTTTTAAATACAATTCATCGTCACGAATACTGGTTTCCCAAATTTTGACATTTCCAGCCTCATCACCGGAAGCAATGTAGTTTCCCGAGGGACTGAAAGCTGCTGCGGTGGCTGTCACGTTGTGCTTCGTGAACTGAATGGGGCTGTGCTTGGATTTGGGGTCTAATGACCGCACAAAGATGGATTTTCCCGACGCATAAGCAATTCTGTCGCTTACTTTGTCGTATGAGATAAAAGTGGACGAGCCTCTGGTTGTGGCGGGCTCTGGTGGATATAACGCTGATTGAGTGATCATTGTTGCTGGAATCAAGTCCCAAGATACTCGAGATACGCATCTGTCGCGCACTGCATACAAAACACCGTCCACGGTTCCCATTTACTTAGTACTGTCTATTCGTTCATCTGGACCTTTGTCTTATGTAAACTCCGTCTTTTATCCAACCTTCTTAATCTAACCTTTGTCTTTTATCTGAACCTCTGGGTGAAAATACGCTCGACGCCAACCTCGTTGTATTCTGCTTTGCTCACCCACATCTGGTGGAAGGTGCCCAAGGACGAAAGCACACTGCCTCCAATCCACGTCTGGTTCGTGCGCTCGTTAGCATTTCCTAATGCGTGAAGCCGGATCTTTAAGCCTGGGTTTGCATCCAGCAACTCGGTATTCAACCTCTCTGTCAACTGCGGTATCAACGAAGTTCCTCCTGTGATAATGATGTTGTTGGCTATTGCGGTTCTGAGATCAATATCCACAGACGAAATGGCGTGTGCGATTAACAGTGTGAGGCCTCTCACGGTTTTATTGCCACCCTCGCTTTCCGGCGTCGATGTTGGCGCAGATTGTGCAGAATCCGCTTTCCTGGCTCGTTTCATGGGGCGGTAGTCATCGTAGGGACTGCTGATAGAGAGCTCTCCGTTGTCTGCGGGATACTTCTCTTCAAAGGCCTTGTTCTCGAAAGGGTAGTTACTGGGGTCAAACATAGCGTCCACCAAGCTGAATCTCTCTTTGGTCACCTCTATAGACTGGCCAGAGGGAAGCTCAAAAGTCCTGGCATTGCTTTCGCTTTCATATGTCTCGGCCACCTTGGCAGCCTGCTGTGCATTATTTGTTTTCATGGATTTCTGTGGCGCTTCTAGCAACAACTCTTTGAACTCACCAAATATCTTTTGCTTATGGTAGTTGTCAAACGAATCTGTAATGTCATCGAGTGGTCTCAATGTGAGCTTTGCAGCTTCGGGATACAAGACAGCCTCTTTGTCTTTAATCTTGTATCTTGCCGTCAAGTCCACATCGGGAAACTTGCTGGCTATCATATCTTGTATATGGTCGTTGAGAAACTGGCCGCTGTAATGTGTTTTCACCGAGTTTTTGAGCAAGCATATTCCATCCACAATGGGAACAACACTCACACAATCGTGTCCAATGTCCACCACAAGGCACGTCAGTCTTCCTTGCTGGAACGAGACACATGTGGGCGTCTTGGCCAAAAAAAGAGCCGGAAAATCAAATTCTTCGTAAATGGTCTCCACCAACTTCTGGCGATATGGCTGGTCCGCCCAAACAGGCTCTGTGATCATGATCGGTTGCTCTTTGTAGTCCAACTTCAACACTTCATCGAAATAATGTCTGAGCTGAGAAACAAAAGCGCTCCAGTCTTCGACCAAGCCATTCTTGACAATGGCCTTGATTTCCCTGTGTGCTTTTGGGAAATCAAGACTGCTTTCAAAAAGTTTTTTTCCGTCTTTGTCTTCGGCGTACCACGAGGGTACAATTATCCGGGGGAAATCATCGCCTGCGAAACCAATACGTGTACTGTGAGAACCGATATCTAAAACCACGGCATTGATCTCGTCACCTCCGTAGACAGTGGCGGATGCTATTGATGAAGACATTATGATTGGATATGTGTTTTTTCATCCTAGTGAGTGTTGGTGTTTATCTCAAATTAGTCACGTGAGACATTCGCAGTCCCCTGCCTTGACGAACTATGTATTGACAACTCATATCTGCATATCTTTACAACTATAAGAGCTTGGCCTCTGACTCGATCAAGTCAACCAAAAACTCAGCTTCTAATCTCTTTCTGCCCTCTCTCACCCAGTCGTCAGCCAATTGCCTGGTCCAACCTTTCAAGTTGGCCACCTCTTCCACTGCGACATCCAATTCTCCTCGAGACAAACTCTGTTGCACTCTTCCGATAACAGATTCGATATCTTTGCCTTCTGGCTTGGCTCCTTTAACGGGAATTAATAATTTAGAGAAGAAAATAGATGCCAAGTGACCCAACAAACCTGCGTTTGGAGGCAACAAAGACGCGGATCTCAACTCAGGTGTAAGCTGATCCCACGCAGACAATAACTGTGGAGTGGTCAAGATGGACTGACTGCTTTCCTTATTGAGCAAAGGCTTCAACTCTTCAATCGCCAAAGCAATCACCTCGTCATCAGATTTGCTCGTGGATTGCTGCAACTTCTCAACGTATGGCTTGAAAGTTTTGGCACTGGCAGTCTCGGAGGTATTGAACAACAAGGATTTCAAGTTGGCAACTGCTTGCTTGATTTGAGACTTAGCCCCTGAAGCGGATACGTGTTTTTCCAAGTCGAGGGCGAAAGATTCGAGTTCTTCTAATCTCGAGTTAACAGCTTCCAAGTTCTTCAATCTTCCGTTTCTCTCATCGTCAATTTTCTGCTTGATGGAAGCTTCAAAGCGCTTTATTTGCTCCACACGAACCATGGTAGTTGCGTTGACGGCAGCTTGACTAATGGCGCGCTTCACTGCATCAACTTCCACGGTGATTCTCTCCTGATACTTTTTCTCCAAGTTCGTCTTCTCGGAATTGAACTGATCCAACATGGACTGTGTCAAATCCAACTCCTTTTTTGTGTGTGAAGTGAGCAATTTGGTTTCTGACTCCTTCAACTTGGCCTGTAACTCCTTTTCAAAAGAGTTGTTTAATGCTGCCAACTTAGACGACAAAGCGGTGATGTTCTCGCTGATTTTCTTAACCAAAGCGCTTTTGTTTGAGCCAAGATTACTGCCATCGAGCAAGGCAAGTAAGTCGTTGAAAGAGTCAATGGTGGCTTGGACTGAACTATCGCAAATTCCGCTTCCGCCGGTCAATGAAACAGAGGGAATCTTGTCAAATTTGTTTGAAACTTCGATCTCCACAGGCTTTTGCAATTGTTCAACTGGAAGAGACTTCTCGAATCTTTTTTTGGATTCGTGAAGCAACTGCTCGCCTTTTTCTTCGACATTGTGAGACAATTTTTGAATCTCAGATTTGGTGAATTTTGAGGATATGTTCTCCCAAGCTTTTCTCAAATCATCCACCGATCCGTTCTCAATAGCATCTATGATTTGATCGTGATATGGCAAGTCATAATCAATGACAAAATCCATGACACGGTCGTTCTTTGAGGCAACAAACATGGTACCTCCGTAGGCCAATGAGGAGTAGACGACCGCTTTGAATAAAAAGCCAAATAATGAGAACTTCTTGCCTTTAGGGTTTTCGTTATTTTCGTGTACCTTCGCCTTGACAGCTTGGTTGGCTGCCGAAGGTTCAGCAGTTGATGTTACATTCACCTTGTGAGCTTCGTTCTTCACGGGTTGAGAAGTCACCGGCTTTTTGGTAGCATCTTGAGGGATTGTAAGTAATCTAGACGAGCTCACAAGCGAGCGCCTGTATACCACAGGAATGGATCCGGTGGCAATTCTTTTTTTGGCTGCACTTAGCATATTAGTGAAGCACTGATTGTATGGGCGATAGTTTGCGGGTTGTTGTAAATCATTTTCGGCCAACCAATCGCGCGGGTGCACGGATGTTTAAGAGCCGCGGTTGGAATTGAGATTCCGGGACCAACAACTACTTTAAAAGCATTTTGGAAATTTAAAAAGCATTTCGAGAATGAGCATTTACGGAAACTCGAAAGCACTAACGAATTTTTGGATGTTATGTTATCTGTTTTATCAACCAGAATGATTATGGACTGGTGATAATACGATGAGTGCTGCCATTGTTGGTATTATTTGAAAAATCTATTGTAGTTGACATTTTAGAGTTTACTAATCTTGTGACCAGTTTTACGATGGTTCCACTTTTAAGAATACTGCCATTACTAGACGATACGAAGTTTGTCGTTCTTCGAAATTCAACAGCTACGTTACGACTCTCTGAGCAAGTGGCTTCGAATGTTATTCACAGTTGCAAGTGGTCCTTGCGACGATATTACTATTGCTAAATAGTGTAAGTCACATGAACAATGCTCTAAGCTTTTAGTATTCAATGACGAAGTTTCAAGGTGAAATCAGTAGGTGCTTTGCTAAATCTATAGTGACTGTTAAATTAATGGACTTTCTAGTCTTGCGTTGATCACAAGTAAAGAACTACCGGGGTAGAATACTGTATCCTATACACTCTTTTGGGCAGTGTGTATTTAAATTCTCCCATTCTAAATGCGAATCTAGAAGCCATTTGCATCATGAAGGAAAAAAAAACACCGGTCCAGAATCGGGAAGCCCATAAATCCAGCACCATTTGAAAACAATGAGCAATCTGGGGACATAAAAATTCTGCGACTCTTTGAATGCTGATTGTTTGGAACAATAAAAGCTAAGCCATTCCCGAACAATCGGGACCCAGAAGCCTCAGATCGTTAAATATGCAGGACAATACTGGAAATGTATACAATTCTTATTGCCTTGGCAATGGGCTACATCCATTCTAATAATGAATAAATAAAGCATTCTCTAATATAACTTTTAAGAGCATTGCAAATTAGTCATTGATTCCCCTAATTAGTATTATTGAGGTTATATACGTCTGATACTCCGCTCCAAGTTTGGAGAATGACTTGTGTATAAGACATCGCGCTGCGTGTTACACATATTGAATGTAAACTCACACAATTATGCCAAGTGTACCAACTTATCAAGCATGTCAAGATACCAAGAATATCAAAAATATTGAGAACATTAAAACATCGAGAATATTAAGAAAATCAAGAAAATTAAAGAATCTATCATTCTGAAATACATTTTGTTGAACACAGAATATACGTGTTCCCGATTGTTTCTACGCACTTAGAGTACTTGTTGGAGAACGACCTGACCAATGTTTTACGTTACACGCATGATTTGTAAAACTGTGCATTGTCCTGCTATACAGATGTTCATTTTTTCAAAATTTCGTACACCAAAGTTGTGCAGAGGAGGGTTCATAGTCATGCAGACCTTTGCACCAATTGTTTCGATCCCTTTGTTCTGACGCTATGATTGGCTCAACATCAACAACTATGTGTTCTCAAATTCCATTCTCTGGCCAGCTGGCTAATTACAATGCACACCGTTTTTTACACCGTATTGTCACTTGGGCCTCCCTATTAATACACCGGATTTTTCCATTACTATTCTCGCTCCCAATTTCTCAATAAAGTATGATGGCGAAATTTATCAGTCTCTTTTACTTGCTTCACTATGTGATTGCTCAACCTTCCTTAGGGCCTCTGAAACATGAAGATCTTCATACCATTATCAATTATGGGGCCAGCCCTTTGGAATGTCCCGCCACCTTGTTTCCAAGTGTTGGTTTTAAGCAACAGGAATTTGGTCCCAAATCTACAATTAAAAGCATTGTTTTGAACGGCGCTACGGAATTGCTTTGCTCTTTAACGCCCGAAACTTGTCTAGACTCTAAAAATCGATTACTAAGCGGTTGGATTCTCGCGCGGGATTCTGGCCCTGTTCAATTCAAGATTGTAACAGACCGCTCGCTAAAGATTGTTGTGGATTCTTGTGAGCCATGTTGGCAATTTGATGTTCCGAACCCTTGTAAGGTTACTGGAGTCAACAAACGTTTGGAAAAAGGCGAGCACTGGATTGAATTTTCTGATTGGCGAAAGGGCTTTTTCTATAGAATACGAGTTCTCGGGAAAATCAGAAATCGAAAAAAAACAGGAGATCTTTGGAATTTTAAAATTTTTAGAATTGTTCGTCAATCTAAAACTGGCCGTCTTGTTGGTTCGAAGCTTATCATACCTGATGAAGAATTAATCTGGCAGTTGACAAATACATACGAAACAGGTTCTAGAGGCACCAAGCCTGAAGTTACTGGAAAAACCGAAACTGGTAATGAGTCTAAAGAAGGTTCCGGAGGAACTACCGGTGGCACTGAAGAAACCGAGACTGGTAATGAAGCCACTGGAAAAACCGAGACTGGTAATGAGTCTA